>CM021108.1:589569805-589982319 GCA_007115665.2 Sequoiadendron giganteum
TGATGTTCATTTATAATTTTGCTCGGTGAAAAGGAGAATGGGGTTTGGGAGCCGGAAAGACGTTCGGGGATAGACGTTTGAGATGGCGAAAGCAACACAGAATTCCTCAAAGGGAATTTTAGAGGTCAGGGTCCGGTGATGCCTTAGACATTTGTCTCTTTTGTAGGTTCGCAAAGGAGTTTGTAGAGTCAGGGTCTGCGTTCCTGGAAGACGAATGGAGTCCACCATTGAAAAAGGCGAAACGTACATGGAAATTCGAAACTGAAAATCTGAACACTAGATTCTGAGGTGAGGGTGGTCATTTTATTTTTTGTTAAGTTTGATATGGACACCACATTCCTAGGGTTTGAGGTCTGGAAGGAAATTCAAGGAAGGTCATTTTGGAATGGGGAAAATATAACGGAAACTTGATTGGGGAAGTCTGAAGGCCGGGACCCAGGACAAGTTCATTCGCAGCAAGATTTCTCAAGTCCAAATTTTAGGAACGACTGTAGACAAGTCTCAACCTGAGGAATGCGGTCGCCTACTCCGAAGAATAGCAATAGAAAGGTCAAGTCTTGGATTTTGATTTGGTCTTTCTAATGATTGATTTTGCAAATTTTAAAACATGCGTTTTTAGGTCATGGTACTATGATATTAGGTTTTCAAATTTTGAATATTCCTTACTTAATTTTGACGTTTAAATTCCTTAAAAAATAGAACGCAAGGTCAGCAAAAAAACTACCCTTAATTCTCGAAGAAGCTCAATGCCAGATTTGGTGAAGAACAACAAAGTGGGATTCAGGCGCGGAGGTGGAAGATACCAGGGTGTCATCAATCTTTTGAAATTTCACTATCATGTGAAAATGATAGGCAAAAACATGTTTATATAGCCTTGTCTGTAATTAATGTCCTAATTAAATTCTTGTACAGTGGTAGATGGGGTTGGTGAATTCAAATTTTTAGGGCTACAGCAGGTGATCCGGAGCTCGGTGGTTGGAAAGACGTTGACCCGCGACTGGTTTGGAATCTCCTTGGTATTAAGTTGGAACAATGGGAAAGAACGTAGGGTCCAAGGTCCGAAAGGATGAAAGGTGGTGGCCATTTCGAATGGCGAAGTCCAAGAGGAAACCTGGGAAGGGAATCCTAGAAGGTCAGGCTCGATAGATCAGAAAGACATTGGACGTCGGCCATCAACAATGGTGAAGCTGGAACGAAAACCCGAAGGGGAAAAACCGAAAGTGGAAACCTAAGGGTCTAGGCTTAAGAGGGATTGTGGATGTCAGAGAGGCTGCCAGATTAAGGGAAACCCAAAAAGGCTTAAGATCTTAACATTTTCAAAGGGGGCCAAGTTTGGTCAACTTAAAATGTGACTTTTGAGAATATGTTAACCCTTTAGGATGCAAAAAAATAGGCACACAAAATGAGGCAAAGAAAAAAGGACCCAACAAGAAAAAGAGCGAAGAGAGGGTCTTTGTTTTGAATAGGGTGTGTGTACAATAGGCACAACAAATGGTGACTCTACTAGGAGAATGCTCTGAATGTTCTAAAGATAAATATTCAATCTAAACCCATCATCTCTAGTTTCACACACCAAAGCTGATTATAAAAACTAAACTAAGAATAGGTTATGGAGGTGTGTGCGTGGTGAGTTCATTTACTTTCCTTGGAGATAGCATGAGAAACCATTGATCAGGAGAGATAGGCTACGTAGTTTGTAGGACTCGAAAAGTAACCTTGACATTGCTTCATTGCCAGTCAGGCATCCATAGCCCCGATGAAGTTGTCATTGTGACCCCACAAACATAGCTCTACTACCAGCTAGGCATCCATAGCCTCGGTAGAGATATTTGCACACCCATACGGTTGTTATTTTTACTTTGCTCATTTCTTTTATTTGATATTTCTTTGCAGTATTTTTCTATTTATATTTTGTGTTCAATCATGTGAGAAATGAAACTTTCCATGGGCTTGGGAATCATAGTGGTTACTGGAGAAGACTTTAGATTTTTCACTTATCCATTATTCTTAGTAATCAACATACCATTCTTTGGAAATTTAAAAATGTGTTTCTGTGTGTTCCATGATAAACACAAGGAATCCAATTGGATAGCCATCCTAGGTTGGTTCAGAGTTCAAAATTTTAAAACCAATGCTTAGGGGATTTTAGAGGTTAGCAATAGGGAATGAAGGTTTATCTAGAGAACAACACAAGAGCAGGTAGCAGGGTGAAATTTTTATCGAGCCAAGCACGAACACCACAGCAGAATGGGAAGACTCTTCCAAGCTCAAGACAAAATAGTCGGGACAACGAGCAAAACAAAAGGATGAACTAGGAAACCTATCCTAACCTATGTACAGGTATTTGAACAAACAACTCTAGAAGATCTCAGGCCTTGAAGTAATGCTTAAGGCACTGCTCGTTGATAGGCAAAGAGATATCTTCACCAGTCAAAGTCTTTAAGCGAAAATAATTATCTCTAGGGATTTCAGCAATCTGAAAGGGGCCAAGCCAGAGCTTATCAAAATTGTTGTGTCCCCCTTTCTTTTTGTGGGTCATTTCCCAGTAAAGGACTAGATCAAAAATGCAGAAGGCCTTAATTTTGGCTTAGCGGTTAAACCATCTTTTGACTATGTCTTGATATTTGGCAAAATTTTCTATTGCATGGTCTCGTACTTCTTGAAGGTGCAATAGCTCGATGAGGTGAGCTTCTCTATAGTCCCTTCCTTCATAAAAATCATTAATGAACTAGAGGATAGGGATTTTCAAGTGTATGGGAAAGACTGGCTTCAATCCATAAATGAGACGATACGGGGAATCTCTGAGGGCAACCTTGTGATGGGTGTGATCTGCCCAAATGGTGAAATGAAGTTGGGTATGCCAATCCTTGGGATTCCTATCTAGCAGCCTCTTGATCATAGTGATCAAGTTCTTGTTGGTTTAATCAATAAGGCCATTTCCTTGAGGGTAATAATTAGATGAAAATTTAAGGGGGATCCCATAGTCAAAGTCCCAACTCATGAATTTAATGAAGCAAATGTAGGGCCATTAGTGCACACTAAAGCATAAGGAAAGCCAAAGCGATTTAAAATAAAAATTTCCAAAAATTAGTTACCATTTAAGTCAAACATTTCCTACAATTTATTACCTTTGTCCATCTAGTACAATAATCAAAAGAGGTTATAATGTACCTATGTCTAGTAGACGATGGAGGGCTTATCGAACCAATGAAGTCAAGACCCCATTGTCTGAAAGGTCTTACATTCAGAATAGGCTATAACGAGACAACAACATTCCTTTCTCGGGTGGCAGCAGTCTAGCACATGTGATAGGTATGGACATGACCATGAGCATCCTTGAATACAGTGGGCCAATTGTTGGAGTTGAGAAGATACAACACCACAGAAGTCCAAAAGATCTTTGTAAGCAAATAACCTATTACAAGGAGAAACAAAGAGAAGCAACAAAAGAAATGCTCAAGAATGTGGAGCAATGTATTCACCTAAAAATGTAAAATGAAATAATGATACAAAAGATAGTTTTCAACTACATATAGATGAAAACCCTAAAAAAGGAAAACCCTAGGCTTGCACAATAATAATTAATAAAGTAATTAATTATTATGTACCTAATGTTAGCTTAAGTGAAAAAGAGTTAAAAGGAAACATTACGTAATTAAACAAATATTGTTTAATTAATAAAGTAAATGTCTAATTACTCTAACACCCCCCCTTAAGATAGACATAGGGAGAAGCTAAAACCTAGAAGAAGCTACTGAAAGCAAAAGTAATGGGTCCCAGCAACAAGGCCAGATCAGGTACCCAAGTATAATGAAATCTTTATGAAATGGAGAAAAGGAGAAAACCCAGTGGGAAAAACTCCTCTCCAAAAAGAGATAGAACAACATGCTGAAAGAAACATGAAGGAAGGAAGGCCTCATAAAGACCCCCCAAGGACAGCTTCCTTCACCCCAAGCATAGAGTGCAATTGAAGATAGTGTGGAGATGCAAAAGGTTTCATGAAGATGTCTGCAACCTGCTCGGTAGTGGGAACATACTCCAAGATGAGAGAACCATCCTGAATCAACTATCTTATGAAATGCATATGAAGCTCAATGTGCTTCATCCGCTGATGCTCCATCGGGTTGCATGAAATGTGTATAGCACTCTGATTGTCACACCAAAGAATAGTGGGACTATCAAGAGGAAAACCAAACTCAGTCATCAACTGATGAAGCCATAAAATCTCCTGACTAGCGAGCACAGCAGCTCGATACTCAGCCTCTGTAGATGATAATGCATGAGCAGTCTACTTCTTACATGACCATGTTATAGGACCAGAGCCAAGACAAAAAACAAAGCTAGAAGTAGACTTTCGATAATTGACATCACCAGCCTAATCTGAGTTAGTGTAGCCAACAATGTGAGGATCCCCTAATGTGTAGTGAATGCCATATGAAGTGGTGCCTTGAATGTACCTCAAAATATGCTTGGCAGCTTTCCAATGACTCTGATGAGGATCATGTGACAATTGAGAGACAAGACCAACCGCAAAGGAAAGATCAGGATGAGTGTGAGTCAGGTACAACAAACTGCCAACCAACTACCTGTAAAGTGTAGAATCTACTGAAGGAGTGGGGAAAGTAGTAGTCAAAACAACCCCTGACTGAAAAGGTGTGGGGGCAGGCTTACAATCAAGCATTCCAAAGTGCTGAAGCATATCAAAAGAATACTTTTGCTGGTAAATGGAGATCCCCTCTAAAGACTGAATCACCTGAAGACCAAGGAAATAATGCAGAAGGCCAAGATCTGTCATCTCAAACTGCTCCATCAAGGCTAGCTGAGAATGTTGAATCATGGAGGATGAGCTACCTGTGATGAGAAGATCACCAACATATAGCACAAGAATCAGGATCTCACCCTCAAGATACTGAATATAGACCGTGTGATCAGGATGACAATGAGTGAAACTAGTGGAGAGCAAAAAAGAGTCCATCTTCTCATACCAAGCTCGAGGGGCTTGTTTGAGACCATATAATGAATGCTGAAGTCTGTAAACCAAAGAAGAATCATGAAAAAATCCTTGAGGCTGCTCCATATAGATCTCCTCCTGTAGGTCACCATGTAAGAAGGCACATTTCACATCCATTTGAAAAATGAGCCATCCTCTAGAAGCTACAAGTGATAATACAAAGCGAATAGAATTCATCTTGGCGATAGGGGAAAATGTCTCGGAGTAATCAATACCCTCAACCTATGAGAAACCCTTCGCAACAAGACGTGCTTTGTACTTATCAATAGAACCATCAGCAGCATACTTGGTGTGATACAACCATCAGCACTAAACCATCTTTCTGCCCTTAGGAAGAGGACAGAGAGCCCATGTATTATTCCTCATCAAATAAGAATACTCCTCCTCCATGGCACTATCCCACTCAGGGTGACCTGTCGCCTCTGAAAATATCTGAGGATCCTCTGAAAGAGTATGAGTCAAAAGACTAGAACCCGTAGTATGAGAACGAGTGTGACGAGTGTTTGAAGGATCACCGACCATAGATCCTGCTACCTCAATAGTAAAGCGAGCCCATTTGGGCCTCTGAGGTGGAGATGGGGGATCATCAATATCCTTATCAAAATCCTCAAAATAATCTTGAAGAGCTGTAGTGGGTGGAGTAGGTAGTGAAGTGGACACTGGAGACAGGGTATCAACTAGAGGAAGGTGCTCATCAAACTGAACATCCCATCGAAACAGGACGTCTCTGGAATCAGAATCAAACAACCTATACACCTTACCATCCTCATAGTAGCCGACAAATATGAGGGGTCGACTCTTCTGCTCCATATCTCTCCTCTAAGCATCAGGAATAAAAGCCTATGCCTCACTACCAAATACTCAAAATGATGAAATATCAGGCTTGTCATGAGACCAAGCCTCCTCAAGAGTCATATGTCAAATCGCCTTGTGATGCATCTGATTCTAAATATAGTTGGCACAATTGACTGCCTCAGCCCAAAAAAATGAATCCATGGACCTGGAATGAATCATACAATTAGCCATCTCCCGTAAAGTTCTATTCTTTCACTCAACGATACCATTTTGCTGAGGGTTGTAGGGAACAGAAAACTGATGTGGTAAACCATGCTCAGTGCAAAAATCTCTGAAAGTTTGATTCACATACTCTCCCCCATTATCTGTACGTATCCGCCGGATAGAAACACCAGATTGCTTCTCTAAAAATTTCTTGAAGACACGAAAGGAATCAAAGACATTAGACTTGTACTTAAGAAAGTACAACCATGTGCATCTAGAGAAGTCATCAATGAATGTGAGTACATACTTGGCCCCTGAAAAAGTAGTGGGAAATTACATGAGGTCACTATAAATAAATTCCAAGGGTGCCAAAGCACGAGTGGTACTTCCCTTTGTAAAGGGATCCCTGTGATGCTTGCCAAGCACACAACCATGACAAACACCGTCAGTGCAGGAAATCCATGGAAGACCAAGAACAAGTGACTGTGTACTCATTTGCTGAAGATATCTGTAGTTAAGATGGCCCAAACACTCATGCCAAAGTTGACTCACTAAATCTACATGTGCTATAAGAGATGAACTTGTACCCTCAGAAGGTGCAAATCCATCAAATCTGTAAAGATGAGATGCAGTATCAACACTACCAGTAGCCACAACCAAATCAGAATCATGGAGGTCTCGAATAACCACATCATGTGGTGAGAACTCAGCTGTCTTACCAAAGCCAATGTGGAAAATTTGATAAATGGACAAGAGGTTCGTCGAAATGTCAGGAACAACCAGAACATCCTGTAGAGTGCCTCCATCCAAAGAGATAGAACCCAAGACAGAAAGCTGTGAAGAGTCACCCACTGCAATCTGTGAAGTACCACAAGAGGCAAGAGAAGTGACCAACTGCTGAGTGTGAGTCATATGGTGAGAAGCACTAGAGTCTAAAATCCAAGTGGACCCATTGGTCTATGTGCGTGTAGTGAGAGCATGACCCTTCCCTGTGGTGGAAGAAGAAGACTGAGGTGAGGAGATGTGTTGCTGCTCCATGGCCTCCTCTAAAGCCTCTAATCATTTCCAACACCTAGAAACTGGATGACCTTGCTTGCCACAGAAACTGCAAGTGTCTCCTGATTTCTCTTTCATCTTGGAGGAAGACTCACCAAACTTCGAAGATTTCCCATGTTTTGTATTAAATGGTGTTTTAGAATTAGACTTAGGAGGTGGTTTGGAGGAATGTTCACTACCTGCAAAATCTTTCTTAGGCCTCGGTTTCTGCTTCTATTTCCCCTTTGGTGATTGAGCAACCAATGTTTTGCTCTTTGAACCTGAGAGCATATCCATTTTAGAAAGGTGAGACTGTTCCTGAGACAATCGCTCACAAAATAAATCAAAGGAAGGCATGGTAAAACTGACACCCAAACCATCCATGGTGGAGTAGAAGGAGGAAGCAAATATCTGAAATGGACTACGAAGCTTCGAAAGAATCAAGGAAATACATTCTATGTCTACTTTGTTCTTCCCACAACCCTGTAAAATAGTACGGATAGTTTTGAACTAGTTCAAAAAATCCTGAATAGTGGGAAATGAATTAGGTAACAATGAAGTCAGCTCTGCCTCAATCTGTAATGCGTGAAACTCATTAACGGCCCCAAAAAGTGTCTCAAACTTCAGCCACATGGCTCGAGGAGTGAGCAAAGCATTAAGGTGAAACAAAAGACTATCTAAAACATGCATGCATAATAAACCCATAGCCTCATCCATCTTGTTCCTGTGTTGGATAATCTCAAAAGGATGTTGCAACTGAGGCTGAACCTCATTTAAACAAGACCATAACCCTCGTGACCTAAGTAGCCTCATCATATGAGACTTCCAAGTGTGATAGTTATGTGATGCGAGTAGCTCAACTGAAAAGTCTGCCATGAAACCTTGCATCTATACCTGCTTGTGTTTTTTATTATTATGTGATCTTTCAGAATAGATAGAAGATGTAGAAGGGTTTGTATTTTTGAGAGTTTTGGTGTTCTAGTTTTCTGATATAAATGACAGAAAGCAAGAGAAAAAACATCCCCCACAAAAGATAAACCCGAACCTTAGTACAAACTGAGAAGAAGGAAGCAATGCATAAGCAAAAAATACTTCAAGACAAATTCTCATGTACCTGGTGAAAATTCTAATAAAATAGATCACATCACTAAATAGAGCATGTTGAGAGCTTTTCAACGTCTATTCAAGTTTGAAAAATGGAGTCTGTTTGCATCTTTTATGAGCCCGGAAGTGAAGAAAGAAGACCTCACTTTGACTAGTAAAAATTATCCATACTGGTAAAAAAAAATTAAAAATATTTCTATACTATCAGATTGGCGCCATTCTCAGCTTTCCAATGCATCTTTGTGTTCGAAAAATGGAGCTAGGATGCCCAAGTTATGCCCATTTGACCAAAAATGACATAATAAGGGGTTGGAGAGAAAAAATTAGCCCTCAAGGGCTTAAAATTCAGTGGCCCCAGGGCACATGGTGGACTAGGGGTGGGCACGTAGGAGGTGGTGGCATGCGGGCGGCGTGGCTGGTGGCAGGCGGCATGGCCAGTGGCGCGTAAGAGGCGCTCGGGCGGAGCAGACCGGGTGGCGGGCCTGCAGGGGTGGCGGTGGCCACTTGGACACGGCTGGTGGTAGCCGCCGGTGGCGGTGGCTATGTGGTGGCCGCCTGGCGGCGCTCTGGTGGCGCAGCGGTTTAACACTGACTGTGCATAATATAAACCAAAAAATGATTTTTTTAAAATAAAATTTCTGATTTTTGTGCGTTTTTTGCTCTGTACAGCCCTAGGGCAAAAAAAATTTTGCCTTCCAAATTGACTGTAACCAAAATCGACTATTTAACAGTCGATTTAGGGGTTTTTGGGTGCTACCAATCCAATGGCACTGTCCATTTGAGCCCAAAGTGAACCCAAAAAATGGAGTATGCTAAATCCACCCAAAAAAAACTTAGAACCCTAGATTTGCTTCCAATGCAAAATCTCAAAACAAGAACAAGCAGCTAAACATCTGAAGCTCTAATACCATGTTGGAGTTGAGAAGATACAACACCATAGAATTCCAAAAGATCTTTGCAAGCAAATAACCTGTTACAAGGAGAAACAAAGAGAAGCAACAAAAGAAATTCTCAAGAATGTGGAGCAATGTATTCACCTGAAAATGTAAAATGAAATAATGATACAAAAGATAGTTTTCAACTACATATAGATGAAAACCCTAGGCTTGCACAATAATAATTACTAAATTAATTAATTATTATGTACCTAATGTTAGCTTAAGTGAAAAAGAGTTAAAAGGAAACTTTACGTAATTAAACAAATATTGTTTAATTAATAAAGTAAATGTCCAATTACTCTAATACCAATAATACCTAACTCTTAATATTTGGTGTGCAATTGATAAATTGAAACCATGACCAGTCCCGACCTTATCATGGAATTCCCTGAGAACATGATCAACTTCTTCCCTACTAAGGCATCTCAAATAGATGCCTTCATGATTCTTCTTGTACAATAGGCACCTTGCAACATATAGTTGTTTCCTTTCAACCTAGTGCTCGCCTTTGGACTCCCTATAGATGAGGTGGACATTTATGATTCAACTGGTAATATACTATGTCATCGTACGATTCCCTTGGAGAAACATCCTCCACCTAGTACTACTGCACCGTGAGGTCAGGTCCAACATCAATAACCACCTCTGCCATTGTTTTGGCAAGTGCCTGCCCTCTCACTAGCTTCATCATCTAGATTTCCATATCATACTCTTGCAGCAATGTAATCCACTTTCCTAACTCATTCTACATAAGCAACATTTTCACTCCAGGGTCATGAACTATAGCAAACACCTTGTTGTGCAAGATATATTGCTAAACTTCATGACTCCCTTAACAAGGGGATAGGTTTGTTTTTCAATGTTATGATAGTGTAGTTCAACATCCTTCTTAGGGGTGCTCATGAAGGCAATCAAATGTTTTCTCCACTCATCATCCTTTTGTGTCAAGATGTTGGCACATGAATGATTCAAAGAAAAGGACTATATGTAGAAGGGCTTTAGGTAATCGGGGCTTACCAGCACAGGGGTGTCAACAATTGCCTTCTTGATTTCACCAAAATAATTGTTTTCTTCTGAGGTCCACTCGACCTTAGCATCCTATTTTAACATAGCATTGAGTGGTCTGATGATTTCCATGAAGCTCGTGATGAAATTGTGGACAAAGTTAATCTTTCCCAAAAAAGATTTTAATTCCTTTTTGCTGCCTAGAAGCTGGATTTTCATGATCAACTAGATAAGTTTGGGGTAAATAGAAATTCCCCATTCTGATAGGACATGTCCAAGGAGCTTCCCTTCAGTGACCCCAGAGATGCATTTCTTTGGATTAAGGGAAACCTCAAATTCGTGGCACTGTTCAAAGACCTTATGTAGGTCAGTGACGTGATTACCCCACTAATCTTGAGAACATTGTCAAATCATCCATGTAGATGATTATGCATTTGCAATCAGGTCCCTAAATGCGATATCCATGACGCATTGGAAAGTGGCACTAGCATTGATTAGTCTGAATGACATTCTTCTGTAAGCAAAAGTTCCCCATTTGGTGGTGAATGTCGTCTTGTGTCAATCTTTGTATTGCACCATAACCTAATTATACCCTGAGTACCCATCCAAGAAGGGCATCATCTAGGAGCCATTTACTATCTGTAGAAAATCATCCAATGAGGGTACAGGATAGTTATCCTTCTCTGAGGCTCGATTTAGATTGCAAAAATTGACACAAAATCTTATTTCCCTATTTTTCTTCCTGACCAGAACCAAAGTTTCCACCCATGTGGATTGTCTAACCGAGAAAATGATCCTGGTTGAGAGAAACTTTTGTACTTCCTTGTATATTATTGGTTCCAAAAGAGCATTGACAGGGCACTACTACTACCGAAATGGCTTTGCATCTAGTCTGAGAGGGATGGTGTGGGTGATAATTGACATATCAAAAGTTTTGAGATCCTCATAGCTCTAGACGATGATGTCATGATACTTTTGTAGAGCCTCAATTATCCCCTTTCTTTCTTCATGGGTGCACACCTTATTGATGAACATGTTCTTAGCATTTCCATTCATTCCTAGGTTGTAAGTGTCACATTGGCCACTGATGGTGTCATTATTAGCTTGTTAATCATGAGCTTTGATCTAATCAAGGTCAAAGATCCACTCTAATTGAACCATTTCCCTTGGAATGTTGTTGGTATTTAGGTTGATAACCATATCTATATCTAGGTCTGCCTCTTCAAACTCAACCTCGTTGATTATCTATGTAGAAAACACATCTAAACTAGTGTTAAAATCTAGGATATGTTCATCATTGTTGAACACCTAGAAATTAGCTACATTATCCAGCACTGATGGGACAAAGGTGAGCTCGACTGTGAATCTTCTGAGGCCTAATAGGGACAATGGTTGTAACGTTCTATCTTCATACATCAGGGAATTAGCAATATGATTCTGAGCATATGGAAGCAATTGAATATTGAATGCATCCAACCCTTCTAGTAGATCCCATACGTAGTGTCGATAGTTAGTAAGTCTTCGATCATAATAGGAATAGAGATTCCTCACTTGCTTTATGACTAACTTTGATTATCCATATACTTGGAGTACTTTGACACCATTTCTCAATGCCACTAAGAGGTCCAAGACTAAAGCCTCATACTCTGTTACGTTATTAGTACAATAAAATTGAAGCCTATGAGCAGCGAAGCATGACTTACCTTTGGGACTGATCAACTTGAAACCTACCCTAGCTCCGTGCTTGGATTTACATCCATCAAAGTGCAACATCCAAAATCTAGGAGAATCCTTGAACGTGTAACTGACATATCTAGCTTTCACCTTCGATGGGACCTTCATTTTAGTAACCACTTTGGGAGGTATGGGGATGAAATATGTTTGTTCACGCGATGCTAATCCTACTTTCTCATTCGGAGTAGCCTATTTTTTAGTGTGTTCAATGGCTATTGGACACAAGTAGAAGTCAAATTCTAAGTGAGCAACATTGTGTACAATGCACCAGTTAGGGAGCAGGAGTTCATGAAAGTTCATTCAGGTTCCCAGAATAAGTTGGTCCTAGACACAATTTTTCATGAAATCTTGGAAACCATCAAACAATCCCTTAGTTTTATCCTCTCCTAGTTCTTCATCATCAAATTTGACCAGCACTTCAATCCTCTAAGAAATATTGGTCATACTAGCAGGCAGGCTTCATAGTACGAGGAAAACCTCACTCATTCCTTGATCTTCTACGTATTCTTGTTTGTTCTGATATGATACTAGAGAATAATTTCCCAAACCTATTTCGGCATACTACACCTCGTTTGTGTTGTTGTACTCAGTGATCATAAATCTCATGAGTGTTCTCAGTCAATCCAAATCTAATTTGGCATTCCTTTCCATGGTAGCCACATGTGTGAGTAATCAGTTGCGGTGTATCCATTCAATGCCCTCATGAAATCCCTTCCTAGGATTATACCATATGTATGTAGGATATCGACCATCTAAATGTCAATGGTTTGTTGGATCCGGAGATCAGAAACAACCTACATAGGTATTATGTTAATTTCCCCCACTATGTTTATCTTTGTTTTGTCAAGTTGTGTCACTTTTCATCAAGAGGGAGTCGACATTATTCTAAGTTCCTTGCACATCCTCAAGGTCATGACATTAGCTGATACGCCTAAATGTAGCAACAAGTTTTGGAGGTTTTTTTCGAACACACAAATGGTGGTTAGAAAAGGAGGAGTCTCGAGTTTCCCCTCAAATAGTCCCCTAGAAACATCCACTTGGGCAACTTTTCCCTTGTCTTTCTCATTGCCCTTGCCTTAGGTCGACACTTGATTAGCTACCCTGTCAGGTTGCTTGTTGTCTTGATGACCTATTGGGGGGTCAATCTTACTATTGAAGATATGCCTAACGACTAACTCATTTTTTTTATCATTAAAGGAAACCCTCTTTACTGGAGTTTCTTGAGCTGACCCCTATGATAGAGTCCCATTTAACATTCAGAAAAAGGAATTCTTGATGGTAGACACCTTTAGAAGTTCAAATGTCAACACGCTTAGCTTCATCCTTTTGAATTCCTCAACAATATACTCCCCCATCTGCTCAGCTTCTTGATCACTAGAAATGTTTTGGGAGGAGCTAGCGGCTTCCCTTTGGCCATTATTTTGATGTTTATTTCTGTTGAGATACCATGTGGGTGTATGGGGAAAACCTAGATTAATACGTGCATTTGGATTAGGAGGGATGCTGAAATTATTCGAGGGAGTGGAGGTCATAAAAGGTCCTCCAGCATGACCACCGACCTATCTATTTTTGAGGTTATACGGGGTAGTCCATTGGTGGAACATCTAGACTTCGTCTTCCCTAGGCTCTTCTTCATCATCTTTGGGACCATTATCTATTGAATCGAAAAGCTAAGCTAAAGGACCTTCAAAACTTACCTCCTCTACTTTATTATTGTTGTTCAAATCAACACCCTCCAATTCTAGTGTGTTGCATTCTGCCCATGGGAAAGGAGCCTAGTTTAGCACCAGCATCGAGGAGTCATATGGGTTCGATAAAACAATGTCTCTGCTCCCCAAATTTTTCACCACATTCTGACCTTCAACTTGGAAAACCTCAACAATAGTTTGGAATTTCGGACAATCTAGCTCGGAGTGGCATCATGTTTTGTGTATGCGACACCAACCTAATAGAGCAACCTCCACCAAGTAAACTCCTCTTGCGGGATTCTCATTGTTGTTGGGATGATCCAGAGGTGTAGGAATTCCACCATTGTTGGGTTGTGTATTCCATGTTTGGTTCTTCGTTTGGAAGGACCTTCTTTCAAATTTTTGGCCTGAATTCTAATTTCTGTCATAATTCTACCCAGATGACGTGCTGGAATCCTGATTGTCCTGATTTTCCTAATGATCTCAGTTGTCATGATTAAGGTTAGCCTCGATGTTCTTTTGTGATGCTTGTAATTGATTATTCTAGTTTCTTAAGTGTGTCATCTTTGTGGACATCTTCTTGATCATTTTTGTAAGCTCATCAATCTTGTCCTTTTCGGTGTTGTTCAGTTGTGACACGACGTTCTAAAGGAACATGGGTTGTATGACCGACTTATTTTTATGAGCGGGTGTGAATTTTTCTACCTGGAGGTATGTAGACACCTGGGATGGTTGAGGATGCAACTATTGTTGCTGGGGTAGCAAGTGGTGAGGTACCAGATACACCTGATTCATTGGCTACCCAGGGTGTAGAACCATAGGTAGTTGTGGTAATGGATTAAATAGGGGTGTCTGGTGCTACAACGCTTGGGTAAGCCCCTAAATCTATGTCGGATGCATGATTTTCCCAAGAGAAGGCATTGGAGTAGAAATATTCTACCCTAGATCCATGTTGGAGATAATAGCTTTGACATATGCATCGACCAACCTAGTGGGCGGTTGTCTCATTCTTTTCACCAGGGCTGAAGTGAGGTTATCCAATGCTATATAGTAAACAAGTAAGACAATAGCATCATTGAAGATGTACGGGGCCTGCAGCCGACTGTACACTCTATGGAAATGGTCAATGAATGAACTGATCGGTTCATTCATCTCCCTTTGAATCAACATGAAGTGTTGGTATGAGTCCACGGGGTTGACTGGTGTCTTAAACTTTTGCAGAAAAGCATTCTTTAGAAGATTGCATGTGTTTATCGTTCCAGCTGGAAAATTGACGTACCAGTAGAAGGCCTCCTCCCCTAATGAGTAGGGAAAGAGCCTGCAAGCGACATCTTCATATATGATCTGCATAGTCTTTAGGGAAATCTCCAAAATCTTGACATACTCCTCGGCCATCCTCTATGGATCCTAAGAGTTGAAGTTTGTGCAGAAATTCTCAGGATTCTTTGACATAACATGGTAGAGGTTGAAGGCCAAAGGAGATGAGTTATTTTCCAGCCATGCCATTAGAGGGGATGGTGGAGGTGGTTGCACCAAATTGGCTTGTAACTATAAATAAGTAGCAGCAACCAATAGGACAATAGCAGGGCTGGTAACTGTGTTTGGCTGAAAGGCGGTGTTTAACGCAAATGGAGTGGAAACCTGAAAGGCTATATGGATTAGATTATTGGAAGGTGGTACTGCCAATGATGCTGGAGAAAATGGAGGTGAAAGAGAAGTGGGCTGGTCTAGCGAATTGGTGACATATGGTTCCCTTCGTTTAGCTCTCTTAGCTCGGAAAGGGGGTTGTAATTCCTGAAATTCTCCCTTGTTTGGGGTAGATCTCAAAACTCAATGAAATATTTTAGGTGAAAATGACCCAATTTAATCTAGCTTTATCTCTTATCCCCTCCTTCTAGTGTCAGTTCTGTTGATGGTGTTTTTATGCACTTCTCAACATAGGTAATGCGCAAGTGCATTACCTCTCTTGAAAAAAAATCTTCCACAATCAAATTGTAGAACACTACCCCAAGGTCTCTCGAATGTCAAATCATGATGATGCTTGGAATATATCAGTTGTTTGATGTAATTTTCTGGAGTCACAAGGTAGTCTTATGTGAGTTAAAGTTGTAGGAGAATTGGTTCAATGAATGGAGTTCTTCAAATAGGAAATTACTACACCTTGTTGTAGGCTCAGACAATAGTCTTAGACTCCATTGTTTCATCAGATTTGGCTTTACAATGTGCAATGAACATTAGCATAGGTTGTTTCTTAAAAAAAAAGGAAAAGAGGTAGGAAAGAAGGTTCCTAGATTTGCAACTACCGATGAATAGTAATCATGGAGGTTCCTGCTGCAGACAGTTTTCTAAAATATGATATCACTTAACCAAAATTCTCAAAGTATTGTGAAATCTATGCTATCTTCTAAGGACTACAGATATTCGTCATTCATTCACAATGTAGATGTGAACAAAGACAAATTTTAAAGAGCAGCTATGGAATTACGGTCTAGAATAACTTTACACAGTCACATACCAACAGCAAATGACCAAAATTGTGGACAAGGAAAACATACACACATCATAAAAATTCATAACCAAAGACAACATACTAAGTCTACCAAAGCTAACTAAAGAGAACTAGAACAAAAAAATAACTAGAAGTAAAGTTTTAACTAATGGGAGAAGAATCATGCAACATGGGAAGAAATTGAGAAATGCACCAATTCAATGTATTTTTATTAAAATTTCTGCAGCATGCCTTTACAACAACTCAACTCCCTTAAAATGAGAGGAGGAGAGCCCTATATATAGTTTTCGAAAAGAAAAATGTGTAGCCAATATTCGATTCTATTGTTTGGTCAAGAGTCACTTTACACTAAGATTTCACCTACCCCCAAATATTTTACATTTTTAAAATAAATTTTGTCTTTTCCCTATTTTTTCCTCTAGTGACAACAGTATAGCAATTTCGTCTTTTGTTGTTTGCCCTTTTCTATAGCTATCCTTGTAGGAAATCTTCATCTATGTTAGGGTTTCCCTCACATTTATTCAAAGCTCCATACTCCATGAACCTTAAAATCATTGGCTAAAGCTTGTCCACCTCCATGATATCCGATTGTAGCACCTAGTAGCTCCATTCGTACGATTTGTTAACCAGCTTCTTCCAGTCGTCATCATATTTGGTAGTATTTCTTCTAAAAAGCTTTGATTGGGGAAAGGCTCAATAAAAAAAACTCATGAAATATGTGGTGACTTCAGCTGACATCCCATCTTCCATGTTCTTTAAGAAGTGGGGCTTTATGCTCTCTGGATTAATTTTAATAGTGGGTAGCTCGTACCTCATCATTAGCCTGAGGTACCGAGGGCAATCTTCCCTGGCCTCCTTGGCCCATTTAATATCTAGAACTACCCATTCCAGGATCTGCTCCAGCTTTCCCATTCGGTGATCAAAATCTTGTTTCCATACATCCACTAACCAGTGGTCATCATCCTTGAGGGCAAGGTCCTTTTCCCAAAACTCACTTGGCAACGTGTGTATGTCCTTAATTTTTGCATAGACTGCACTATACTTCCTCGGGAACCCCTCGTAGACTTGCCTTGTACCCTCAAGAGTTCTATGCACTTCCAAGAACTTATTTGTAGTTCTGACCACCAAGTTGATACCTATGTTTCCCATGTCTAAGACCTGTTGAACTTATTTTTTCATAGTCTTATCCAAGTTCATTCTCTTTTCCAATTTATTGATCTGGTCTTGAGATACCAACTGAGGCAGGGCCGATGACGTAGTGGGATTCTCATCCAGGGATGACCACTACTAGATATAGGTCATCAAATCGGCCACCTATGCTTTGAGTTCCTCCTTTGAAACCTTATCCTACTGGATAAGGTGCACCACTGTGACTACCAATTCCTGGAGGTGGTCGACCTTCTTTTTTCTCTTGGCCACCCCCAAGTTGATAGTGGAGATGTTGTAAGTCACTCCTTGTTCTCCAACTACCGATGTTTCTATTTGCACTACCTTGGATCTAGAGGCATCCATGGTTGCTTTTGAATTTATCTTTGGCCTTTTCTCTTTCTTGGCACTTATCTATGCTCTAGCCAGTATGGCTTCTTGCCTTGCCTTGGGATCCTTTGCTTAACTTGTTTCCCTAGCCAATCGAGCATTTGGAGCTCTACCTCGGGTGATGCACCTTGGTTCTTGTTGCCCTCCACCCCAAGTTTAATGGCTCTGATGACAAAGGCCTCCTTCTCAATTCCTGCATCCTCTTTCTTCGTGTTTGAGTCCTGTATGAGCATCATACTCTTGGTAGGAGACTTGGGAAACTATTTGTTGCAGGGATCTTCTCTTTAAACATCCTTCTCTTTATCTTGATTGTGTTCATATTCCTGGGGCCTATCCATTCACATAGGGGGATGTCTCTTCATGCTCTGGAGTTTGACCTTGTCTTTCAGTTGGAGACATACTAGCCTCAATCTCTGGAGCAGTAACATCTTCTTTAGCCGTAAGTCGATCTTCAACTTCTTTACCCTCATTTTCCGTAAGTTTCTTGCTCCATTCGGGGTTGAGCTCTTGATCATGTCTTTCTCAGATTAATTCAGTGTATATCTCCTCGTTGCTTTCACTAGAGGATTCATATGTGACCTTGTCGATCTCTCGACACTCGAACATTGGATGGTCATGATATTAAAATTATTCATCCTCGAGCCCCTTTGTAGTCTCTAGTTGTTGTCGCTCAAGCTCGTCGGATATCTACATTCTCTCCTCCATTCTTGGTGGTTCGGTTGGGGGAGGGAGAGCTAGAGTGTTAGCCATAGCTTGGTCTATTATAGCTTGCACTACTAGACTAGTAAGAATCCTTAAAATTTTGGATGGCACATTTTGCATGTATTTTATGAAGGATTTTGGGAGATTGAGGGCAGGTATCATAGCAATGAAAGTGGATGAAAGGGAAGGAGACATAGAAGAAGAAGAGACCAGTGAGGTCATGGTAGAGGACAAATCCAATGATATGACATGCATGATTGGAGAAGTTGAGGCAAGGTGGAAAGAGATTTCCACCGCAAGCGAAGTATGCAGGATAGTGGTAATGGCAGCAACAATTACAGCTGAGGGAGACCTTGGTGGGTTAGTTTCTTCCTCTCTTTCCTCGAGGAGTAGATCTTTTGGTATGACTGACATCCCAACATCCCTGGTTGTTTTCTTTTTCTTCTTGAAAGGCTCGCCTTCTAAATCCTTTCGAGCAAAAACCTTCGGGTTAGGTCCTTCCTTACTAGATTCCTTTCTCTTTTTGGTTTTGATAGATGGTGGGGATTTGGAAGTTTCCCTAGTTGTCACAATAGACACCCCACCATCAGAGCCACTTGGCTCAAGTCCCTTGAATTCTAAGGTGACTCCCTGTTGTTTTACTAAGGCCACTTGCTAGTTGATCGATGCCTTTGTTCAGACCTCCATAGGCTTGGTGAGTATGTCAAGGTTTTCAACCTCTTGCTCATCCCAATCGATCATAAGTAGTGAAAATTTGGTGATGACATTATATCCTGGGTCAGTCACCATGCTCTCATCTTCTTCAAGTTGGTTTGAAACCGGGTACAAGTTCACCCGTCGCACGTTGAGGGCAGTCATGGGCATGTAGTGCCGCAACCACACCTGAAGATCATCCTTACAGTTGTCCCAAAAAACCTCAACATTGTGGAGGTCGAAATAATCACGTCCCAATTATTTTATAATATGACCATAAGGGTCCATCTGGGACTGAGTTTTATACTGTGGGAAGTGGTACTCGGCCAACTTCATTTCTGAATTCCCTACACATTGGAATGTATGGATCTTATACATCCCTTGCCCGAGGCCAATAGGGTAGGGTGTCCCTACCAAATGTTTGTTGCTTAGAATATTATGAATGTGGCATAGGTTCCAGGTCAACTCTAATAGTATGATCCAGTCATTGGGGTACCAGGGAAGCCTGTTCGACCTTTCCTTGAATCCTTAGGCATGAATGTATGTGAACTTGGGGAATTGTATGTATAAGAAGGCATGGTTCCTGAGGAGGGCTCTACCACTATGGGATACTCTTCTCTGAAAATCCCCTCCAAGAAGCCATATGATGTAGGCAATGAAGGCATCTTTCACATTGAGTCCATGATAATGCTGTCGGTTGGCAAGCAAATAAACCAGGTAGGAAGTCATGTAGAACTGAGAGGTCTTCCTCAAATTTTATAAATTTCTCATGGAAGCAATTGCTGATTATTTATCCCCAGTCAAAGGCAACGTCACCATGGATAATTTTCTCCATAAAGTAAAACATCCACTCTTGGAAGAAGGCCATAGTAGGAAGACCCATTACTCTGCTTAGCAAGGTGGTGAGGTCGTGCTAATCCTCCAAGAAATCACTAAAAAAGAGCTCCTGCGAGACCTTGCCAACACTGGCCCACTTATCCTTCAACCAATATCGATTGCTCTATTTTTCATACCTCATAGGATCTTGTTCCCATAATGCCTTACATTCCTCCATAGTTGGTGTCTCCATGGTCTCAAAGGCAGGGATGTGGAAAGTTGTAGCTATCCCAAGAGGGGACATGTCTACAAGAATGTTTCCATCTCTATCCACTATGGTTCTGGTCTTGGGTTGATACACTTCCTGGGATGCCATTACCATCTTGGGGGCAACCAAAGCTAGCGGGAATCCTACAACCTTAGCAATTTTATTTCTCCTTATTAGTTTGACATTTTTCGTTTCATGGTTCACCCTAACCCTACATGTGAATTCATCAATATTGACATGCCCCATATTGGTATTTGTGACGTCTCTCCAAATAGTGGTGATTCTAGAGTGAAATGGCACCCCCTAAAATTTGAACTTCATCAAATCCTTGTCCTCCTTGCCTTGAGGTGCTTTGGCAGCTCCCTTTCCCTTTTCCTTGGCAGCACGGGAGGTTTCTGCACCGGATTCCATAAATCCTGCACAAAGAGACATGAATTAGTAATATTAAACATAGAAAGTAGCCTTAGACAACTCCCTACAAATTAAGGTTTGCTCCACAATCATCATTCACATTTGATGAGAATTTATCACCTGATAAAATATCATAAGGAAGCAAAACAGACAATCCATGTTCCCAGGGTCAGAAACCCCTTAGTAGAATGTTGTTTGGAAGGGAAAACAAGGCATGAATTTGATCAATGAAGGGTTGGCATGAAAGAAGACCAAATTTTAGGAAGTTGGTCAAATTATGATTTCAATTTGGAGGTCATCTAAGCTCTCATTTAGGTGTTCGGGCCTCAGCTGCAGGAAGGTCGTTTAGAATGGTGAAGGGAAGACAACATTTTGGGCGTTGGGTTCTGAAGTTCAGGTTTGCATTATTAGGAAGCTCTCACAGGAGAGCCGTATAAAGCGGTGAAATGTAGGTAGAAATCTAGGGACAAAATTCTCGAGGGAAATCCCCAAAGACCAATTCAAGAGTTGGGAAAGCCCGACGCCGAACCAAGGGTCGGAACCCAGAGGCCGGAAAGACAGTTAGGTTTGGTCATTTGGAATGGTGAAACTGGAACGAAATCCCCAAGATGGGCTTTCGGAGTCTAAGTTATGAAAGGCATTTGGACGTTATGATCTTCTTTTAGAATTTTTCTCAATGAAAAGGAGACCAAGGTCCGGGACCCAGAAAGACGTTCAGGGACAGTCGTTCGAGATAGCGAAAGCAACATAGAATCCTGGATATGGAATTTTGGAGGTCGAGGTCTAACAATGCCTTAGACATTTGGCTCTTCTATAGGTTTGTGATGAACTTTGCAGAGTTGGGGTCTAGGTTCTGAGAAGACGAATGGAGTCCATCATTGAAAATGGTGAAACAAATGTGGAAATCCATAACCGAAAATTCGAACACCGAAGTTTGAGGTGAGGCTGGCCATTTGATTTTTTGGTAAGTTTGAGATAGAAACCATGTGCCCGAGGTCTGAGGTCTAGTAGGACATTCAAGGAGGGCCATTTTGGAATGGGGAAGGCACAACGGAAACTTGAGAGGGGAAGTCAGGAGGCAAAGACCCGAGACGAGTTCGGTCACCGTAGGATTTTTGAAGTCAAAAGTTTAGGAATGACTATGGACAAGTTCAGGCCCAAGGAAGGAGGTTACCTATTCTGAAGAATAGTGACAAAAATTTTAAGTCCTAGATTTCGATTTGGTCTTTTAGATGATTGATTTTTCAAATTTTAAAATAGGGGTTTTCAGGTCATGGTACTACCATACCAAGTTTTTGAATTTTCATTATTCCTTACTTAATATTGATCTTTAAATTCATTAAAAAATGGAAGGTAGGGGGGGTGGAAAACCTACTCTTAATTCCCGAAGAAGCTCGATGTTAGATTTTGTGAAGAAAAGCAAAGTGAGATCTAGGCACAGAGGTGGAAGATGTCGGGGCATCGCTCACCTTTCAAAATTTCACGGTCATGTGAAAATGATAGGAGAAAACATGTTTATATAGCCGTTCCTGTAATTAATGTTGTAATTAAATTCTTGTACGGTAGTAGATGGGGTTGGTGAATTCAAATTTTCAGGGCGACTATGGGTGATCCGGAGCCTGGTGGCCATAAAGACGTCAACCCTTAGCCAGTTTAGAATCTACTTGGTGTTAAGTCGGAATAGCAAGAAAGAACCTGGGGTCCAAGGTCTGGAAGGACAAAAGCTAGTGACCGTTTGGAACGGTGAAGTACAAGAGGAAACCTAGGAAGGGAATCCCAGAAGGTTGGGCCCGACAGGCTAGAAAGATGTCGGATGCTGGCCATCAACAACCAAAAAGTAGGAATGGAAACCCAAAGGGGGAAACCCAAGGGTCCGAGCCCAAGAGGCTCCACAGACGTTAGAGAGGTTGATAGATTAAGGAAAACTTGAAAAGGCTTAAGATCTTAACATTTTCAAAGGTCTAAGTTTGGTTAACTTAAAATGTGACTTTTGAGAATATGTTGACCCTTTAGGGCACAAAAAAATGGGCATGCAAAACAAGGAAAAGCAAAAAGGACCTAACAATCAAAAGAGGGAAGAGAGGGTCCCCGTTCCGAATGGGGAGTGTGTGCAACAGGCACAACATTTATCTATTGTTTCACCGAATGGAAATCCTATCTATGAAATTTAAGTTAGAAGCCAACCATGTCAGTTTCTAAATGATTTCTATATCATAGTGCAAGGGGAGGGAATAATACTCCTCCAAGACACTCACCATATAATTATCAGAGACCCTCAGTAAAAGTGCAGTATTCAACTTATTTGTTAAGACTCGAGAAAGGAAAAAATAAGGGCACTCTCTAGGGGGTGACACGACTATGTGAGCTGACATAAATTCAAGATGTGGGATGTGGTATTTTTAGTGACCTTTTGAGATAGAAAAGTGCTTGAACTATCTTTATTGTGTTATATCGATGAAAAATTGAAAGAATTAGACCTGATTCTAGAATACATACTATACATTTAAGACGTAGAATTGAAACAACTATTTGAAAAATTTATGGTATGTAACTCATTTTCCAAAAGATACCATCCAATCAAAGCATTCATTTCCCATAGTCCACAATAAAAAAATTAGATACAAGGTCATCAAATCAGAAGTTTATACAGTGGAAAAACAATATTCATAATTTAAAACCAGAGGAAAAAAAAAACTGTCAAAATCCAAAATACTTCCACAATAGAACATTTTCTCTTTGTTATAGTGCATCCAACCTATTTAATAGCACATTAACCCATCTTATAGTGCATAGGAGGAAAAATCTAGTGCATAGAAATAAAATTTTAGCGCATAGACAAAATAATACAATGCATCCAATTTTTTTAACAATGCATCAAACAAATTTGTCAGTGCATCTGCCAATTCTTGTAGCGCATTGGAGGACTATTATAGTGCATCCATCAAAACAAAAACCAAAGAGTTGATTTCACTATCTATTAGTCTTTTTACATCAGAATTTAGATTTTTATAAGAACATAAACCTTTCTCAAATAAAACCAAAATCTTAAAATTTTGAATACTAAATCGTACAAGTGAATTTCTTCAAATTAAACCAAGATCTACCATCCTAAGGCTAAATCTTGGAAACTCCCCACCATTCTGTGTGGGGCCCTACTATGTTCTTTATCTTTTGACATGAAAGCAAGCATGTGCCATGTGGAATTTCTAAAAGGCTTGGCTAGTTTCTAATGAAGATGGAATAATTCCAAATTTGGCCAAAAAGATACTATTTCTAAACTGCACTATTTTCAGCTTTGTTCTTTAAGGAACATGCCTGATATTTTGGTCGTCAATCCTGATAGCCATTGATACATGCCAAAAAGGTGAAAAAAAGGCATCATAGTGTACAAATTAATATTTTGAGATCACATCAGGATCAATCCCAACTATTTTTGACAACAAGAAATACAAGTCAAATAATTCCTACAGGTGAGTTGGTAATTATGGCAAGAAATTTATAATTGATTCTAACTATAGAGTAGATATTTATCTACTTAGAGCTTTTCTGATTTAAAAATAGCATTAAAGCACAACTAAAACTTAATTATAAGTGGTTGCATGGTAGTCTACCCATTGATTTATCTTTTTAAAACATGATTAATGGTGAAGATTAAAATACTCAAGGAAGACTATTGTCAGTTTGCGTGCACAAGCTTTCTTTGAAGAATTAATGGTTTGAACACTTGCATGGCTTGTTATAAGAGGGATTGATTGATATACTTCTCATTCAAATTTTGCATTAATTTTAGGAGTTTCTTTTGGCTCTCATAACTAGAAAGATGAGTAAGTTAGGAGAGTGTGTTAGGCCTATCCTAAGGTCTTGGAGATTAAGGTTTTTGGAATCTGAGAAGTATTCCCCAAAAGATGAAGCTGATTGGTGCAGGAGCACACCAAAGTTCATCTAGGAATGTTGACTAGAAGGTTATGAATTGGAAATTTGTTTAGGCCAAATGTAGCAATCTCTTACTATTTCCTTGAGTATGTACCTTAGAGGCATTTGAGAACATGTGTTGTGTTAGTAAAGGTCATGTTGACCATTTTCTAGATTGAGGTTTGGCTACAAGGATGGTTTAAGACCTTTGTAGACCTTCCTAGGTGTTAGAATCTCTAAAATTTTGCAAATAAGGCCTATTGGAAACCACAAGCGGCCATGGAGTAGTTAGGACCGAGCTTAACTGAATTGGAGAACCTATATATGGTGTGCATCGACTTGAAAGGAAGGTTGGAAGCTTTTGCATTGTTAAAAATTCATGAATACAAGTGAGGACAGTGATAAGGTTGTGTAATTTTCTGAGTTTTGTTTTGAATTTGTGTGGTCAAGAGTGATCATGGGACTATGAGTTACTATGGAATGTAGTGTAGCTATATTTTAAGCTTTTTGTGGCATTAATTGTTAGTGTGTTCAATTTTCTAGGCGTTGCTTAGTAATTAGTTAGTTTCTTTTAGTTGTTGTTCTAACAAACAGCCTACAAAGAATGGAGGTTTAGTTACATTCCCACTGTACTTGGTGTATGGGACCTTGGGAATTGTGAATAGTCTCCATGTCTATAAATAATATAGGGTTAGGAGTGGTTAGGAGATAGGGAATCACTATGGAAGTCTTCTCCTAGGCGAGCTTGACAGTGCCCAGCTAGGAAAGACAAGAAGTACAGAGCACTTGACTTGCAGGGGTGTCCATCTCCTAGAAATTCATGGTGTGGAGAGGGCAGGTGTATGCCTTGCCAAGGCTTAGCAAGAAGCAAGAAGCTCCATCAACCCATTTGGTGAGAGGAATCCTTAACAGTATGCAAAGAAGACAGAAAAAGACCCAAAATAACCTAAGTTCTTGATCATTACCAGTTTGAGGAATTGTATGGGCAGTTGAAGGCCAGAACCACTACAATCTTCAAGTGATAGGCATGAAAAATAAGAACCCCAAAGTAAAATTTAGTGTTCTTTGGTAGACCTTGGAGTATTAGTGTGTTTCCTCAGAGATAGAGACCTAATTGGGACTCTCAAGGGCTAGTAGCCTTTTTAACCCTAGATGAGGGTTTGGTGGAAGCGATGAAAAGATGGAGTTTGGTGAACTTTCAAGAACCCTAGGAGGATGGTTTGAAGCTATTAGAGACATCTCTACACCCCTACAAAGCTAAGTTCTAGTTCTTGTGGTAGGTTGGCCTTTAGGGTAGATTAAGGGCCAAGGAAGAGTTGAAGTATTGTACCAAGGTTGGATTGGTAGGTAGGAATTGACATGATAGTTGGGTTGGCAAGGTGAACTAGGGGAACATAAGCAAGCAATAGGTCCTAAAGGTTAAGGTGGTGGAGAGTGACACCATAAGGGTCTTCCAAGTAAGACCCAGAGCATGGAACAGTGATTCTTCCATCCAACCCTACCCTATCACTGATACATAGGGATCTCCTAATAATCAAAAGAGTCAAAAGGGATGCATGATATTTAAGAAGTATGGTGTTAGGAGTAACTACCACCTGAGGAACCAAATGGTTTCAAAAGAATTGGTCAAGTTCAAAGGCAAGGTTTTGGTGAAATATGAAAAGAAGACAAAGAAAAGATGCAAGTATCATAAGGCTTGTCCGAGAGAACTTAATTCTTTTGGTAAGTTCTCTAATAGACCTTCAGACAATTAGGGTGAGACTAATTCTGAGGGGGATTATTATCCTCTCTCCCTAGTACCATTTTATGATTTTTATGATGTGGTGATGATGGTTCCTCAAGTTCCACAATGAGCAAGGCATGGACTAGTATCTTTTGAGGCTAATGAATCAGGGTGATGTCTATGCCTAGATTTTTTGTTTGATGATACCATGGCCCCATTGTCAGGATTTTCCAATTCACCATTCATGTGATTTCATGTTTCTAATGCTAATGTGGAAATGTTTTGGCCTGGTGTATAGGAGAGGTGCCAAACTTCATAGTGTTGGGTGGTATGCATGTTTTTGTTGAGGCTACAAGCTGGGAATCTTCTTTGGTTAGAAAGGATGAGGATGTTGCTACTACAACTGACTCTACCTTTTGAGTTGGTGGGTCTACATACAAGGGATGTTGAATGTTCTCTTTAGTCTTTGAGTTTCCTCAATGATTGCATGTAACCAGCTTGGGACATAATATTCTAGTACAGATGATCTCAAAATAAAATCAAATCAAATCAAATGTAAATGTAATTGAGCTTGATGCTTGTTGCTCCCTTATTCTATGAAAGGATTTCTTGGCTCATTATAGTGGTTGGAATTTTAAGTTTCAATAGGGTTTTGGGTGAATTCTTAACTTAGAAAATGCATTTTGCTTAGGATAAGGCTAAATAGGATAGTATATTTTCTTGGGAATGAAGTTCTATATATAACAGTCTTAAATTAGTTTTATATAAACTATTGATATCAAAATGAATCTTTGTATGGAAACAAATACTCTCCTATGCATACTTATTACAAGTTATGAATGAAAATGCTAGTGGTGTTATCATTTATCTTCAAATGATTATATTTGAATGTATTATTTTGTTCTAAGCTTTAACTCAAAGAGTTGATTAAAATGCTTGAAGAGGGTATAAAATTTGTAAGAAATTGCTTAGAATTGATAAGTAATGAATATTTATTAGGAATTTTGAGTTTTCATAGTCTACAAAGTAGTATGAGGGTAGTTCATCTAATTTTAAAATTTAGTAGTTCATATATTACAAATCCTTACATATTAGACTTCGTTGCTCCAATTGATAGCACGCTGGCCTATTTATTAGAAAATCTAGCATGAAGAATGAGAAATTAGTACACCTAGCATTGAAATTAAAATAAGAACAATATTAATTTAAAATCCTTTTTCAATGAGTTGTGTGTGGGATGGAATTATTTTGATTTATAGAAAATAAGTAGTCATTCACCTAAAGGATATTCCAAATCTTTAGTGGGATGAGATTTATTTGCATTTAATCAAGAATCAATTTTTTATTAATTTGATATATTTCATGAATATGCAATTTTGGATTAGCCTCCCTTGTTTAACAAAGCCAAAATTGAAGAAGTAAGGATCATAAAATCCTAGGCTCATTGTGTTGGCCACTAACCTAAAAATTTATTCATTATTAGAGTTGGAATTTTTTTAGAGAATTGTTAGGATTTGTTGGGAAAATCACCAAAAATATGTATGATATCCAATCTATTAATAGTTTGATACAACATTCCTCCAATCATTGGTCCATAATTTCACTAATCAATCTTAGGAGATTCATCAATATTGTTTAATTTGCAACTTGTAACCATAGGAGTACATACTGGTTTAGAGTCTTGCATTCCAAACTTCAACATTTTCTTGACATGCTTAGACTGTGAAATGAATATCCCTTTCTTTTTTTTGTTGATTTGAAGTCCAAGGAAGAAATTATTCTCCCCAAGCATATACATCTCAAACTCTATGTATTTCTTCTACAAATCTCTTGCACATTGCTTCATTACCTCCACAGATTATGTCATTAAAATACACAACCATAATCAAGATTTGATATTTTTCAAATTTGAAATAAAGATTACTATGTTTGGTACCTTTACTTCACCTTTCTATAATTGATACCTATCCAATCTTGCATACCAAGATCTAGGAGCTTTCTTGAGTTCATATAATGCCTTCTTCAATCTACAAACCATATTAGGATTATCTGATAAATGAAAGCTTTTTGGTTGTTCAATATAAACCTCTTATTCTAACTCACCATTCAAGAATTCAGACTTCACATCCATTTGATATAATTTAAAATCCTCATGTTTTACAAAATCCAAGAACATCCTAATAGATTCTTTTCTTCCTACAAGAGAAAATGTCTCCTCAAAATTTATTCCTTCCACTTGTGATTAGCATTTTCTCACAACTATTGTCTTATTTATTACCACTTCTCCACTCTCATTCATCTTGTTCCAAAATAACCACTTAGTTCCTACCACATTCTTGTTTGCGGGTCTTGGGAAAAGTCCCCAAGTCTAAATATTCTCAATCTGCATTACTTCTTCTTCCATAGCTTTGATCCAATATTTATCTTTGCGCACCTCAATCACTATTTTAGGTTCAACTTTGGAAAGTAAACATAAATTTAATTAATCTTCTATCATACTAGTATTTCTTCTCATCAACACACCTCTACTTTTGTCACCAAAAATATGATATTATGAATTATTCTTCTACACATACTTAGGGGTATTTGGGATCCTTTCTGGAGAATCTTCCTCTTTAACCTATATTTATTTTTCCATACCTTCATCTTCATCTTCTTCTCTACAAGAGGACTCATTTGATTCATAACCATCTATTATAACTAAAATTTTGTGTAAGTCTTCACCTACTTTAACACTTGCACTTTCAACAATCCTTTTCAACCTCTTGTTGTAACACCAATAATCTTTTCTTATTGTAGAATATCTAAGGAGGATCTTTTCATCAGATCTCGAATCAAACTCTCCTAGGTTTTTCTCATCTCTTTTAATATAGAATTTTCTTCCAAACTCTCTAAAATATTTCATAGTAGGGTTTCTTCCATACCACAACTCCTAGGGATTCTTTGAACTATTTTTCCTCACTTGTGCTCTATTAATTATGTAGACTATAGTATGAATTTATTATCTCGAATATACATCTAGTATATTTTCTTCTATTATCATTGTCCTTGTTGCTTCTTTAATAGTCATATTATTTGTTTCAACAACTCCATTCTATTGGGGAAAAATAATGCCTCTTTATTCCATGATCTTCAAAAAAAACATTAAATCATTGGAGGTGAAGTTTCAACCTCTGTTAGATCTTAGAAATCTTATCTTCATATACATTTAATTCTCTATCATATCTTTTAATGACTTAAAATTATCTAAATATTTTATTTTTTCTGTTAAGAAAAGTAACCGAATCCATTCTAGAATAATTATCGATTAATAGCATGAAATACATGCCACCTTGAAAATTTATTATTATAGTAGTTCCATAAAGATCTATATGAACCACATGCAAAGGATTAGTACTAGATTGTTCTTTGACTTAGAAAATATTTCTATCTTGCTTCCCAATCTGACATTCCTTGTAGATAGTATTGATATGCTTTTTAATATTCAAAAAATACCTCACAACTTTATTTGAACTAATCCTCCCTAAGCTATCAAAATTTATGTGACATATTCCTCTATGCCATAGAGAAATTTATTTAATCTGAGTCATAAAGCATTGGCAATTTTCACCCTTAAGTTGATAAACATTTCCATTTTTCCTTCTTCCTACTACAACCGAAGTTCTAGAGCCTTTGTGAGCTCCTAACCATTTTCTTTAAACACAAGATTATATCCTTTAGTACACATTTTTCCTACACTCAAAATTTTATTTCAAAGACCCTTAACATAAATAACATCATCTCTATTATGCTTTCCAACAAAATTAATTGAACCTCTTACACATATCTTAGCAGATGTATTGTATTCAAACTTAACTAATCCACCTTAAAAATTATCAAGCTTAAAAACCTTACTCCTATCACTCGTAATGTGATTTGATCATCCAATATCAATTATCCAATAGTTCTCTTTTCTATATTGTTGCAAAAATAAGAATAGACAACTGAGAGGGGGGTGAATCAGTTGTCACATAATTTAACACTTATTCAATATTACTAACCTTTAATATCAGATCTAATAATTAGTAGTGAAGGCATGAATCAACAACATATCAGAAAAATAGGAACACCAAGATCTTATACGTGGAAACCCTATTAGGGGAAAATCCATGGTGGATGTTAATCCACAAGATTATACCCTATTATGAGTATAATGAAAATGAATAAGGAATGCACATGAATTCAAGCACACTACCTAGAGCTCACTATTCAAATGGGAAGGTTCAGTTCCTTAGAGAAAATTTCATATTAAAACCATATGAAGAATATTAACTGATAAATTAGCTTCTATAAAAGCTTGATAACAGTTTTGACTAGGCATAGAAAATACTTCTTCACACTTCACTCAACCTTCTTCACACTCTAATCTACAATCAAATGATTTTATCTTTATTCGAACATTTGAAATTCACACTTCTCATACACACATTAAGCACACCTCACACACACTTCAAAATGAAGAAAAAATCACTCATATATCCTCTACATAGAATTACATTAACAAATTTATCGACCAAAAATAGAAGAATAAATTACAAACTATCAGCCAAATTCATGAACAATCTCAATGCACACCAACTGAAATAGGTCACAACATAATGAAGACCTAAAATAATTCCTCAAATATTCCAAACATTAGAATATGAATCCATGAGGATTTGCAGCATGTTGCAACCACCATGTCAGCCAAGAACATGAAAATTTGAACACACAATAGAAAAATATCCAATCACGATCAATTTGATCAATGCGGTCATGCAACAAGCATAGAGAATGATCTAGAAAAGTCATTCAACATCATATGAGCATACACAACAATTAGAATTACCAAAATTACATCTCTTCTTCTAGAAACACCATCTACAATAACATAGTAACTAAAGGAACACAACAACACACAACTTGCACAAATCTTGATGCACACCTCTAAAAATTTTGGAGTATAAACTAGATTGGCTTAGTAAAAAACCCTTTAAAGAACAAGACCTGAATAGAAACAACCTAAATTTTCCACCACCCTAAAATTTATAGCTTCATAGGCAACCTTCAACATATTTAGTATAATTTTCTCAATATCCTTGACATGTACAACCTTCAAGAACATAAATTCTAATGGTGTTGACATCAATGAAAACCACATATCAGAAACACAACCACAACATCCAACAATCTCCCCCTTTGGAATTGATGAAAACACAAGATATGAAAATTGCCATCAACATAACTAAATATTCATACTATTATTCTCCCCCTTGCATTAATTTTATCTGCTCTTCTCCCCCAAGGTTCTTTGCTTTTCTCCCCCAAGATTTTTCACATTACTCTTCTCGCCCTTTGACATCAATATAAAAGGTACACAAGATCTGAACCACATATTTGAATCATCTGACTACTCCCCCTAAGTAGTCATCACCACAACATCAATCTAGAACAAGATATGACTATGAATGCACAAATTGATACAAATTATTACATCTTAGTTCAAATTAGGAGGGGGAATCACCACTAATTTCCATCCGAGATACTCAAAAGTATCTATAGAAAATGGCTTGGTAAAGATGTCTGCAATCCATTCCTTTGTAGGCACATAATCTAGTCTGACTTCTTTATCACTCACTTTGTCTCTCAAAAAGTGATATTCAATAGATATATGTTTTATCTTTGAATGTAGATCTGAATTCTTAGAAATGTTTATTGCACTGGAATTGTCACAAAATATAGAAATAGGCTCATAATACTCAATTCTAATATCTCTCAACATCTACTTCATCCATATTACTTGAGTAAATTGTTTGTAGAAAAAATCTATTTTTCCTTAGTAGTAGATAAGGAAATGAAATTCTACTTTTTAATTAACCAAGATACCAACTTCTTCCCCAAGAAGAATGCACCACCAATGGTACTTTTTCTATCATCCACATCTCCTACCCAATCTGCATCAGTAAAGGTGCTAAAGGTAAGATCATCATTTTAGGATACCAAGGACCAAAGTCAACTGTCCCTTTTAGGTATCTAAAAATTCTCCCCACAACAGTCACATGAGATTCCTTTGGATCAACTTGATATCTAGCAACAATACTTACATCATTCATGATGTTTGGTCTAGCGTGAGTCAAATAAAGTAATCCACCAATCATTGAATTGTATCTTGTTTCATTTGCTTTAGGAGAATCATCATTTTGTGTTAACTTGCATCAAGTTATCATGGGTGTACCAACTAGCTTTGAGTCTTCCATGCCAAACCTTTTTAGTAACTCTCTTAAATATTTGGACTGAGATATAAATATTCCATCACCTAACTGAGCAATTTGCAATCCTAAAAAGAATTTCATTTCATCAAAAAAATTCATACATAAGTCATCATCACCTTCAAATATGATGTCATCACCAAATACTTCAATAATCAACTCTTTATCTTGATCCATCTTGAAATATAAATTATTGTCAGCAATACCTTTATTGAATCCAAGATTCAATAAATATTTGTCAAATCTAGCATACCAGGCTCTAGGGGCTTGTTTGAGTCCATACAATGCTTTCTTCAATTGAAAAACCATATCTTCTTTATTAGTCAATTGAAATCCATCTGGTTTCTCAACATATGATTCTTCTTATAGCTCACCATTCAGAAATCTTGACTTTACATCCATTTGATAAATTTTAAAATTTTTAAAAGAAGCATAAGAAATAAATAATCTTACAACTTCAATTCTAGCAACAGGCACAAATTTTTCTTCAAAATCAGTACCTTTCATCTATGAGTACCCTTTATATATTAGTCTTGCTTTATTCTTGACCACTTCACCTTGTTCATTCAGCTTATTCTGAAAGACCCATTTTGTTCCAATCACATTTTTATCCCGAGGTCTAGGAAAAAGAATCCATGTATCATTTTTCTCTAACTGCATCAGTTCTTCCTTTTGCTTCCATCCAATATTCATCTTTATGTGCTTCATTGACATTGTAGGGCTCATTCTTGGAAATGAGACAATACTCTTCAGCAATTTTTCTTCTAGTCTACACACCTATGTTCTTATCTCATATAATCTGATTTTCAGAATGATTTAGCTTTACATACCTCATAACTTTAGGATTCTCTCAAACTTTTGGTTCTTTAATCCTTTCTTCTGCACTTCCACTAGCTTCTCCTTCTTGATTCTCTTGATTCACTGAAATAATTTGAACTTGATTTTGTGTCTATGCATTCTTTCCATTATCAGCACTATCATGTTGTTCATCTGAATCATATCCATAGTATCTAGATGATCTAGCAGTGTCTTCATCAACTCTGATATTTTCACTTTCAACAATTTTCTCTAGTCTTCTATTATAGCACCGGTAGGCCTTTCTCTTAGTAGAGTAACCCAAAATGATTCCTTCATCACTCCTAGCATCAAAATTTCCAATATCTTCATCTCTCTTGATATAACATCTACTTCCAAAGATTTTGAAATATTTAACAATAGTCTTATAACCAAACCATAACTCAAAAGGAGTCTTACCAGAATTACCATTGATAGTCACCCAGTTGATAGTGTATACAATAGTAATTACAACCTCTCTCCAATAGATATGAGGTACATTACCTTCCAACATCATAGTTGTAGAAGTATCTATAATTTTTTATATTCTTTCTCTCAACAAGTTTGTTCTGTTGAGGGGTCTGGGGAGCAAATAACTGTCTTTTGATTCCATGCTCTTCATAGAATGAATTTAAATCCCAAGAAGTGAATTCACCACCTCTATCTAACCTTAAGCATTTGATTTATAAACTTGTCTCATTCTCTGCCATAGCTTAAAAAAATTTGAACTTTTCTAATGCTTCATGTTTTTCTCTCAAGAAAGCAATCCATATCATCCTAGAGTAATCATCAATAATAAAAATACAGTACCTTTCACCTTGTAGACTTTTGATTCTAGAGGGACCACATAGATTAGTATGCACCATCTCCAATACTCCATTACAATGATGTTTTTTACTCCGAAAATAAATTATTGTTTGCTTTCTGATCTGACATTCCTTGCATATTGTGTTAGTAGGCCTCACTAGCTTAGGAAAATCTCTAACTACTTGAGTGGAGCTTACTTTGAAAATGTTATCAAAATTCATATGGCATAGCCTCTTATGCCACAACTAGATTACATGAACTTGAGAAATTAAACAACTTTCACTAGCATCACTCAAGTGAAAAATATTACCTCTTATCTTTGTAGTTGAAGCAATTACATTTCTAGAACTTCCCAGTATCCTACACTTACCATCATTGAATTGAACGTTGTATCCCTTTTCTACCATATGTCCAACACTCAATATGTTATACTTCAATCCTTCAACATAAAGAACATCATCAATATTATATTTACCACCAAGAGCAATAGTTCCTTTTCCACAAATCACACTAGCATTGTTATCTCCAAATCTTACATCACCACCATCATAATTCTCCAGGCTTATAAAATTTCTTCTATCACCAGTCATATGATGTCAACATTCATTTTCAATCACCCATTCATCCTTTTCTTCAATTTTGGCTGCAAGAGCTTTCTCAATATTTGTATCACTTGTAGATTCAGTGGACACCATACCATTTTCCTTGATAGTAATGAATACACATCCATCGTCAAATCCATTTTATTTATCAAATTCTCATCAGTCACACCTTCTTCAACATAATAAAATTTCTTTTGAAATCTAGGCTTGTGAGGTTTGAACCTAGGATCTCTTTCAGGAAACCTTGATACAAAATGACCTATCTTATTTCAAGAGAAACATTTAATAGGAAACTTTCCTTTATACTTACCTTTTCCTCTAGATTTTGTTTTCACAATCAATGCTTCCAACTCTTCTAATTCTCTCTCTTCATCTTCAATTTTTTTCATCTCATCTTCATACTTGAATGTCTTTCTAGAACTTTTTCCTAGATGATGTCTTTCTTTGTTTATTTTAGATACAATAGCCTTGAATGTAGATTTTGTCTTAGGAGTAGATTCACCAAATTCACTCAATTCAAAGGCAACAAATTTTCCAATCAACACATCTCTTATCACATTTGTTACTGTCTTGAGTTATTCAATAGCATGAGCTTTCATTTTTTAAGAATTAGGTAATATCTTCTTCATCCAAGATTCTACTAGCACATCCAATACCCATCACTAGATCATTTACTTTTTGCATGAAAGAAATCATGTTTTCATCTTCATTCATTTTTTAGGTTTTGTCACTTACCTTTCAGAATTTGTAGCTTAGCAACTTTCACTTGTGAATCTCCTTCATACAATGTCTCCATCTTCTTCCAGATCTCAAATGTTGTTCTTAGACCTATCACATTTGACATCTTTGAATATTTCAGAGAACTCAATAATTCTTGTATAGCCCTAGTATTTGTTGTAGCTTCTTTGATCTCATCAAGATTAGAGGGACCATTATGAGGAATAACATATCTATTCTTTGTAATCTTCTAGAAGGTATCACCAATTCACTTCAAATGACACTCCATTCTGACCTTCCATAGAGAGTAGTTTTTTCCATCAAATCTAGAATATCCTTCTTTTATGATTCCATATAAGATCACCTCAAGTTGTTAAAATTCTTTAGAAGAACCCGGCTTTGATAAAAATTGTTGGCAAAACAAGAATAGACAACTAAGAGGGGGGGTGAATTAGTTGTCACAAAATATAACACTTATTCAATATTATTACCCTTTAATATAAGATATGATAATTAACAGTGAAGGAATGAATTAAAAACACATCAAAAATATTGGAACACCAATATTTTATACGTGGAAACCCTATTAGGGGAAAAACCATGATGGATTTTAGTCCACAAGATTATACCCTATTAGAAGTACAATTAAAATTAATAAGGAATGCACATGCATTCCAGCACATTACCTATAGCTCACTGCTCAAATGGGAAGGCCCTCTATCTTACAAAAAACATTAGATTAAAAACATTTGAATAATATGAACCGATAAATTAGCTTCTACAAAATCCTGATGATAGTTCTGGTTCTAAGGGACAATAAATACTTTTTCACACTTTTCTCAACCTTCTTCACACTCTACTTTGCAATCGAATGATTTGATCTTTATTCACATTTTTCAAATTGATAGTTCTCATACACACATTGAGCACACCTCGCACACACACTTTAAAATGAAGAAAAAATCACTCTTATAGATCCACTACATGGAATTACATTAACAACTCTGTCACACAAAAATAAAAGAAAAAAATACAAATTGTCGGTCCAATTCATGAAAAAATCTCAGTGTGAGCCAACTTAAATCAATCACAACATAATGAAGAGCTAAAACATTTTCCTCGAACAAGCCAAGAATTAAAATATTAATCCACAAGGATCTACAACACACTTCAACCACCATGTCGGCCAAGAACATGAAAACCCGAAGACACAACGAAAAAATATTCGATCACAATCACTTTGACCAACATAGACATGCAATAAGGATATAACATGATCTAGAAACATCAACAAACATTGCACGAGAATACACAAAAACTAGAATTACTAGAATAACTTTCTCTTCTTCTAGAAACACCAACTATAGTAACGAAATATCTTTAGAAACAAAACAACACACAACATGCACAAATCTTAATGTGCACCTCTAAAAATTCTGGAGCATAAACTAGATAGCCTTGCCAACAAACCCTTTAAAGTGCAACACCTGAATAGAAACATACATAATTTTCCACCACCTTGAACTTCACAGCTTCACAGATGGCCTTCAAAATTTTATTATAATTTTCTCAATATCCTCGACATATACAACCTTCAAGAACATCAATTCTAATAGTGTTGACATAAATGACAACCATATATCAACAACACAACCTCAACATCCAACATAGTTCTCTTCTCTAGCATGAAAATAATTCACCAATTATCATCCAATGTTGTGACATACTTCTAGAGCACTTTCATTCATATATATGTCAGAGTTAGCATAATTAGTTCTATAATTTAGAAAAATGAACAAGAATTCATCATCTTCATCATCCAGATAATCAAATTCATCATCCAATATGTTTTCATCTTCCTTAAGATAATAATTTCTCCTAATTAATTTACCTTTAATCTCCATTAGTCTATCTCTTGAAGCTTTAATAATACATCTTGAAGCATAATGACCAATCTTTCCATAGCTAAAGCATTTCAAACGTAACTTACCTCTATATTTTCTAGTGCCCTTTTTCAATTTCCTTACAAAGTTTTCTTCCAACTCTTCAAATTCAGTTGGGTCAGATTCCTTATTATTTTTTCTTTGATAACTTTAAAAGGAGTCTCATTTTTCACATCACTTGGACTAAACACTTTGAATTAAAAAGTAGTTAATCCACCAAAGAATTGATCTCTAGAATAATTATTTAAATTCTAAACTTATTTAATAGAAAAATTTATGACTATATGATTTAGTTAGAGTTCTTAGTACCTTCTTTACCACCATGAACTTTCATGGAATTGAAAATTTCATCCACTCTATGTATTTTTCTTGTAATATCTTGATCTTCTATCATCCTTAGGTATCGAAATTGATCTTCAAATTTTTCATCTTTGCTTTCCTTACCTTATACGATCCTTCATAGATACTTTCCATCTTTTTCCAGACTTCACTATAAATTTTAAGTCTCATAATGTTTTGAAGTTTTGAATTAGAAAGATTGCTTATTAAAACAACATACCTTTTTCTTCCATTTTTCTCATATGCCTTGATCTCATCATCACTATTAAGACAATTTGTAGGTATTATATATCTAGTTCCAACAGAATTCCAAACTCTAAATCCTAAATAAATAAGAAAACATTTCATCCTTGTCTTCTAGAATACATAATAAAATTCATGAAAAAAAGGAGCATCCTTGTGTGTCATCCTAGATCTACCTCAAGTTCTTAATCTTTCTTCAAAGAAACCTTTCTCTCACACAAATTGTTAAATGCACAAGACAACTGAGAGGGGGGTGAATTATTTTTACATGAAAAAATTAAAACCCTCAATGAAATTTAGATTTTTATTAGTCCTTAAACACTTAAATAACCATTAAACCCTTATCATGCATTAGAAGAATGTAAACATGGGAAATTTTAATGCAAAAACATCCAAACATGTGAGAACACTAGATTTATGTGGAAACCACAAGGAGGAAAAAACCACGATGAGGATTAGCTCACATTATAAATTAATTGCACCACCAAATACAATAGGCTCACTATCAAAGGGCTAACTACACAAAGAGAAAAGGAGGGCTCACTTCCAGTAGCTGATTGTTAGATTGGAAAGAATAATATAGAGTATTGTGATAATGAGAAAACCATCTCAGAAAAGCAAAAAATCCACCATTGCTTCACCTGAAAATTTGTGCACTCTCTTTGTAGAATGTAGACACCTTCTACTCATTGCTTACAATAGTATTAGGCATTAAATATCACCCTAAATTTCACACATTCATACTTCACATCAAATGCATCAATCATGCATCCTCTATCAAATCAACACTCATATATACCATCTTCAACTTTGAAAACAATTCACAAGGTCAACTATGCACCTCAAATGTGCAAATTAAAACTATACCACCAAAAAACATTCCAATGATGGAAATGAATGAAGGAAAACCACAACATACCTTAACTCAGACCCAAATACACACACACACACACACCATGCCACACTTCCATGAACTATGAAGCATTTTGACAATTAGTGTAAAAATAAAGGTCACTCAAAATTGTGTTGACACCATTAAAAAATTAAGTACTCACTTCCTTTGATACAAATACCACTCATGAACCAAACACTGAAATACAATTTGGAATATTCCATCAACACCTTGAAATCCAACAACTCCTTCATAAAATAGTACACCAAAAGAACATATTGATTTTTCACAACCAACTAACCTTCAACCCACTACAACTCCTAAATTCAACCTTGCAGAGCACCAAAAAAAAAACAACTCAAAGAAAGATAGACTAGAAACCAAATTTTGGAGAAATGACAAGAAAAACCATTTCTCCTAGACAACACTTCTTTCATAGTTCACACACTAGTGAACACAACTTTCTCTACACAATCGTCCAAAACTTGAAACTTTGGATATAATACCTCTGAAAACCTCTAATAAAGATATTTGAACTGTATAGGTAGATCTTCATCTAGGAATAAATATGGAGAAAAACACTTAATTCCACTCTATCACACTAAACACTCTTCACCACACTATTTCCTCTTTTACTCAAATTTTCTCTAAAGCACTTAGAAACCAAGCACCATAAACTCAAAATTAACATCTTGAACACCTCTATATCATAGCAACCACACAAGAGGCTGGATATCACTAATACATTCTTCTCAAAGAAACACTAGAGGTTTACATCAGTGACACTATTATGAAAACATAATGCAACCAATCAAAGAATCTCCATAGACTTCCACCAATATCCCCATAGACCTATTGAAATTAATGCAAGAAAAAAGATTTGTTGACATTAATAGAAACAAAAAAATCTAACACCCTCTCCAATTCATCCTTGATGTTTCCAAGCATGAATCCACACATCCTATGCCATGCTTCACATATGCGCTCATCAAGAAGGCTCAATAATGATAGCCCAATCAACTAGCCAACCTTAACCACTAAAAATGTATTTTATTTTATAGATAAATGCTCACACAAATAGAATAAAGCAGTAAGATAAAACCATGTGCCAAAAAACCACTGACCCCTCATCTTGTTGAGATAAATTAAATTGAACTAGTTGGGGTGGCCTATTGAATTATTTGTGTAGTCTTAGACTTTAGAACCTAGCTCAATATTTTTTTATCTCAAGTGTCTATTGGAACATATTAGGGATCATTCAATCTTGCATAATCCAAAAATACATAATTTATCTTAAAGTTTCATTTTAAAAAATTACATTATCTTCATTTTTAGTTATGTTATATGAGTAAGTAATATTTTACATGTAAACTTATTTATTTAAAAATAAATTTTTAAAATAATTTGTAATGCACACTAACTTTAATGTTCATGTGTTTAAGCTTATTTCCAAAAAGATGGACTATGTAAATATAAATAATTTTGAGAGTCGAATTTGATCCTAATCATACATAAATTAGTTCATTTTATATATTCATTATTTAATGTGAATCCCTAGTGAAGTGTTGACAATACCAAACTATTTCCTATGTAGTGTCTTATAAGGTTGATAGTTATCAATTTCTTATTTTAATCAATATATTTAAGTTTAATGGTATAAAAATTGTAACATAAAATTTTGTGTGCCACTAAGGGTTTAGGACCTAGGGAAACAATCTTCTATGCCTTACATTCAAGAACAAATCCTTGAGATTTCAATGCAAAGGAGATTTAAATATAGCAAATGGACTGTTTTAGGGGATTGAATGATGAGAAATGAGGGGTTCACCACCAAGTGTAAACTTGAAAAAGGAATTGTTTGAAAACATAGTTTAGTATGCAAAATGACCTAAAAATACTAACAAACAACAACATAAAATTGTAAAACTGGAAATGTCCACCTGGGAAACTGGAGAAGGAAAAATGAAGGCTTGAAGTCTTGAAAAATCCATTGTTGACTTCAAATAGGACTCATACACCAAGCTAGGTGAATCCATCCAATTTCAAGAGTTTTTTTTTGAAATAGGTTTTAGACAAATGGGTGCTTGAATCTGTAAAAAATTCTTACAAATAGGTATAGTGGGACTAATTCGATAATAGTAGAAAATTAGTCCACATCTAGATTAATGGAAATTAAAAGTTGGATCCTATAGCTCTCAATCTGCTTTTTTGCTCCTAATTCAGATCTGAGTCTGAAACTGTAAAATTCAGCCTACAGGGTATGTGCAAGATCATGATGGGCCAAAAAGTGGCGCTATGTAAGTGATATGATGGCCCGTGTGGATGCTGACTTTTTTTTACCCAAAATTGATGAAATGAAAAGGGTTTTTAAAGGAGATTCTCAGCTTTCTACCAATATAAATTATTCTTTACTTTGAATTTAATAAATAATTATTATTCATTTTCTATTTGAATTACGACTAATGTCTTGATCGATAGGCTAATTGAAAAATATCTATAGCTTTCAAAAGATATCACATTTTTTTAATCTAAAAAATTTTGCACATTCTATGCTTCACATACTATAGGATTAAAAAAAATGAATTGAATTTCATGAAGTTTCGGTCAAGTTAAGGTGGTTAGACATACGAGTTTTTATATTTTTCAAAAGTTGTAATAAAATATTCATAATTAATTATTTACTTGGAAAAAAATTACAAAAAAATATGCATCACATCAGGACATGAGTCCTCTACTTATATATAAAATTTTATAATTTTTTTTTATCATTTTTTTTTTGTTAGAGTGGTCAGAAAGACACGTACTTCTTATTTTTTCCCTAAAATTTTAGTGCTATTGCATTGAAATTGAAAATATTCACCACATAGATATATATTATTTTTAAATAAACCTAGTAGTTTAGAAACTACGTTGAATTTTCTATAAATTCTATTCTTATATATTTTTTAAGTAATATAGATAACTTATACAAATTTTTACATCAAGTTGCCTAACTCTGATTTTCTAAATTTTCATCTCCACTTAAGGGCCAATTTTTTCCATGATGATATTGCACATACCCTATAGGTCTTCTCTAAGATCCTCCAAGGCTTGTTCACAAATTTGACAACTTGATGACAAATTTTTGAATCTTTCTCCTTGATAAATCTGCAACCTAGACCTGCAAATCACATGCAAAGAGAGGGAAAAATGGTTGTTGGGTTAGGGAATAGGGGTTTTCCTTGGTCAAACCCCTTGTTGGTAAATAAAACTTGAAATAAAAGATAATGTTTCAACTCATCAAATCGTCATAATAAAGTGCGGTAATTATTCTTGAAAATTTTGTTGCAATGGAAGTGGTTTTTTGATTCTTGCTTGACGAATATATATCTTGAATGCAATGCTTACTTGGATCATGGAATCCACATCATGTTACCTATAGGTATCATTTTACTAGAATTTTTTTAAATTGTGTCACTCGTTAAGGTATTAAGTCCTTCATCTCGTTTGGTCTTGAAGTCCTTTGCCTTTTTTGTAGTATTCAATGGTTTCCAAACCTCTTGTCATGGTCTCTTTGATTTTCATAAATTAGGTCATTGGTACCTATCATTTCCCAACCATGTCATGGGGTTTGTAATTTTGTAACTATCCAATAATCCATCTTGGTCTCTTTCCTAATGTCAAGTGAGTTAATTGGATAGTTTTTCTTGTATGGTTAGGATGTCAGGAGTTTCTATAACTTCACAACTTATGACTATGGTTACAAAGTTTCAATTTTCTATGACTGGGAGACATCATGTTTTTCACTTCTTTCGAAGCATTGCCAATTCAATTAAAGAGGCGTATGGAAAAAATTGAAGACATCTTGTCAAGAGTCTTCAAAATGTGCAAAAATATTTGGGTTTCCTTTTTCCAAAGATTGAAATAAAGTACCATATTAATGCAGCACCAAACACACAACTTATCTATGAAATATTTGAGGTGGAAAAAAATTCTCAAGGTGTTTAGGTTTGATTTCTTTCTTCTGCAGCTGCTCCTCATGGTGCATGCATGATTCTATATCTGTTGAGGGCTCAGGGAGTCCAAAATTGTGAATCATTGGGATTGGCATAAGGGATACTGAGCGCAAACCTTTTAAGTTGAATGAATTATGGGCACGTCTGGACACTAAAAAATGGTCTGAGGTAGATAAAAATATGCTTCAAAGTGGGTTATCTCATTATGGAGGATTTACAGAAGTTGTGCTAAGTGTGGACCTAATTGCTACATGTGCAAAAAGATACATTCCAAAAACACATGAAATTAAAGTCGTTGACGAAACAATAATTGCAAATATTTATCCTAAAGTTGTTTCCCACGTGCTAAATATTATAGAAAGGGATCCCATATAATACGTGTCTACTTCCATGGCTAGATATTTCATTAGAATGAATGAGGACTTGTACAAAAACTCCATGGCTAAAAATTTGTTGAGGTTAGAAAACAAAGGTAGGTCACAACTACCACCTAAACTTAAGAGAATACATTTTAAAGAGGAAATTGTAGATGTTCTTTCCTTGTTGTATTATGTAGTGGGAAGTACAAAAATTGAATCATTTGAATATTGGATGTACCAGTTTATTTTGATAATCTGTGATTACAATAATTTTATTAGTTGGGATAAAATTATTTACTTTTATTTAAATGAGCAATTAATCAATTTGCACAAGAATGCTACTTTTCGTATGTGCTCATGCCTAATATATGTGGTAGCAAGTCAAAGGTCCTTTTGACCTAGGTTGGAACTGCAAAGGCTCTCAACTCTAGACATGCTTGTGTATAAGCTCTATCCGTAGTTCATGAAACAGTTTGGACTGAGGGATTTATGTTGGGTTAATGATGCATTTTCAATGGAGGTTGTAAGAAATTTAGATGGAAACCTAGAAATATGATCCTCTCCTAAATAGGCCTCTCTTGTGTTAAATTTTGAGAGTTTTTATTTTCAATTTGATACATTCTCTTACCTGATAATTGGGGGTTTTGAGAAAGCCTCGTTGATATTACCTAGATATCCTGAAGATTTATTCATTTTCTTGGAGGTTTGTTGGCAGATGGACATGGTAAATATTAATTATCTAAACATGGGGAAAAATGGATATGTCTTCTCGTTGATGACTCCCTCTTTTTTGCTCAAAACAAACTAGATGGCTAGGGGAGCTAAAGAAGTTTTGAAGGAATATAATATCCAATACCTATCAATGGGAGCCAAATTTGATAGTAATGGTTTTGTGAGGCATAATTTGTATGGAGGAAGTTCATATCGACACCTCTCTTCTATAGAGAAATTTTGGGAAGATTGTATTAATGAAAATAAAGTCTTAAAAAGAGATCACATGAGGCTAACATTGAGACAAATTCAAGTCCTCGATCTTCCATTCTGTCTTCCTAAAAATGTGGTTGAGGATTCGGTGGTCATTAATCCCGAATATGAAAAAATTCCCAACAAGTTGCACCCTAAATTTTATTGGAGTAAGAATTATGTCTTTAATATGACAACACGTGTCACACAAGTGATCAAATGAACTTAGGACTGGTTGGATGGAAAATGGTGAAAAGTGGTTGGCTTTGTTCAAGATCCTAGGTTATCATAGAAGAATGAACAAGGGTCCACACCAGAATCTAGTGTGAGTATATCATCGGGGAGACCAGCTACTAGGTCTCCTAGTACAAATTCATAGTCAAGGGGTGATGACGAGTAGCTAAAATAACTGGCTAAGTTGAAGTCAGTTTGTGAAAAAGATACTAGCCCTCTCCAACCCCTAAGAAGAAGATTGATCAAATGAATTTTGTGCTTGCTAATTATAAATCCATTTTTTAGTAGATTACTAAGGATAAAATTTTCCCTCCTTCGTGTGAGATTCCCAATTCTTCGATTGAGAATTCGCTAATTACTCCTAGTAACACTCATGAAGTTGTTAGTGGAAACAAAGATTCTGGTTTAGTAGTAGCTTCCCTAGAATGGTTGAAGAAGGTAGTACAGAAGAAAAGGAAGTACACTCCCACGATGACAGTTGAACTAGACACAGTTGCAAAGTTACTTCAAATTTATTCAAAACCCAGGATATCTTGAAGAATGTCAAGAATGTTAACTGATACTGCATCCAGAAATCAAGTGTTAGAAATTGTCGATTCTGTAAAGGAATTAGGTGATAATGAAATAATTGAGGTAGACTACAAAATTAAACATGTTGATATGGGGCCTCTAACACTTGAAGGTGATTTTTATCATGCTAGTTATTCAGTTAATGCTTTGATTTAGAGATTGAAAGAAGAGAGAAAAGAATAGGTGAGGTTATAGTATCAAGTCCTTGCTTTAGGTAATTTTATCTCTTCCATGGTTACTCCTGTGGCACCCATTCCAACCTCAATTTATCAAGTAGAAGGTATTGATATCCTTTCCATTCAATAAATTAAAAATAATCTTACTTATTCTATTGCAAAAAGAGAATGGATTGGTAATATATCTCAGGAGTCCATTTTCTTCATCAATAAATCCATACTCTCCTACACTCGGATTACTAATAAGAGGAAATAGCTAGTAACAAAACTTTGACAAGTTAGGAAGGAGAAAACCAACCTTTACATTGTTTTTCAAGAAGTGAAATAATTAATTTAAATAAATTGAATGTTACTGATCGGTGAGAAAAAATTTAGTGATCCTAAATAATTGGACCCTTTCTAGTCTAATTCACTGGAGTTGAAACTGCATAAGTATTATAATCTAGTAGGATAAATTAATAAAACACTTGAGCGATGTTTTGAAATTCTGGTGGAGATTAAAGATAGTTGTCATAATTTGGATGTGGAAATTACTAATGAGTTTGATGAGAAGATTTTGGATATGAAGGAGGTTTCTCAAAATTTCAGTGAGACATTCAACAATGAAATAGTTGATCCCACTACGGTAACTTGGGAATCCTTTTTGAAACTCGATAGATTGCAAATTCACTTAAACTCTTATAAATTTGAGGAGAGTAGAAGATCTAAGGAATTGGTCAAATATAATATTACTTTAGCCAAGTGGAGAACAAGATTATAAATCACCACAACACCCAGAAGTAAAGATATATTTGTAATTGTCACCAGTTATCATAATTGCAGGTCCAAGATTAAGATATAGGAAAAGTTGTTGGAGCAAGAAGTGGTTGAAGTTATTGATGATGAAGCTGAGGAGGTAGAAAAGAATGATGCATAGCTATTTTTAGTATTTCATGAAACTTCTTTAATTTTAGCTCTTTTAAGTTTTCAAACCATTTTATGATGGGGTGCGGTTTATTTCAAGAAACCGTTACCAAATAAAATTGGTTATGCTTTAAATATGGGTTTAATCGATGCAGTTAGGATCTTTTGGGAAAAACTTTGATTTTCCTCATTAGAAAAAGTTTTATATTTTTAATTTTTTGTAGTTATCTTTCAATATAGAAAACTCATATTGTGAATTCCATGTAGGAATAATATTTGAATTGTGGTGTATGGGTTTATTCTATTATTCTAAATATCTTATCATGGTTATCCATGTTGAGGATGTGGATGTTTGAGTAATTGTGTTGTTGTTTAATGCTTATCTTTGAATGAATTTTTATGGCAATAATTTGACTTCAGTTGAAGATTTTCTTTAGTTCTGAAAATGGTTAAAGTCTTTGCACTTTCAATTTATATTTAGATATTGTTATTCCTTTCAAGACTTTATGGTTAAAATAATTCTAAGTTTCTATTCATTGAATATCTTTGAAGGTAGCTTCCACCTTGTAAAATAAGAAGAGAATCGATAGGAAGTCTTATTATAGCGGTTCAATTGTTGTTACATTTTTCATCTTTTTGGGCAATAGAATATAGAGTTAGGTGACAAACCTATTAGCCAACACATCACAATTGTAAGCACAATAAAAAACATGAAGAATACGATCTTTGAAATGATTATTGATGCTTGAAAAATTCTCTTGAAATCTTGATAATCTTCCCTTGAAAACCTTGAATGCTCTTGCTCAAATACTCTTTTGAACTCAATTTTCTATTGGGCTATTCTCAAAAAAGTATTAGGTGAAAATTCATGAACTAACCTTTTATTTATACTCAATCATGAAAAATCCCCATAATTACAACACTACAAGCCAACATTGGATCTTGGAGAATTAATTCCTACTAAATATTTAAATTAAATTTGATTTTTGAGTTAAAGGGGAGTCATTTGTCACCTTCGGTGAATGGGTACCACCTTAGGGGACTCATTCATCTAGAATGGTGAATGAGTCCCACCTTAAAAATTTGTTGTTGGTTTTTAGGGTTTTGATGTTTAAAATTCCTTTTGCTAGGATTATCCTCAAAAATACACATAAATAAGGCTTTTGGATGCAAAAAGGGGCCAATAAAAGCATAAGAGATCCCAATTATTAATGAAAAGCCTAGGGGAATGCGAAATTTTATTATAACACTTTACAACACACCAAATGAGGTAAGGTTAAGAGAAATTGTGATTGAAAGAATGTTAATTATGCTTAGAAATCCTAGAAAAGTGGAAAGTGTGTTACAACACCTTTACAAGGGATAATTGAAATACATTAGTTCACAAGGGCCCAATACCTAATGTGAATGTGTTACCCACACTAAAACACTAAATCGAGGCCACACTAAGCTAAAATCTGCAAGAATGAGCTAAACACGAACGAAAAATGCTGAGGACCATATTTTTGATGTTACATTTAGCACCCACTTTAATAAGAGGATGAACCTACTTCAAACTCACACTAAACTAGAAAAAACAAAATCAAGAGGAGTTCCAATATACCAATGCAAGTAAGATGAGATGCCAGTGATCAAGAGAGATTATCAAGCCCCCATGATCAAGATCTCATGAAAAATCAACAAAAGGCACAAAGGTATAAAGAATAGAAACAAGGCCAATCATAAACTTCTAAAGTTGAAAAATAAATTAAGGGAAAAGTAGGAACACTCTTTGACCATTTTTCCAACACAATGTGGATAAGATATAGGCTATTTGTCTTAGAAAATGCATACTCACTCTAAGGTGATCAAACTCTTGGTTGTTCATTGAGTGAGAATTCCTTAAAGGGTGAGAAACATACACTTATGGCTAGTATGTAATAACACACACATGCTAGTGGCTATGGGTAAACTGATGCCATTGATTGGGCTTTTGACTCAACCATACCGGAATTATACCTCTTGATAACTTTAATAAGGCACCACACAAAAAATCTTTGGTTTTCGAGCTTCATGAGACAAGCAAAACTTTGTATGCTTGGAGCTCATGAACAAACAATATGGCTCCACAGGCATGCAAGTTGTGTTATGCAAGGTGGTCGTATCAACAAATTCAACATAGGAAATGTTCAAAGGAGTCTTTCTTAGTTCATGTGAGGTCTTTTACTTAGGGAACATTGTGTCTAATGTCTCCAAGAGAAGACCAATCAAAGAATATAAAATTTTCAAATTTTGGGATGTAGTGTGCCACACAAGCCACTAAGAGGAATGCAATATGCTAAGAGATATCGTGCTCATGAAATAAATCACACCCAATGTCATCCACAAAGTGAAAAATTTATTTTATGAAGCAAGAAGGCTTCACTAAGAACCATGAAGAGGAAAAATGAAAAAAAAAATAATGCCAATTTATATTCCCACTTTAAAGAAATTTCTAAACACCATGCTTTGAGAATTTACTTTAAAGTAGTAAATACAAAATGAAAAAAAGAAGAAAGACATGAGAGCCAAATTGGAAAGCCCTATGCCAAGTCATATGATTTTGATTAAGGTTGTGTCATGCAAGAGAAAAAGAAAAGAGAGGGGTTGCCCCCAAATCGAAAACACCAAACACATATGGGATCTATGGATTTGGGGTTAGTATGTTCTTTGTTTCAATGATTTTAAGGAGCTCAAAATTGTCATTATCCACCAGATACACATAGAATTGGAAGAATGACACAAAGAGATTGAAAGCAAAGAAAAACCTCTTGGGTCAACATGCAAGAGACATAGGTTGTCTCGATGGTTTGCGTCATCCCCAAAAGGAAAAACATGACAAAAAAATAAAGATGAAATGAAAAGGAAAAAGAAAAAGAAAAAAAATAAATCATTTTGGGTCAACATGAAGGAGATATGAATGTCTCAATATATTACGTCATCCCCAAAAGGAAACCACAAAAAAAAATGATGCACGGTATAGAGAATAATGAAGGTACAAATAGAGGAATGTTAGAAAGAAATATAAAATATAACATTATGGAGGATCACATTACGTACATGTAATCCCACAAAAGAAAATGAAAAAAATAATAATGCAAAATACTAGTAAGGTATATGCAATTCAACCTATGAGCAATTCATTTGCCTCCCAATCATGTTATTTTTACATAGAAGTTAGGAAACTAGCCAGAGGGATAGGAACAAGTTCCAAACTAGGAGAAGCACTAGGATTAATACTCTTTGTAGAATATTTTTCAATTAAGCTAATGGAAGAGGAAAATAAGTTGTTAATTTCATTATGCACTTATTTATCAATTTTGGAATCCTTGTTATCATCATCTATATTCATCACAATAGGAGGTGAGAGGATAATATCCATAGAAGATTTCAACTCTTTTTCTGGAGGATGCATGAAATTTTCTTGCAGTGACTACGGAGGAAGAGTGACATGCATTGCTGCAATCAAGTTTGGATCTTGATTTTATTTTAATTCATCATGTAAATTACAAGAAAGGGCACAACGTCTATGTCTATGCTCCATAACACCTCTATTTCATTTAGTTTTATTTTCAAACTACATAGTAGTAGGTTGATCAACCACAAGTTGTATTTCTTCTTTAAGGGGAGGAATGAAAGGAACCACAAGGGGCTGTTCAACAACTTTCTCTTTGAATTTGTAAACTTCTGTTTTTCTTGGAGGTTTGGGAGGGTTGGTCTCATTATTTCTTGGTCCCTTGTAAGATGTAGGTAAGGTTTCAAGTTTATGTTGGTCTTGATTGTTGTGATCTTGTTTAGGTGGAAGCATGGTTTCATCAAGGATGGTAGGCTTAAAGGTGGATGGGGACATGTTGTGAAGAGATAGTTCTATTATATTCTTTTCCTTGAACTTTTAATAGGACAAGAAAAATAATTCTTCTCTTGGCTTGATAGGCTCCATGGGCTCAGGCCAAAAAGAATCCAAGGAAAATTTTCCTTTTGATGACAAGGGATTAAAACCACTATGGTGAACCATGAATATCTCACTATCAAAGAGCAAATTTAATTATTTTTGCACAACCGAAGATACAACTTTCAAGGAGAAAATTAATTTGCGGCCTCAGTTGACACAAAATTGGTCCAACCTTGGGATGATGGACAATGTAACATCTAATACATTTGGTCCTATTTGTAATGGTAGGGTGATCGATCCAATCACAGGGCATGCAAAACCATTTTGTGTCTTTATCCATGATTTTTGTATTTCATAATCATCTTGATAGAGCTCATGGAAGAGTAGGAATTCCTTGATGATCACATTTTCTCCACATACGAGATCTATTAATATCCCATTAGTGGGCTTATCATAGATACGACCAGCTATGTAAAGAGGACCATCATAAAAATATTAAAGTATATCCTTAAAGGAGAAATTAATATCAAGAGGAATCTTAGTTTGTCCCTTATAAGGGATGATATATATTGCCCCTATAATTTCATCTATAAGATTGATATTGATAACATTATTTGGAACATAATTGGCGTGTTCATCATTTGTATCAACATTCATCACATCATTCTTAGGCATGTCGCTAGCTTTGACAAATGAAATATTATTTTTTGGCATGGGATTGGTAAAAAATTGAAGTTTTGGTTTGGAGGGGAAAAATATTTATTGCCTTGAACACTAGGTATGTGCAGGAACATCATGGAAAAAATAGGCCCTTAAGTGGTGATGAAAATTTAGAAAATCAGAGTTAGACAACTTCACATAAAAAATTGAATAAGTTATCTATATTATTTCAAAAATATGTAAGAATAGAATCTATACAAAATTAAATTTAGTTTCTAAACTACTAGGTTTATTTTTAAAAATTATCTATTTGGTGAAAAATTGAAATTTCAATGTAGTAGTACTTAAATTTCAGGAAAGAACTAAGAATTATGTGTCTATCTCACCACCCTAACCACAATAAAATGATAATATTTTTTTTATAATATTTTAGATATAAGTAGAGGACTCATGTCCCAATGTGATGCATATTTTTTCATAATTGTTTTTCTATGTAATTAATTATGAATTTCTTATTACAAATTTTCAAAATATAAAAAACTCATATGTTTGACCACATTGACTTGGTCAAAACTTCATGAATATGATTTTTTTTAATCCTATAGTATGTCAAGCATAGAATGTGGCATATGTTTCATATTAAAAAAATGTGATGTCGTTTGAAAGCTATAGATGTTTTTCAATCAGCCTATCAGTCAAGACTTTAATCATAATTCAAATAAAAAATGAATAATAATAATTTATTAAATTCAGAGTAAAGCATAATTTATATTGGTGGAAAGATGAGAATCTCCTTTAAAAACCCTTTTCGTTTCATCAATTTTGGGTAAAAAAAATTCGTCAGCCACATGGGCCATCATATCACTTACATATTACAACTTTTTGGCCCACCATGATCCTACACATACCCCACTAGTATTTGCAACAAATAGATGGATGGAATTAGTGAGGTCTTGTACAAGATGTTTAATATGCTTACAATGTTTTGTGTCATGTCCATTTGATCGATGATAGTGGCAATAAGAATTTTATTTAAAGCTCAAAGGAAATGCTTATTAGGGTCAAGTGTTCTAATAGGAGGTGAGATAATCATCTATTTTTTTAGAATTTAGGACATCCTATTATGAAGGGTGGTGGGTAGGGAGTGAATTGTCTCTTTGGATCTCCATAATGAAAGGGAAATATGGATTTGACAACAACAAATTGGTTATGGGCATTTTGAGTTCTTTGTTGAGGAGGGTTGAATTGAAGGAACCCTTTATTTTTTTTTCTAAATGGTTGGGAGTTATTCTGTTGCACAATCTTGGATTTCTCAATTCAGCTAGAAGTGGAATTTATATCACGACTAGAAACCAATTTTTTGTAATCTAAGAGGACACTACAAAAGTCCATGAAGGATGGGAAGTTCATCGTTGTAAACTTGTCTTGGATTTTGTTTTGCAATTTTTCTATAAACATCTTTTGAAGGTGTGGGTCAGGGATCTTGACATCAAATTGGGAATAAAGCGATTGATATTGGGAGATAAAGTCAGTTATCTTTTCATCCTCCTTTTGCTTGCATCTCATTAAGCTGGCCAAGGTTAGCTTAGGGGTCATCTGCACTTGGAAACGATTTATAAATTCCTAAACAAGTTCATCAAATGAAAAAATCGAGTTATTCTATAAAAAAGAGAACAACTCCAAGGCAATGTCTTTTAAGGTCCTAGGAAAGAGCTTTGCCAAAACTTTATCATCAAGGAAAAAATCACTACATAGGGCAATGTAGGCATTAACATGGTTAGAAGGATCTCCCTTCCCTCCATATTTCTCAAATAGAGGAATCTCTACACCTTATGGCATAAGTGTTTGTAGTATCTCCAAGGATAATGGACTAATTTTGATTTTGGTTGATGGTGGATACTTGTTTTTGAAGAGATGACATGTTTTGGAAAAGTTGATGTATGAGAGAGTCATTTCTTGTGTTATAAGATGAAAAATGAAAGTGGTGATGGAGTGTATGTATTTGTGGGATAAGTGAATGGAATTCTTATAGGTTGTAAGGTAGTAGGAGCTATAAAAAGCGATACAACATAGGAACTAGGGATGCTAGTTGGAATACCCAGGGAAGGAATCACATTACTAACTTTTTTCTTTGTTGTGACTTGAGGAGGGGTGTTTGTAGGGATTGAGAGTATTGTTGTTGGAGGATGAATTTGAGTTCCTCCTTGGATTGAAGCATTGTTTATGGGAAAAGGACAACTATTGGTTGAGGGAATATGCTTGCCAAATATTTACACTATATTTTTCACAAGGTCAAGGCCATCTTCAGTTTTGAGCATATAGTGAATGTTTTTAATTATAGGAATTGTAGTGATTGAATTTTTTACAAGGCTAATTTGATGTTGTAAGTTTACTTGGTCCTCATGAATTTGGACTAGGTTTCCTTGTAGAATATTATCATTCTTTTGTTCAACTTACATGCTACTTGAAGGCAAAGAGTTATTAAGGGTGTTGTTCATAACTAGTGTACTAGTGTCAATACTAGGAGTAGAAGCTCTAGATAACCCAATATCCACAACGATTGTGCTATCACATGATGACATGATTCTCAAACTTCTTATCACTATGGTATTAGCAATCAGACACCAAACACTCATGCAAAAGCTACTAAATGTAGAGTGAGTGAAAATGCAATGTAAAATAATAAGAATGAAATACTTATAACTGAAATTCTAGAAAGTAAAATTGAAATGGAGAACTAGCAAAAAGAAACTCAGAAAATGAACTATAAAAGCTAGAAAATGCAATACAAAATATGCAAAGGAACTTATTTGCAAGCCCAAGGTGGTGAATGAGTCCAGGTATTGGTTCTTTAAAAAATTTCAAAAATTTTGAATTGAATTTAATAATTTTTATGTTTTTGGATGCAAATGTAGAATTTTATTGATTTTTAATCGAATTAACTACAATAATCCAAGGGTATGTGCAGGATCATGATGGCCCAAAAAGTAGAAGTATGATTGGTATGTGGCTACAAATTTTTTTTTACCCAAATTTGATGAAATGAAAAGGTTTTTAAAGGAGATTCTTAGCCTTCCACCAATATAAATTTTGCTTTTCTTTGAATTTAATAAATAATTATTATTCATTTTCTACTGAATTACGACTAAAGTCCTAATTTTTAGGTTGATTGAAAAACATCTATAGATTTCAAATAGTATCATATTTTTTGAATCCAAAACATGTGTCAGATTCTATGCTTCACATACTATAAGATAAAAAAATAAAAAAATGAATCTCATGAAGTTTTGACCAAGTTAAGTTGGTAAGTAGGAGGTTTCTTCCACAGCGTGTCAAATTATGATATTGCTATCAGGATTCAACCGTGTAGTTTTTGAGTCAAACTCATTGACCCATGATTCATGAGTAGTGGTTCACAAGAACCCATCTCTCATGATAATGAACGGTCCACTTAGCACTCATTGCATCTAGGTGATGCTCATAGAGGTGAAGCATTGGTCCATCTTGGGAGGTCACCCATCCCAGTATTGCTCCAGCTCAAGCATGCTTAACCACAGAATTTCCCCCAAGGTTAGGCCCGCTTAGCTTGCTACCCCATTTGTAAAACCTTCAACAAGTGTTGTGCCTTATGAACCATTCATTATAGAGCCCCTTTAGCTCATCAATTGATAAGTAGGAGGTTTCTTCCATAGCGTGTCAAATTATGATATTGCTATCAAGATTCAACCGTGTAGTTTTCAAGTCAAACTCATTGACCCATGATTCATGAGTAGTGGTTCACAAGAACCCATCTCTCAAGTTAAGGTGGTCAAACATACAAGTCTTTATATTTTTTAAAATTTGTTATAAATATTTTATAATTAATTATTTACTTGAAAAAAAATTACAAATAAATATGCATCACATCGGGACATGAGTCCTCTACTTATATCTAAAATATTATAAAAAAATATTATCATTTTAATGTGGTTAGGGTGGTCAGACATACACCTACTTCTTATTTTGTCCTTGAAATTTAAGTACTACTGTATTGAAATTTTAAATTTTCACCAAATAGATTTTATTTTTTTGTAAATAAATCTAGTAATTTAGAAACTGCATTCAATTTTCTACAAATTCTATTGTTACATATTTTTTAAATAATATAGATAACTTATTCAAATTTTTAAGTCAAGTTGTCTAACTCTGATTTTTTTGAATTTTTTGCCACTTAAGGGCCTATTTTTTCCATGATGGTCCCACACATACCCCCAAGCTAAATGAGCTTTTCACTAATGCAAAAATTGAAACCCTAGAATTCAAATTACAAATTCAAAATCTAATGCAATGCTAATGCAAGATAAATGTAGGATGTAAATGCACTCCAAATCAAAATTATGATGCTCTAAATGTAGGTTTAGCAAAATGGAACATAAAATTTTGTGTGCCAGTAAGGGTTTAGGACCTAGGCCAACATCTTCTATGCTTTACATTCAAGAAGAAATCCTTGAGATTTCAATGCAAAGGAGATTGAAATCTAGAAAAAGGAGTTTTCTAGGGGATTGAATGATGAGAAATGAGGGGTTCACCAACAAGTGTAAACTTGGAAAAGAAAATGTTTGAAAAAATAATGTAGTATGAAAAATGACATATAAATGCAAACAAACAACAATAGTAAATTGAAAAATTTGAAATGTGCACCTTTGAAATTGGAGAATGTAGAATGGACGCCTGGAATCCTAAAAAATCCAATATTGAAGCCAACTGAGGCTCATACACGAATCTAGATGAATCAGTTCAGTTTCAAGAAAACTATTTGAGAATAGGTTTCAAACAAATGGGTGCTCAAATCTGCAAACATCTCTGATAGATAGGTACAATGGGACTCATTCGCCAATAGTGGCGAATCATTCCACCTCCAGATTTATATAAATTCAAAGTTGGATCTTGTAGCTCTCAGTCAACTTTTCTATTTCTAATTCAGATCCAGGTCTGAAACTACAAAATTCAGCATGTAGGTCTTCTCCAAGCTCCTCCAAGACTTGTTCACAACTTTGAAAACTCTGACTTGCTTTGAAAATTTGATGAAATTTTTTCCAAAATTTTTCCTTGTTAAATGTGCAACCTAGACCTGCAGATCACATGCAAAGAGAGGGAAAAATGGTTGTGGGGTTAGGGAATAGGGGTTTTCCTTTGTCAAACCCCTTGTTGGAAATTAAACCTTGAAATGAAATAAAATGTAAATGAGAATGATGAATGAACAAAATATAATTTTGCAACTCACCAAACTCTAGAAAAAAGGTGCTACAATTATCCTTGAAATGGCTGCAATGGATGTGGTTCTTGATTCTTGCTTGGATCATCAATTCATCAAAATTGTAAGCACAGTAACAAACACGAAAAATATGATCTTTGGCATGATTATTGATGCTTGAAGAATTCTCTTGAAAGCTTGATAATCTACCCTTGAAAACCTTGAATTCTCTTTCTCAAATTCTCTTGTGAACTCAATTTTCTATTAGGATGTTCTGACAAAAGTCTTAGGTGAAAATGAGTGAAAGAACCTTTCATTTATACTCAATCATGCAAGAATTCTTGAAATTACAACACTACAAACCAACATTGAATCTTAGAGAATAAAATCTTGCTAAAGATTTAAATTTAATTTAATTTTTGAGTTAAAGGGGGCTCATTCCCCATCTTGGGTGAATGGGTCCCACCTAAGGGGACTCATTCCCCATCTTGGGTGAATGGGTCCCACCTAAGGGGACTCATTCACCCAAAATAGCTAGTGAGTACCACCTTAGGAATTTGAGGTTGGTTTTTAGGGTTTTGAGGTTTTAAATTCCTTATGTTAGGATTGTCCTAAAAAAACACATAAATAAAGCTTGTGGATGCAAAATGGGGCCAATTAAAACATAAAAGAGCCCAATTATTAATGATACTTCTAGGGGAATGTGAAAGTGTGTTACATTTTCACATTAAAACACACCAAATAAGGCAAGGTTAAGAGAAATTATGATTGAAAGAATGTTAATTATGCTTAGAAATCCTAGAAAAGTGTGAAAGTGTGTTACAACACTTTACAACACCTTTAGAAGGAATCATTGAAATACATTAGTTCACAAGGGCCCAACACCTAATGTGAATATGTTACCCGCATTAAAAAACTAAATTAAGGCCACACTAAGCCAAAATCTGAAAGAAGAATCTAAACAAGCACGAAAAATGCTAAGGACCCTTTTTTGTACGTTACAAAAAATAAATATTAAAATTAAAATTTTCTCATTTACTTTAAGCATAAAAAGTTTATATTTTATAACTAAATAATAAGAAAATTTTCCGAAATGGAATCATTTTGTAGGTATATATGTACACATTTGATAATTTACGGTTGTATTGAATCTCAATGAACACCTATTTTGGGCACCAAGGAATCAAAAATAATTTCTTATAGCTTGGGATGATGAAAGTGGTTGTAAATTATAAATTCTTCATAAGGATTTTATTATTTATTGTGAGATTATGCAATGAGTATCACTTTATAAATTATTTATTTGATACAAATCCTTTAAAATTATTTGATTAAGTATGTACTAGAGGATCAAAACTTTGTAATCAAGGAAAAAGGCCAAATTAAATATTGAACATGAATAACTAGATCGGGGTTATTGTATAAAATTATAACGATTCAATAATAGCTATCTAAAGGTGTCTTTTTTGTGGAGCAAGAAAATAACATAAGTGTTAGAATCAAACATGCTCTAATACCATGTTAGAATTGGTTATGGATGCCAAGATCTATGGACCAAATGGAAAACAAAAAGAAGAGAGAAAATGATGTGACAAGAATAAAATGTATTCAATGTCAATGATAATGATATCAATATTGTTTCAATGTACAAATGTAGTAGAGACCCCTTGGTTAGATAGCCAAGGTGAGAACATAAGAGTGCATAATATTATGACAGGTGTTGTAATCTTATGAAATGACACAACAATGAAAAGCTATCACTCCACCTAAAGTGGAAAATGATAATGTGATAACCACCACAAATAGTGGATCACCCACAAAAGGTGGAAACCTAATCACATGATATGTCCATGAAAGGTGGAGGTGATAAAGTAATAAGAAGATAAGTCCACCAAAGGTGGAAATTCTCCAACAAATCCTATGTGGTCCCTAAGTAAACTTTTCTAAGGTGTATTTATGACCTAGGACAAGGCACAAAAAAATAAATTACACCAACACCCCCCCTTAAGTGTAACTTAGGGAGAATGTACACAAAATCAAACAATGAAAGATGGGTCCCGACAACTAGGTCATGTTAGGTACCCATGTACAAATGCAATGCAATCTCTCACAAATGGAGAAAAGGAGAAAACCCAGTGGGACAAAAATCCTCCCAAAAGAGAGATGAAATACAATAATGGAAATACTCTCAATGATGTATGAGAAGGTAAAAACCCCATGTGAGGGAAAAGAGCCCCCCTCAATGATGGTAGAAGCTCAACATTGAATGTTGAAGATGATCCAATTCTTTCGAACAATGTTCCTCCCCTTAGGAAGAAATAAAACCAAGATGTCAAGAATATGAATGATGTACAATGTCTCTGAAGCATGCTCAAGTGTCTCCATGTCGATGGCGAAAGCTGACACACTCCAAACAGGTGTTCTAGGCCACACTGCTGAAGAGTACAATCCAACATCTAGTAGAGAGGAATGTAGAACATGATCCAAAAAGAAAGATATACCCTCTAAAGAAAAAGAAGCCTCCTCCAAATGTTATCCAAAAGTATCCACTATTAGAGTAAAGGTTTTAACTTAATTATGTTAATTAGGTTACTTTTATTCCTTTTTAAGATTTCACGTTAGTTTGCATAAAGTGACATTTAATAATTATATTAATTATTAAATATTTTCCTATCACGGTTTCTTTTAGGGTTTTGCATGATATCCTTCTTAAGGATTGATCCTTTGTATATTCATTTAATTCCTTTTTGTTTTGATAAAATAATTTCTCCATTTTTCAGAGCTTCAAACCCTTGTTTGTTTTTTCCATCCATTGTCTTCCTTGTGACAGGTATCCATTTGCATGTAGGTGTTCTTGGAGTCTGAAGTTGGATTTCTCAACTTCTACATGGTATCAGACCTTTCTTGCTACATGCCTATTCTTGTTTGAAGAATTTGGAGCTACAAGGGTTGGATCAGACATTCACAATTTTGGGGTTTGCTTTTTTGATCCAGGGAATCACCTACAATTTCAAAGCATTTTGAGTCCAAATGGACCTCGTCATTGAGTCCGCAATAGTCCAAAACCCCTAAATCGATTGTTCATTTGTCCAGTTTGGACGAAGATGATTTGAGAGGCAAATTTGTTTTACCTATACAATAGTCTGTGCGCGGATCGGAGAAAAAAAATTAGCCTTTGTAAATTTTTTTACTTTTCTGCATTTATTTTTTGTCAGACTTTTTAAAAAAAAAAATCAAAACGACAAAAAAAAGCCTTTTAAAGGCTTGCTGAGGCCTCCTACCGGGTACCCTATGTAGGCAGGTAGGTACATTGCACAAGCTTTGTACTTGTCCATACTTGCGCAGGTCTGTACCTACGCAGACTTCCACAGGGACCCGCACCCTCATAGGGTGCGATGGGGGTGGGCCCACGTGCCTCCCCCACCAAAAGTTTTTTTTTCAAATATTTTTATTAAAAAAAAAAATTGTAATTTTTTTTATTGTTTTTTTTTATATGTTTTTTTTTTTCCTGTAATAGGCCCACTTGTGCATGTGCGGCAACGAACATCTAGCCGTCAAATGTAGGCTCGGATTTTTGTTGCGACAGCCGTATGACCGCCAAATTTAATCCCCAACTGTATTTTTTCCCCTTTGGAGCTGGTTTCTTCCAGAGGCCATAACTTGGGCATACAATATTACTTTTTGCGAAACGAGATATCATCGGAAAGATAGTTCTGTCAAATTTCTAGTGATGTGGGTCCCATCACTTCATTTTTTTGTTGGTACATTCTACAACCAGTTGAAGTCAAAGGAGCTGTTTTCAGTCCCGAGCTTGTAACTTTTGACTAGTTTCTCCGTTTTTTGTGATATTAGTGGCATTGGAACTATCTTTCATAGCTCTTCACTTCCATCCATGAAATATTTCCAGATTTACCTTCAAGTATATTTTATTCGATTTTTTGTGTTTTCACACTGTGGTGAATTACTTGGACATATTATCTCTTGGGAACTTCTCGATTGCATGGGTTGCTTCATTTTTTGGCTATTCTTCATGTAATTCCAGTTTTTTGTTCTTTGAGGGCATTTTGAGTATCATTTGTAAGAAATATTCTATGTAAATGCACTGAGATAAAGTGCCACACTATTGTACATGTATTTTGGGGATTTTGCACATAAGGTTGTGCCATATTTTATACTTGCACTGTATTATAAAGTGCCATGGAGGGGTTGTGTAGTGCCTTTGTTTTTGCCATCATACCTTTGTCCGGTGAGTGTCCCTCCATGACGATAGTGGATCCATATGATTCCAGCCTCATGCATGTGTGCTTTGTTTTGCACACCACTTTTTTAGTTGCAAGTGCTTTCTTGTGCACTTTCAGATGTTGTTTCTTCTCCTTCATGCACTACATGGTGTTACACAACATTTCAGTGGATTTGTTAGGCTCTCCTAGTTCAACATCATGGGGGGGGGGCATTATCTTATTCATGCTAACGCTTCCTTGGTTTTACCTTGGAAGGAATCTTTCATTCTCAATTGATCAGTGTTTTTTAGACTATTGGTACTTGTGCCATCTAAATCTTCATTCTAAGTGTTTCCCTTTGGTTGCCGTCTGATTTGAGTAGTGTCGTTTGGGGCACTGATGCAGATTGTTGTGTTCTTGATCCTGATCATCCTATCTTTAGAGGAGGTTCTTCAACACCATAGAAATCATATTTTGACAGTTGTTTGCAACTTCTTCTACTTCAGTGATGTTCTTCATGGCTTTCAACATCTCTTTTTGGAGTAGAGTTTTTCGCATGAGGTTTTCTTTATTTCTCCACTTTACAAAGATTTGGTTGTATTTGGGTACCTGATCAGGCCTAGTTGTCGGGACAAATGTTTAATTTTTTGCATTTTAGTTACCTTTGCTTTCTTGCATTTGTTTGTAGCTACACTCTTGCTCATTTTAAGTGGGGGTGTTAGAGTAAAGGTTTTAACTTAATTATGTTAATTGAGTTAGCTTTGTTCCTCTCTTAATATTTCACATTTGTTTGAATAAAGTGACATTTAATAATTATATTAATTATTAAATGTTTTCCTATTAAGGTTTCTTTTAGGGTTTTGCATGATCTCCTTCTTAAGGATTGATCCTTTGTATATTCGTTTAATTCCTTTTTGTTCTGATAAGATAATTTCTCCATTTTTCAAAGCTTCAAACTCTTGTTTGTTTTTTCCATCAATTATTTTCCTTGTGAGAGGTATCCATTTGCATGCAGGTGTTCTTGGAGTATGAAGTTGGATTTCTCAACTTCTACACCCACACTCATGTCAAACTGCAAAGAATGATCATGTAGAGAATGAACAAGAGGGTCAGACTATTCCCTCACAACAACTAAAGAAGGAGTATCTTAATCAAAGAGAAGATGAATGTCATCAATATTGTCCCCCAAATCTGTAAGATGAGACTCCACAAACAAGTCTAAAATACCTATCAAGAATTCATCCAAAGTAGCCATATCTGGAAGACAATGTATGTCTTGCTACACTGAATCACAAGGAACCAAAACTATGGAATCACAAGCATCATCAACTGCAATAGTAGATGGAGGATATGAAATGCATGGCTCAAGTACTAGATCTGATGTGAGAACTCCCAAGTTGAAGTAGCCAAAAGTCTCCTTTGAGTCATGGTTCACACTAGAAGTGTGATCAACAACTGAAGAAACAATGTCACCATCAGAAGAAAAATCTGCAAAGGTATACAACCAAGATGAATGAGCAACCACCCTAGTAGCAATGATCTCTCTACTCTCCAAGTCTCGAATGATGACTGAATCAGGTGTGAACTTGACATTTCTCCCATCTCCACCATGTGTAATCTGATATATGGAAAGAATATTGTTCGTCAAATGAGGAACGCACAAAACATCCTGAAAAGTGTTGTCCCCAAAAGTAATAGATCCCTTCCTTGTTACACTCATGTATGTATTGTTTCCCATCGAAATAGGACACAAAACAAGGATGAAATGAAGAGAATATAGCTTGTGAAGATTCCATATGATGAGATACTCCTGAATCTAGAAGCCATCTCCCTCATCCTGAACCTGAAAAAGCACAAAGAGCTTGTCCTTTATATCCTGATGTAGATGAAAAATCAGTATGACCTTTTCCCTTAGACTATTTTGAAGAAGAAAAAGAAGAAGATTCAGACATTCTAGAAGGCAAATCAATTTGATTTCTTTTGAGAAGATTTTTCAAATCATCAATATCCTTCTTATAACAATAATGTTCTTCATGTCCATCCTTCTTGCAATATGCACAAAAGGACCTCTCCTTCTTAGATGATTTCTCTTTTGAAGATGAATCTTTATGTTCTTCTATGGATTGTGTGTTTTTTTAATGCTTGTTCTTTTTCTTTTCTTTTCCACTTGAAGACTTCTCATCTTTTGCAACCAAGGCATGTGATTTTGAAGACTCCAAAGTACCCATTTGAATAAGCTTATTTTTCTCTCGAATCAGAAGATCTGTGAGAGCCTCCAAAGATGGTGATGTGAAGTTGCTAATTGTCAATTGTTGAGTCTGAAAGCTTGAAACAAAGGTTGCATACTCAGCTGGAGGTTTGTCCAACAAGTTAAAGACCAATTGATCATCCTCTTTCTCAATACCACAATATTTTAGTTGTGCTCTTAGCTCATTTTCTTTAGTGACATAATCTTGAATAGTGTCAAAATTCTTAGGATCAAGGCTTAAGAGATCATTTTCAAGTTTGTATTCCTTAACCTTATCAACCTTTCCATACAAAGTATCAATCTTATCCCAAGCTTCATTGGTTGTAGTACATTTATCAATATGGAAAATGAGATCATTTGAAATAAACTTTATAAGTGTACCCAATGCCATAGAATTTTTAGTGAGTCAATCCATATATGTAGTTGGATCTACCTTAGGATCCACAGGTGCAGTTATGGTTCCATCAATGTAGTAAATTAAGTCTTTTTCCATTAGTTTACTCCATGCACGTACTTTCCATGTAGCATAATTATGTGTAGGTTAAGAGTGTAACTTTAGATGAACGCATGATGGAATGCAAGAGCACAAAATAGACACAACCACCCAAAAGACACCCCCCAAAATTGACTCAATCAAGAGAAACCCCAAGCAATATCTAATTTGGCACTTTATACTTAGTGCATTTACAATTGTCACTGCCAAAAACAACAAAGTGGACTTTGATCTTCATACATGCAGATGCCAAAAATAGGCCATAGATTCAAGTACAATTTTTGGTACAAAATGAGATCAATCTGATCATACCACTGATAAGTACACAAAAAATTATGCACTTTCAAAAAAAATGGCACTAAAAATTGTTACCATAGGAGCAAGTTATGAGCTCCCAAAGTTCCCAAAATGAGGATGAGGCAACAACACTAGTGAGAATCTGGAATTTTTGGAAAAGCCAGAAGCCAAAACAAAAAAATAATTGCACCATTATGACGAGCACAAAAAATTATCCCAAATAAAAACAACTTGCTCGAAAAAAGGAGCCAAAATGACCGAGTTATGGAGCTTCAAATTTGGACTACAAAATCAAAAAGCCCAACAGTGAGGGGGGCAAATTTTTTTTGAAAATGCTGACATGTCGCTGATGTCAGCAATCAATGGGGTATAATTTGACAGTCAAATGCTCGTCATCGGAAAAAAGCCTTCATCGGAAAATGTTGCCAAAATATTCGAAGCCCTGGTGGGAAATAGTCATGTTTTTCTTGGGTTGCTAGAAGGACGCCGGATTTCTTTAGCCAGCGTCGGAATTCACTGCTACTGCCGTATTTTGATGGTTGTCGACCGGTTGGAATGGGGACCCACGAGGGGATTAGAAGCCCACCACGTGGCATGATGTGGGACAGGCGGGTACCTGGTACCTGCTCTGCGCAATGTACTAGGCCGTAGAAAAAAAATCCTTTTTGATTTTTATTTATTTATTTGATTTTTCAAAAAAATATTTAAATACAAAAAATTTCCAAAATGAATTTTTTCATAAAAAAATTTCAAAAAAAAATTCAAAAATTTATATATATATATATTTTAAATAAATTGTACCCTCGCAATTATGATGCAACCAGGGGGGTCATACGACTCTCTCGGCAATTTTTTTTTGTCTCATCGGATGACTTCCTCCAAAATGGACAAATGGACAGTCGATCTTAGGGTTTTTGGCCCTTCTAAACACAATGGCAAGGTCGCATTTGACCCAAAATCTCCAAAAGTGCAACTACCTTCTGGATCTGGCAACCACAATGCAACTTCAAACCCTCATATGTCCGATTTGAATGAAACAAAAGGAAAAATCGACTTTCTCAAACCTTCTCAATGCAATGGTGAGCTTAGATTTACATCAGAAAGCTCTGATGTAAACTTGTAATAAAGAGCCAAAAAATGAACCTCCCCAAATCTGGTACCTCTCTTCAAAAAAGACTCTCCGATGGAACCCAACCTGCTCTGATACCATTTTAGAATCAGACATGCTCTTATACCATGTCACAATTGGCTGTGGATGCCAAGATCTATGGACCAAATGGAAAGCATGAAGAAGAGATAAATTGATGTGACAAGAATAAACTATATTCAAAGTCAATGATAATGATATCAATATTATCTCAATGTACAAATGTAGTAGAGACCCCTTAGTTATATAGCCAAGCTGAGAACATAAGAGTTCATAATATTATGACATGTGTCATAATCTTATGACATGAGACAACTATGAAAAACTATCACTCCACCTAAAGTGGAAAGTAATAATATGATAACCACCACAAATAATGGATCACCCACAAAAGGTGGAAATCTAATCACATGATATATCCATGAAAGGTTGAGGTGATAAAGTAATAAGAAGATAAGTCAACCAAAGCTGGAAATTATCCAACAACTCCTATGTGGTCCCTAATTAAACTTAACTAAGATGTAATTATGACCTAGGACAATGTACAACACATTTAATTACACCAACAATACACTAGCGACAGTATTCATGTTAAAGAAAATATTTTTATTTGTCTATGATTTATAAAGTAAGATCATGTTTAATTCATGGCTAACTAAGATTCTATGATAATGGTAAGGAAATAAGGCTTTATAATAATTACAAGATGTAATTGTTATTGATCAATTAAATATCGATTATGTAATGTATCATGATCTTTGTAATTTTTTATTATTTAATTCAAATGACAATATGATTTTTTTTTCCATTTCTCAAGAAGGAGTACCATAGAGGGAATGATAACTAATTGTCTCCCTAGAAACCATATCAAATGAAGGGGTTGGACTACTTAATATATATTCAATAGATTCAAAGACCAATGGTTGTCACTCAATATTCAAATAAGATTAGTACTATATTTTTGTATTAATATTTTCTATTGAGATAAGTTGTTCATACATACTTTTTCTTGAAGAGGTCATCATTGAGAGAATAAGAATTTTAAGTACATGGTCTTCACTCTCCTAAATTTATAACTAAAGAATTATATTTACATATGAAGGTAATATTCTAGGAAGGTCAAGTAATTTTGAGAAAGGTATGAGTACTCTATTGAATATAATGAAAGATTTCCATAGTGATAACAAGATGAACAAATAGATGAAGTATCTACTACTTGAGTTGGATAAAGGAAAAAGGAGAGAACCAACAAACCAACTATATTGTATAATAGAAAAAAATTAGACTATGGATTCATTGGCTAATTTGAAAAGTAAATTGGGAAGACTAGCACATGAGGTTTATGGTGTGATAAATAACCTAGAGGAGGCTAGCAAAAATAAATCATCTTGGAGCTACTTGTAATAGGGAGGGTCAAGTACTACTAGAAAAAGAAAGATCATTGGATTGCAAAATGAACCAAGCAAGAGGAAGGATTGGAGAAAGAAAAAGTAAAAAAAAAAGGAGGCTAAGGAAGATACCCTACTCTTAGAATACAAACTCTTCAAGAGGAGTGGAAGGTTGTTGAAATCCTAAATAACATATTTTTTTAATTAAGTTTGGGATATCATAGTCTGAATTCTTTTTCGATTGTAAGTTGACCTATAACAATTTTTTTTTAAACATTTCACATGATTTTGTGTGGCTTGGGATAGCTTTTCAACTTGATATTTTATTTGTTCATATTCTATATTTTTTTATTTTTAGATTTATAATTTTACATTAAATTATGAGAATCTTTAAGAACCCTTTTTTAACCTAACATAAAACACATCATTACTTATTTACAATTTGTGATGATCTTTTAAATCTCATTTAGTTCTTCCGTAGAATTCATTGTTCATTTAACTATTTTCAGGAACTGCATCAATTTCTAACACTTCTTAGCAAACCCTAGCGTCACTCATGACGCACAGACCTCACAATGGCAACGTCAATTCAATTCGAGCAAATTTTATCTAAGCTCATGTGGTATCTAATCATTTTCAATTTAGAATGTGGATATGATGACACAGATCACTATGATTTGAATTAGTTAAAATGCACTTGGTGATTTTCAATAGCACTTGACGTTATACCTTCTAAGCCACCCACTGAATTCCATTAATAAATGTTAAACAATTCAGGGATCTTTTTACTGATTGAAATTTTAAACATGGTAGCAAATAAAAAAAAATAGTAAATTGCTGGTAGCATGCCATTAGCGTTCGTAAGCATAATTTCTTAAGAAAAAGGAAGTGGGAAAAGTAGAGAAAGGGAATCCTTTTATATTTTCTTTAATGGTAACCTATTTTTTTGTATTTTACTATATGCAATAGGACTTATTAGTGTTTATTAAATATAGCTTTTTAATAATAGTGATTAATGTGTAATAATGTTGTGATTGTTTTTATTTTTTTAATATCTCTCTTTTTATGAAAATGATACTTTGAGATTATGAAAATTAAGTTCCACATTATGAGGACATTACAAGAGTACAGCTTTCTACATCCTTCAGTTCATAAGAATATCTTCTTTTCAAAGTGGTATCCTGATATTATGGAAACTATGTTGCACACTAAAATGATGATATTACGAGGACATTACAACTGTACAGTTTGAAGAAAAACGGTGTAAATAGTTTATTTCATCATTGTTTTATGACACCCTTCTGGGAGTTGCAATACCAATCCTCTCTTGTACTTTCGTTGTATGATAAAATTGTAATGTTTATTATCCTCTAATTTTAGATTAAAGTTTGCATTTGGAATTTGGAACCATATTTACACAGCAATTTCAACTTCGTACTTAAATAATTGCTAGGATAAAATATCCACAAGTAACTGCTCAGTTATTTGGCAAATTGTTATATATCATTTCACGAGTGTTGTAATTAAACTATTCTCTTATGAAGATCTATATATCTCATTAGTTGGATAAATTAAATGTGGCCTAATGTAATTGATTTATTCATCTTGTAAACTGAATGACATAGATTCAGCTTATTTTACATATAGTTTGGTTATTATTAACTTTATATCTAACAGTTCAAACAATATGATAAATTGGATTCTTATATAGAAAGAAAATTTGTCTTACAGGTATTTGTAATCTTCCATTGGCATAATTATTTGTGAAATGATCTCTTTTAGTTTGCATAATGCAGGGATATTAACAGTAGAATTGCAAAATTTGCCTTTCAACTTACGATTGATTTCCTTGCAATATCAGGTTTGGAATAAGAGAAAATTGTGATAGCTATTTCTTGTCAGAGATAAAATTTATTTTTGGAATAGATTATGTAAGTTTTCTATTGAGATCATTCTATAATAATCATCAGATTTATCTTCTATTGCTTGATCATCTTGATGATAGTTTATAAAGTGTGATCCAAAATGATAATGAAACAAATATTCAATTTATCTCTAAATATTTTAGCTAGATAAGTTTGAAATTGTTAGAATGATACATTTTCTGCCGGCACATAGTTTACTAAAAAAAATCTTCTTGTGTGTGGTTGCAGATTCTAGAGCTTTGAATAGAAGCTCACTCTCTTTTCATTGGTATTGTTTTCATCAGGAAGTCTATGTACAGTTAGACCCCTTTGTTGCAGCCTTTCATTCCATCTGTTTTTTTGTAAAGAAAGCCATGAAATCTTCAAGCTTTATGGCTCAGGTGAAAAGAAGTAAGTTGTTTTAGCTAATAATGTTAACGATGATGATGATAGATTGATAAGATGATTTCGACGATATAGTTACAAGAGCAACAGTCTTCTCCTTTTCAGTGATTGCTAGCAGGAATTGCAAATTCTTCGACTTCAAATCAAAGAGTTCCAGTAGATCTCGTAGATGACGAAGTGTTAACTTGCGCCTGTAAGAATTCTCATATAAATGACGTTGGTAGATCATGCAGCAGAAAATTTCAGCTCATGAATACAGAGCTGAGCTTAAACAACCGGCACGTTGTGGGACGTGGCCGTTGCATATGCTTCTATGTGTTCTGTGCTGGTGTCATGTCTTTGTTGGCCAAATGGGTTATTTCAATAAATCCCATTAATCATCTAATATAAGTTGTATCATCACAAGGCTATTAATTCCTCATCATTATTATAATATGTTTATTGATGTCTAAATTTTTTGCTTTCGGCAAACGATGTCTTATGGGAAGCTTTAAAGTCATGGGACTGAAACTGTTGCCTGTGAATTAATATTCAAAGTTTTAGAAGCCGTCTCTTCAAATGTTTGGGGAAGAAAAGAGGAAGGAAAAAATGAAAAATAAACTGAAATGAAAGCTAACTAAGGTTATGCACCAAGATTATTATTGTATCCACTCCTAACATTTGCTTAATATAGATTAAAACCTTCAAAACATTACAGAAAATTTAAAGGAGCAATAAATAATTTAAAGTCTATAATACTAACAAAAGCTTACACTATAGAAGCAAAGAATAGAAATAGCAAACAATTATCGATTCCACACAATTTGATGTAGAACATCACATCCTCTTCATTGTTTGGTTGAGAAAAAAATACAAAGGCCCAAAAGCATATCATAATCATTCAATCCTTCCAGTGAGTGGCACCTACTAAGGTCTTAAGATGAAAAACATATTTTTTGATATCTCTATTCAAAACTAATATTATTACAATTTGTTCTCTCTTGTAATAGTTATCACAAAATAACCACTCACGAACCCTTAAAAAATATAAAACCTCTAAATGCATAGGTGTTGCGGCCTTAGGGTGACAGGGTTCACAAAGCACAATAAAAATGGCATCTATAGCCATGTAGGACACTTGGAGGCTCACAAGACACCTAGAGCCTAGCAATCATCCACATGATGAGGCCACAATAACTGAAAGAGAGTTTGATGGCTCACACATGTAGATGATCTATGGATATTGGATATGATGCAGCCTTAATGCTCAATAATCTCCCTGATGTTGACACTTGTCCCACTTGAGCTACTTTTCAAACCTCTATTGGGAATGGGGCCCATCCTTCTCACCCAATGGTGTTGAGGCTCACCAAAATGTGAGTAGCTTATAAATGAGCATTGTAACAATGTGTGGCTTATTAAGGAGAAAGCACTCCTTTAAAGGTAGCTTTCATATTTTATATAACTGACAACAAATTGCCACATGGTGATTTGGCACTACCCCTAGGGGAGCTAATTATAAATTCCTTGTGACAAATGAGCATGGAGGTGCCACATGGCATGAATGGGAGAAGCCATCACTTAATCAAATTTCATAAAGGGACCTAGAGGTAAAGAGAAAGCTAATACAATACACCCCAACTCAAATAGTTGCATTCCCAAAGAGAAGCTATGTACCCAAGAATTCAAAACCATGGATCTGATCCATAGTTTTGCAAACTTGCAGGGGGGGTCCACTTGTGGATGGAAGAACACAACAAAAATTTGTTTCATAGACTAGAAGAAAAATTGCAAATGGGAAGGCCCACAAAATTTACAACTTCTAAAGGTCGGCCTTCAGAGGCATCTATTCTTCATATGAAGGTTGAATCTTCTTTTCCAGAGCCTCAAAGGCTCGATCAAGATCTATTTTCTCCTTAAAGGAGAATTTTCTTAAACCTTGTATAACTTCTTGTGTTTGAAATTCAAGTTGGGAAAGGGGCTACATAATAGCCTCCACTTCAAAGACGCTTCGTGTTTCACCCAGGGCCACAAATATAGTCTAGAGTTGTTAGTCCTCTATAAGGATCAAGACTAGAGTTGTTTGTGAATTAAATATTTTTCAATAGGCCTATCAATCAAGACTTTAGCCATAATGCATGTAGAAAATCAATAATAATTATCTATTTGATTCAAAATAAGGCATGTCTTATATTGGTGAAAAGATGAAAATTTTCTAAATAAACTCTTTTCATTTTAGAAAATTCAAATTAAAAAAAATCGTCAACTATTTTTGTCATAGATCATAAATTTTTGGACCCCCATGATCCTGCACTCACCTAGCTTAGGAACTCATTAAACTTGACCATCACCTATCTTCATTTGGCAATCCTCACTACCTGAAGTGTCTCATTTATTTCACTATATAGCTTCTCAACTAGAAGTTGTGAATGTTGGACCTTTGGGGAGGTGAAGGTTAGGACCTACTCCAAAGACATGTGAGTCTACAATGAACCCAAGTGATGGATTCAAGAGTAATGCCACATTTTTTATCCTCTCCTAATATGATGCATATAACTGCTACATTGGGAGGATGCCCATAGTTTGGGAGCAGGTGGCAAGGTCATCCTTTAGTTCTTGAATTTCTTAGTCCCTAGCTTGGGACTCCTACTGCATTTGTTGTTGCATGCTCATAAAGTATAACAGACTATTTTAAGTTTGTGCAATCTCCATCTCCTTATGTTGAAGCTTACTCTCTAAAAATTATTATTTTTCTTTAAGACCTTCTTCTTTAGGCTTCACATTTACGACTTGAATCTACAACTCGGTTCTTTGATTGGCTTGCAATTATATTCTCTCAGTAGTGATGTGGCTTTATAATTTAGATCGCAATTTTGTGAGCTCCATGTATTTGGCTTTTCAAGGTCATTAACCATGGATTTTATTCTTGTGATCTCTTGATATTTCTTCTCTAGCTAATGACCTGACTTTAGGTATCCTGTTGTGAAAGCCTTTTGTGATTCTTCCATTAACTTGACTCTATCTTGCAGCCTTTCTTGGATGATTCTCAAGTCAATTTCATCAATTGAGTAATCCCTAAGCTACCTTTGTTCTTGGGGATTTACCACGATCAGTTTCATTTGTGTGATCATTAGGGTCTACTAGATATGGTCAAAGAAAGATCTCACGTGAAGCACTATTGGGGCCTTTTCTACTTTCTCTCTTCTCTTCTCTACTTGAGCTTCTCAATATTTCTTTATAGTCTCCAACTATTAATTAAACTACTCTTGGGATTGAATAATTTTCCACATGAAGGGGGACCTTCATGGCAAGATGAAAGGAATGGTAACTTTCTACTACAAATTAGTGAACATTATTCATTTGGGGATGAGTTGGACAGTGAGCATTGTGAAAGGTGAGAAGGATGAGAAACCATTAGGAGGGATTATGTAAATTTGTGCCACAATGGATGTTCATGTGGATGGAGGTGGATGGGTGGAAAATGTTGCAAACATGGTGGATGGTAGAGAAGAAGAAGATAATATCTAGGGGGAATGAGAGTGGGAGATAAAGGTACCTACTAATTGAAGGTAAGAAGCAATTGTGCAATAATAAGAGGTAGTTTCCTCACAATTGGAAGTGGTTGTGTTTGAATAAAATGATTCAAAGTTGTAACAAATTGAATCACTTCTACCACCCTTGTATGCTTTGGGGCCTCTTTATCAAATCCAAGACACAAAAAATTAATGGGTTTTCTATGGCCCAGTTGAGGTGGTATCCAAATTCCTTGTCCTTGGGAACACAAACCAACACCTTCATACCCAATTTTTTTAGCTATGACTACCCCTAAAGTGTATATTTTATTTTTGATTTCACATGAACCATGTTGTTTTGTGAAGCCAATGGATGGTTGGAACCTATGTCCTCTTCATCAGTTTCCCCAAACTTTCCCCCCTCCTCATTTTTTAGAATTTTTTCTAATTTTCTATTAGGGCTCAAAGGGAGAATCAAAGAGTTGCTTAATTTCATACATTCCCTCTTCTTTTTTTGAGGGTTTATCTTCTTCTTGTTTTGTTGAGTCCAAGTCTTTATCTTTAGCTTATTCTTCATGGTACTCATTCTAGATCCTTTCGAACTCCTCATCAATTTTGACCATGGAAATGCTGAGCTCTATTTAATTTATCTCTTTCTTATACTTCCAATAGGCCTCTAATTTTTCCCTAGTCTATCCCTTGGCTTCAAGTTCTGCCTTCAAATTTCTGGTTAAATTTCTAGTGGGATCAAAATCCTAGAATAGCCTATAGAAAGACTCCCATAGTTGGCAGGCATCTAAGGGGATCATTGAAAAATCAATAGAATAGTTTATGCTCTCCTCCATTGATGATTTTTTGTCCTTGGGTATGTGTAGGATGATCATGGAAAAAACAAGCCCTTAAGTGGCAATGAAAATTTAGAAAATCGGAGTTAGGAAAATTGAAATAATTTTTTAAATAAGTTATCTATATTATTTCAAAAATATGTAAGAATAGAATCTGTAGCAAATTGAATTTAGTTTCTAAACTACTAGGTTTATTTTTATTTTTTAAATGTATTTGGTGAAAATTTTAAATTTCAATGCAGTAGTACTTAAATTTCAGGGAAAAAATAAGAAGTAGGTGTTTGTCTAACCACCCTAATCACAATAAAATGACAATATTTTTTTATAAAATTTTAGATCTAAGTAGAGGACTCATTTTTGATGTGATGCATATTGCTTTATAAATTTTTTTCAATTAAATAAGTAATTATGAATTTTTATTACAAATTTTAAAAAATATAAAAACTTGTATGTCTAACCACCTTAACTTGGTCAAAACATCATGAAATTCAATAAAAATAAATTTAATCCTATAGTATGTGAAGCATAGAATGTGACACATGTTATAGATTTAAAAATTTTGATACCGTTTGAAAGCTATAGATTTTTTTCAATCAGCCTATAAATCATGACTTTAATCATAATTCAAATAGAAAATGAATAATAATTATTTATTAAATTCAAAGTAAAGAATAATTTATGTTGGTGGAAAGATGAGAATCTCCTTTACAACCCCTTTTTATTTCATCAATTTTGGTAAAAAAAACTCGTTAGCCACATGGACCATCATATCACTTACATATCACCACTTTTTGGTCCATCATGATCCGACACATACCCGCTTGAAGTATGTTAAAGGATCATGAACAATGGGGGAAATATTCTTCAGATAATATATATGACCCTTTTTTTTTGTATCTCCATTGGTCATTGAGTTGATCTAGACTGAGATCACCCAGTTTGAGCACAAGCAAATTCTCTTGTCCTCTCTTAAAAATTTTAATATCCCCCTCAAAAATAGGATGTCATGTAGGACCTTCTTCTTGTGACTCACACTAAATGTCAAGTCTACCATGTTGTGATAATAGGCCAATTCTATTGAAAAGGTACTATCTATGAGCATGCATAGGAGCCAAAATTTCTCCTCCTTGAAACCAAGGACCTTAATGAATGTGAAATGGGTTTCAAAGAACCAATCACATGGAGTCTTGTAGCTAGTGAGTCATTCTCACTAGCAGTCTATCATTTGGAAGGTGATTGATTCTAGGCTAAGGTCTATTATAACCAAGGATGTAAAAATCATGATAATCTGACGTGACCAATAGGATGTGGCTCCCCACATAAAATATTGTTACCTTGTGTGGGTATACTTATATGTCACTGGAATTGATAGTGAAGTATGGTGACGTGAACTAAATGTTCTAGAAAAAATCATATGTATGAGGAAAAAATACCTGAATGTACTCTCAAGTGAAAAATTTCCTAGCCGATAATGAATGGCATTAGCAATGGTGTCTACAAAGTCCATTTTGAAGGATTTCTCTATGGGAATCATTTTTAGGTAGAAAACTACACTCAAATGGAAGTAAAAAACATTGACATTTAAATCCAACCCAAAGATGAATACTAGTATAGAAAGGGTGTCCCTCGTATCTTGTGCCAAAAGCTCAAGAGAGAAAAGGGAAGGGGTGGTACTTCTACATAGTTGGTTCAGATAGTTGAGATTAGGAAACTCATTTTCTTGCAACAAGTGTCCCATGCTTTCTATAGGCTATCAACATTACAAAAATCAATAGTGGGGTTGAGAGGGAGTTGGAGCATATTTCCCACTTTTAATGCACTACTCTCCACATTCATGTGGTTACCCTTGATAATACTAGTATCATATCATATTTTTATGCACAAAGAGCAATTAGTTCTGAGCACAAATGCATGAAGGAACCATATATTGTGTCAAGATAGAGTTCCATAACCTAAATTTTAAATACTCAGGGTCACCTTTGTGGACCTTTGTGAGCATGCACTCATTTGTGACCTCTCTTAGATTCTTTATGTTGTTATAAAATTTTAGATCAAAGATCCCATCTACATAGTCGAGGACCAATGTGTGGTCCCTGCAATGTTCTTTTGAGACACATTTACATTTGGTATTATGAGATTTTGTTGTGCATGGGGTGAAAGTGTATGACTTTCTTCTTGTATATTCAAGGAGATGCTCATCGTGAGTACTTCAGCCATGAGATATTTTATTTCTTGGGTTTTTACCACCAAGTGAGGACCCAAAAGGCTCCATCCTAATTTTCTTCTTAATTAAAAATATTATATTTTTTTGGAAATACTCAATTATTTGTTAACAACTCTCTACTCAACTCAGTTCTCTCAAAACTCTTAGAGTGTTAAAATTATTTTCTTTCTTAGGAATTGAGTATTTATCAATTTACCACTCCTAAAAGCAATTATTGTGTATATTTTTGAGTCTAGTTACTATTATTGAGATGGATGACACACATACTTGAGGAGTCACTCATAAATATTTGGGGAGATTTTTATAGGAAGTTGTGCAACTGAGGGCGCCTTGAGCATTAATTGCAAAGAGTGTGGGGGTAGATAACCATCTTTCATAGATGATTTTATAACTGGTAAATTTCAGGCATAGAAAATTGACAAAGGTTAAGGGGTCGTGAGAAATTATGTTAGTGGAACATATCAACAAAGGGGAAATAACAACGTAGGGAAAACACTAACAAAAGGGAAAGAAACTAACTATGTTTAAAAAAAGCTGATAAATTAGTTGAAGTGCTTCAAGTTCATATTTTTAACCAAAATTTATAAGACATTTCCTTTTTCATCTACCAACTCAAATATGATTCCCTTCTTATTGCCAAGAATGTGGAAAGGTCCTCCTAATAATGATTAAAATTAGAAAACAAAGTCTCCAAGCCTAAAACCTAGGTCAGATGCTTTCTTATGAAAACACCTTTCTACTATTTTTTGGTAGCCTATGAAGTTGTCATTGGCCTACTCTCTTGCTTCCTCTAAACTAAGAAATTCAGCCAACCTAACCTCTATTGCTCCATTTTCCTCTATTTCACAATATTTTAATAGCTATACTATAGGTATATCTATTGAAATGAGCATAACCACTTCTTTCACATACACCAATTCATATGGGGATGTTTTTAGAGTCTATTTTGGAGTGATCTGATCAGCCCATAAACATATTTTTAGGTTTTTGTGCCACTCTCTTTGTCAATCAGAGCCCATTCTCTTGATTAAACTTAGGATATTTTTTGGTTGACTCAACCAACCCATTCCCTTGTGGGTACTAGTTGGATGAGGTTTGAGGAAAATTTCATATCTAAGTGCAATTTTTGAAATCCTTGACCTGGGAGAGGCTCTTGTGTTGTGAGATGTAATTGTCTTTGTAGAGCCAAACCTTGTTACCAGTTCTTCTAAAAAGTCAAAGATAGCCTTTTCAATTGCTTCCTTCAAAGGAGGAGCATAAGTCCACCTTGTGAAGTAATCCACAGATGCAAGTATCCACTTATGGCTTGCACTAACCATAGAATTGATCATCCTAATAAAATCCAAGACCCATTGCATAAAAGGATCATTAGTTACAATCGAGTTCAACAGAATGGTTGTATTCTTTTGCTTGCCTACAAAAATTTGGCATTGCTCACACTTTTTGATCACTCAAAAGCTATCTAAAAACAAGGTTGGCTAGTAATACCTAGCATGCAATGATATTAATTGTAGTAGTTTTCATCAAGAAGTTGTCACCTAGAGGGTTGAAATGCATATGTTATAGGATTTTGTTAGCTTGGTGTTCATTGAAACATTTGAGGAGAATATTGTCGAAGTTCCTTTTGAAGAGGACTCCCTTAACTAGTGTATATCTAGCTCCTTGATGTTTTTAGAATTTCTCTTATGCACAAGGAGTGCATCCAAGTAACCACCAATCTCTAGGATATCTTAATTAAGGGTTCTAGACACTTTATTCCTTAAGTGGGACACTTTGTGACAATTTAAAAAAATGAAATAAAAACCCTCCCTAGCCTATAAGTTCATAAAACATAAAAAATAATTAAATTGATGTACAAAGAAAGAAAAATCCACTCACAATAGACTGCAGCTCGCCTTGTGTGACCACTTCCTTTAGAAGCTCAATCTGTGGATAGGTGGATGGACACATGCTTGACATGATGGCTCAATCTACAAAAAGGTAAAAGATAAAATGAATGTAATTCACCTTCTCTTTATCTTTTTATACATGCATTTTTAGGTCACTTTTATAAAAAAAAGTGATTTTTATTTTAACTAACATATTTGGAGCTAGCGAACCCCATTTTTGATGTAATTTGTTGCATTGGGATCATGATTTTTCTCTCATTCTCATCAAATGTCTATCATCAAGTGGAACGATACTTGGAAATGCCATATGATAAACTTATCCAGTTTGATGTGGTTGAATTTCTACCTTGATTCCACCTCCGTAAAGCAAGTAGAATCAAGGGGGCATACATCTACCATTGAATCTAATTTGCTAGGAAATTTAGATAAGAGGATTATTTTTAAGCTATTGTAATGTCATAAAATTGCATCTCTCACAATTTCACATACATTCTTGCATCTTCTTTAGTGTTCACTCCCTTAGCATCTTGTGTAGGCTCATTGTAGCTCCTACATAAGCCTTTTTCCATTCTTAGGATCTTTAGACCCCTTTTTAATAGTTACCTTTGTGTGTCATCTTTACATCAAGCCTTGTGCTTTTCTCATTCATTTTGTTTTGTAGTGTGATGTGTTTGGACACTAGCATGTCGTGTGGACGTCTATACATCGTGCTAGCATCCTCCCACTTGTCATCTACTTATGTCACTGGTAACGGCTTGGGATGCCCTTTAACTGCTTGAGAATCTTTTTTTTTCATCTCCTCTCCTTAAATATTATATTTTCAATATATTTGTGTCTTAAGCCTCATTTCAGCTCTATCTTCTTTCTAGCCTTGGTTCTAGCATTTTCTCTCCTTTTATTTTTCTTACATGGCTCCATTTCTTGAGCCACAACAACATTAATTAAAGCTCCCACAACTCCCTTTGCAACACTCTTGGTTATTGCAACTCTATTTCTCTCTACATTTGTCTTTCTTATGCCCTGAAGCTCTATCTCCCTCACCTTTTTCTTGTGATCATCTCAGGATTCAATATCCCCTAGCTATTTCATCCTTACTTTGTGAGATGGGTTCTCCTCAAGTGGGGATTTATTTTATCGCCTACCTTTCATGATATAGGTTCTCCTCCTTGAGAGTGGATTGCTTTTGTCACTCATACTTGGTGGTGTGGGTTTTTCTTTCACCACACACTTTGTCCATTTTGGTTACACTCTATCTTTCTGTCTAGTTGTCTGTCGAGGTGGGAACACCAAAATGGGGGTTTGATTGAGGAAAACCTCTATATAGCCCCAATACTTTCTCTAGATCTTACACATGCAGGTATTGAGGACATTCACATGTTGGATGCTTCATCACTTATGTGGTTGTGAGAATTTACTTTCTATTTTTTATTCTCTTTATCATTTATATTTCACTTTATTTCAGCTTTCTGACATTCTATTATTTCCCAGTAATTTTGAAGTTCTCAATAATTAGATTGCTAGCAGTTGCTAAGATATTTTTTGTGAAATTCTCTCTTTTTTGGTCCATATTGATGCTAGCATGCTAGAGAGACTACAAAATGACATGTTGTCATCCCAAACCTTTTCTTTTTTCCTTTGGCTGAGAGCTTATTAGTTTGTCCAAAAAATGTTCATGACCTACTCTTTTTTATTCTCGAACTCTCATGTTGTTCCTTAATGTAGTTTAGGGAAGTTTGCCTTGTGAGGATCTCTAAATGAAGATAACTCATAAGTAGCGAATCCACCTTCTCTACATTTTGGTGAACCCAATGTGAAGAGTAGTATGTTTTAGAAAACTAGGAATTTATTTACCCCTACCTTATGGGGTCATAAATTTTGACTCGATGCTCAAAATTAATAAATATTTCCACCATTGGAAAGGTCTCCAAGAGAACTAATTTAGTCTATAAAATACCATGCCTTTAGCAATTGAATTTTAATGACCGATGCAAGTTCTAACCTCAATTTTTTCTCTGAAGACCTTCGAAAATACCAAAAAAAATAAAAAATATTGATTTCTGATTTTTCTCAGTTCTACCACCCCAAAATAAATTTAATATATTTTTGTATTAGTTCAGTATATAATTTTGTTCAAAATTTTAATGATATTTCATTTCATTCATGTGATAGTGACTTGGATTTTCCCATGTAACTTTGTGTCTTTGATCCTTCTCCCAAAAGTCGTCTTGCTTCAAAGGATATATTGTTGCAAGAAGATGAAATCATTGATAATTTTCTAAATGTTACTCTAACTTCTCGTCATTCCAAAACACTCTCCCCTAGAGATGATGCATCTATGAGTGATGAATCTTTTCTTTATTCCAATACACTTTTTTCTAGAGATAATGCATTAGTGAATAAGGAATCTCCTTCCACAACTAATCATCCCTCGATCAATGTTGAGAATATTTCTTCAAAAAATTATTCCACTATTTGTGATGAGTCTATACATGTAATCTATGTGTCTACGACCCCTCAGAGGCCTATGATACCAATCATTTATTTGACTCCATACAGTCCTTCTTCTAAAAGGGTTTGTTCTATTAATGGTGTTCTTGTTGATAGTGATTACCTTGATCTTTCTAAGGCTCCCTCCTATAGAGTAGTATCCCATACTTATGAGAATAATATGAATAAACAACCAATCCTTCATCAAGTGCCTAAACCTACAACTAAAGCACCTATTTATTATGATATTTTTGAGAAACCCCAAGTTACTCCAGCTAAGATCTCACTGTGGGGCGTGCTTTAGTATTCTAAGGATTACCAAGGTATTTTTTAGGAAGCCTTGCAAAAGATCCTCTTACCTTATTCTACTATGCCAACGGATTCTACTGCGTTGATAGCTTATATCATGCAAATTAGTTGAATAAGACATTCTAACCATAGGAACACCCACCTTCAAAAGTATTGAATAAATTGGATACTTTAATGATTATATTCAACATTAATAATATTGATATTAGATGTACTTTCATTGGCGTTGGTTCAGTGCTCAATGTATGTAGCATTGATCTATTTCCTAATACTAATATTTCTTCATCTTGTCTTAATGCTCCTTCTATTGACATTTGGGTTCGATAATTTAAATCAACAAGACCTAGGCATGATAGTATTACATTTTCAACTTGGACCCATTACTATACCCACCCTTTCTTAGGTTATGTCAAAAAAGTTACTTTTGATGCCAAAAGTTGTCAAGGTAACAATCTATGGGAAACTCAATTTTAGGGGGGGACCTATTGCACCAAATAGAGTAACCTCTGAATTTTAAAGAAGTCGACTTCTTCTATAACTAGGGTTTTGAAATGGGAAAAGGAATTAGTTATAAAATAAATGGATATAACTAAGGCGATGTGCCAAAAATTAGATATAAAGAATGATAGACCTATCTTACAGATGTGGTCTAAGGGCTTGCTTAATTGGTCTACTATGTTCTGAATAACAACTAGTAAATAGAAAGACTTGAAAAGTTCACTTCATAACATAAAATAATTTGCACAAAATTTTATTGAACATAAAGAGTCAAAGACATGGTTCTAAATTAAAGATTTTGTTCAAATCATTGAAGTTGCAAACAAAGTATTCAAAAACAACACAGTATAATGTTATCAATAGCTTAAAAAATAGGAAGGCCAAATTACAAGGGCATAGTCTATGAGTCTTTGCAATCATATAATAATAAAAAGGCCTGGTGCCTCCCAAATCCTCCCTTAGATATTTTTGAACATATTGGAACCCTTTACTCCTTGAAAGAAGTAGTATATATAGCCAAGGACATCCATCGCCAAAGAGCCCGCAATAGAAATGATTGCCCATCATGAATCATAATGCTTGCATCAATGATTCATCACTTCCATTGTAACAAAGATATTCTCGAGCATGAATACAGTCATTCACCAACCAAATATATCTTTAACAAAATGATGGAAGTGGTCCTGATCAATTCTGTGCAAACAAGTGTTGCCTCATAGCGAAAATAGTTAGAACAAGTGGCCATAGTTTTGAAATTTGGCATCTAAGTCATTCTTCCCTTCTATGTAGTTGCATCGAAGGAATACGTGGTAGTATTTTGTAGACCATTCTTCATCCTCCTTGTCTTTTGATAAGAGCTTGCAATGAGAAGACATGTGGCAATGTTCTTGCTCTTGGCACCACTTGAGGGGCTCAACAAGGTTAACATGGGAAAAGACCACATGGCAAGCAGTCGGGGCCCAAAATTGAGTTATATCGAAGTAGGCTCAATACACCCAACTTTTTGACACACGAGAGCAAGTCGGGGCTTGAAAAAGAAGGGAAGGGAAGATTTCCTTTGGTGTGCGATTCAGCAACACATGGCAATACTAAATGGAGAACGCTGAAAGTTTTGCATGAAGCCTATTCAAAATTATTAGGCACGATCAAAAGCTAGAAAAAGTACTAAAAGAAACCCAAAGAGAGCATGGGATATTTAAAATATCCACAAATTTTGGCAACTAACAAGGGCATTTTTCTTGTAGGTGAATCCAAAATTCTCTTGTTTCAAAACTAGGGCTTTATTCATTGGGAATTTAGGAGTCAGATCTTAGAAAGAGTGACCTGGAAGGGTAGCCAGTTGGCCTCAAAAGATAATGATATGGCACACAGGATTTTGTGTGCTTTGTCTAGGTCAATACACTCTTTAAAAGGAAGCACCAAACATATTCCAGACTCATCCTAAAGATGAAAAAGTCGTTGTGTCATCTAATTAGTTACAACCTCAATGTCCTCGGTGGTAGGAGATTGGATAAAAAATTGGAAGACTGATAAATCTTGCTTCCTTTCCTCAATTTTTGTTTCAATCTTATCTATAGTAGCCATTGATTACCAGGAAGAAACCAAGAGGGTAATCCCATCTCAGTTAGTTTTGAAAGCCTTGCCTAAATGTTGTCCATAGTTCACCCTATTGAAGCCTAGCATAGATGAGCATGAAGGGTTTCCTCCTGGTAGTGGATAAACTCTTTTGCAACCCCAGCGGATGCTCTGCAATTCTCAATCCCTACTCATTCCATATCCTCGCTCAACACTATGTACAACTTGTCTAGTAACCTTTTTTCCTCAGGAACCTTTTCCTCTATGAATTGTGGGAACTGCTTCATCGTAGCATAAACCTCCGTGCATAAACTTTTCACCTCCGCCATGAATTGGATTGTGGGCTTGAGGGTAGGGCATAAGGAATTGAACTTTTCCTAGTAGGAGGCGTAGAGTTGATGGGCTACTAAACAAAGGTATGACTAAGGAGTAGGAGTCTAGGCGATCTTTAAGGAATTAATTTTTGCATCCCTTATCTCAATATCCCACATTAGCCCTATGATATGGTCCATGGAAAAGGCAAGCTTCTCCTTTAGGTATTTTTGCATGGCCAACCACTTTTCCTCAGCCTGGCTTTGAGTTGCAGACTCCTGATCCAGGATAAGCCCAAATTTCCTAAGATATTCCTCAAATTGAGCTTGCACTCTTGCTTGGTTTTCCACTTTTCCCCATACTATTTTCTTGAGATGGGTATTCAGTTGTTTTAACTCTTTGATATTCTACTGAACCTCTCCCTTTGATTTGGCCAACCTGTTAGATAATTCTATGTTTCTTTGTTGCAACGCGGCTATCTGATCATATTCCTGGGCTTGGAATTTCTCGAGCTCTCTAAGTAAGCTAGCCTACTCATCCTGCATATTTTATGTGAGGCACAAATTTAATACTTCTTGCACTTTATCCTTGGTCATTGCAACCTATAGCCTTTCTTTTATGGTCTTGAGATCATCCTCCATCTTTTTCAATTTGTACCCCGACTTAAGGAAGTCAGAAGTCACCACCCATTGTGTTTCCCCCACTATCTTGACCTTGTCCTGTAGTTGGGCAACGTGCAAGTCTAGTTCGACAATGTGGATGTCATAGTCATCAGGTTGCATTTCCCCTATGGTTTTACAATATTTGGATGTAGGGTTGTGAAATGTAAGGATTGTTGAGCCTTGTTAAAATTTGCATGGAATCTAGGCTCTATTGCCCTTCTGGGATATTTTCCTTGTTGCTTCTGGAGTCAGAGAGCTTGATCCTACTTCGTTGAATCACTCTGAGAGAATAATTGAGTCAGTGACCTAATTTTTTCACATGAGAAAGGGGCACCAAGAGGGACAACAAAAGGAAATGAGAGGCGGGTGACCTCTGATGTTTTATTCTTTGAAAAGGAAACCATGAGTTGAGAAAAGGGAGGAATATTCCAAATCCCCCACGAAGAAGGTATGGAGGGGTTCATGGAAAATGGTGGTGGAAAGGGAGATGTAACGAGTTTTTATGGTTCTGATGGGTGAGTCAAAATCGATTCTAATAATTCAATAGAGACAACAACTTCATACATCAACTAGCTGGAAGGCATGGAAGAAGACGAGGGAGAAGATGGGGTGGCTGAAGGGGATGTGACCAGTGGTAGGGTAGTCTATGGGGGAGTGAAATCCATCTATCTGACATGAAAGGGAAGGGGAAAAACTCTTGTAGTCATTGAAGAGAGACAAAGAAAGATGGGCTGAAACCTGAACCGATGGGTGTTGCGGGGATTGTAAAAGAAACACAAGACTGTGAGCCAAGAAAAGAGGGAGAGAAATATAATTGAGTGGTCATTTTAATCTTCAATACTTGGCCAATGGCAACCTCTTGTGGACCAAATCCCAAAGAGGTATAAATGCACTGCCTCTTGCTTTGTGGAGGGTCCTCTAGGTCTACCACCTCTATCAATTTCTTTGTTGCTCCAATGTTAGCGATTGCTACTGGTTGAGACTATAATGACCCCGATTGTGAAGTATTCAGCCACCTACTCCTTCTAATTGTAGTACTAGGTTGTTTCATCGCTTTCCACTATTTCTTCCCTTTATTAGAGTGTTGTGGGAAATCCTTGGGGTCAGGCCCCTCTACATCACTTACACTGGAGTCTGGATGATCCTGGTCCTAGATGGTGTCAAATTGATCATTGACATCAAAAAATGATGTGTCCTATAAAGGAGCGTCGAGGTTATTAATCTCCTAGTGGTAGATCCAAAAATAATTTATCTTCTCTAGCTTCCAACTATTCCCCTTTATAAAGATAGTTTGGAGGGTCGTACGTATATGGATATTTTCATCCACCTTCTCTATGATGAGATAGAAACTAAGCCATGGGATTCTTCGATTATCTCTCAGCATGAGCATCAAGCTCACCCATAATTTTCTGTCATCCTCAATCGGATTTCTCTATGCTTCCCGGTATAGCCGAGAGATATGCTTCACCTCATCCTCAATCGGATTTCTCTATGCTTCCTAGTATAGTCGAGGGATATGCTTCACCTTAATAGATGTGTCACTTAAATCATCCCCACGGTTATAGCTCCATTTATCGCAAATAAAAACCAACCTGAGGTGTTCCAGTTTAGCCTCAAGTAGCTTTTTTGATCTTCTCCTTACCATGATCATTGTTTTTTAGTTCAAGGGGAAATAAAAGAATAATTTCTTTTTCTTGTTCAGGTTAAAGAAAAAGTTCCAGTCCATAACAACCATTTGGTAGAAGACTTATAGGACCAATACTCGATCGGTGGGGGATGCGGGAAATTTGGATCGAATCTTTACAAAAGCCACATACTCGGACACATGTGAAATATTCACCGAGGAACCAGTCACACTTAGGGAACAAGGATTACATCCAGTTGGTCTGATCGCTCGATAGGAAATAATATTCACTATCCTCACTCAGGTCGCGCAAAATAAGATCCATGATGTTTTTTGAAAATGCATAATAATTGTAAGTGGAACAGAGTATGGTAGTCCATACTAAAACCAATACCCTACAGTTTATCTCTTCAAATATTTCCAACTCCATTTTTTCCCTGAAGTAATCAAAATTTTGATGTAGGAACATATAGGCAAGAAGAGAAGGATACCTAAAATTTCCCATAGTTCTGAACCCACTAATCTTCTTTTCCACGTCTTTGATAATCATCTTCATGAAATCACATGAAAAAGGTTCCCTCTACCTCTAGAGCTAGAAACCTAGGCCCAACTAAGCCTTGGAAATGATCTCGTCATTATCAAAGCCGCATACAAAATCCATCATGGAGATAGCATCCTTAATATCTACTAGTTTATACTCGACATGATGATTCTGATTTTTTAATGGTTGCTTGCTATTGTGGGGTCTCCTGATCTCAGTATTATAAAAGTCAAGGCCTTCATTCTTACCCCTCTAGAAATCAGAACCCTTTTTCTGGATGAAGTGCTCCATCAGATGCTCTTTAGTGTTAACCTCAAAAATGCACAACATGTGCTTGAGTGCCTTTATAGTTAGCACCACCCACAATCTCCTTCATTTAATGGTGCTATTCACCGAATTGAAGCACTAAGTACTTTCATAAATCATCTCAAGGAAATGGTGCACATAGGGGACCATATACTAGGGAATTCTGCATTGCCATTGCTTGAATGGTAGTTGGTTTTATTTGGATTTCTTCATCCTGGAAAAATTAGCTTCCTTAAGACCCTTAGGTTTAGTCTAAACGATAGGGTCATAGAAATTATTCCACTCCTCCTTTATCCGACTAGCATATTTGATTGCTCCCTTCCTAGTTGGTTGTTAGCAGGGCCATTTTGATTTCTCTAGGACTCCAAGCATAGCATAGGACTACTGCTCCTCAAAGATATTGACTATAGGTGCGTCAATTATTTTGTCGACCAAGCTATGAGATACTTGGCTTGATTCATTCATTTTTGGGTTTTGGGTTACCTTAGGGATAGTGGGTGCCAAATGTTTCCTCTCAAACTTCTTGAAATTTTTCTACTTTTCTTTTAGCAACTTTATGCTTCAAAATTTTCTCAATAGTTCTTGTATTCAAAATCTCCTTTATGATGTTAAAACAATCGCATACAATCCTTGGCTTTCCTATCCTCATCTGAGTGGTAGATGACGGTTTCTTTTTCTTACATTAAATTTGGCATGTACTACTGGCCCTTGCTTTTACGCAAAGTGAAATACCTGCTATTTTGAAATGGTAGGGCTCCATGATGACTTGAAGTATTCACAACCCTCGATGGAATTTTTCCTTGGAAATTGAGCTGACGATTTGAAAGCAGGTTAGCCATTGTATGGCATGGTAATTAATAACCCAAATAGAATGATTATGTCAAAGTAGGCAATAACCATGCCATAGATCTATATATTTTCTTAGGTTTTGATGAAGACTCAAAAGTATGACACCTCATCATCCAGCTAAAAATGCTACCACCAAATGCTTTCAGCAACTCATGCTAATTAATTAGCTTGCCTGAATCAAATTATACCTACAATTGCAACTTGGTAAAAAATTCAAGCAAGACTTGGTGCAACATTCGAGGTAGTACTTGGTTAGCCTCATGCTTATGGTATGCATATTACTGTTCTTATCCTTTTTTCTTCTATAAATAGGTTTCTAGTCATTTGAGAGATTAAATTAGCAAAATTTAGTTCAATCCTCATTAGGTGATTGACTTAGAGTTTGGTACTTGCAGTCTGCTTAGTTTCCAGTGTAGAGTTTAAATTTAGATGATTTGAATAGGATTTATGGCTCAAATTCCTATAGAACCTAATGTTATGGACACCCCCATGAGGCTAACCTCTCCTAAACTGCAAATGGAATTCCTTCTTGAGATTTCGACTAGGCATTTGAAAAGTATGACAAAGAATAAGCATTCCTTGGAAATCATGGTAATGAAATGGGTCATTGGTCATGACTACCTCAAACAAGAGGACAAGTATAGGGTAAAAAAAAATGTGAGCTCTCACTTTGTGGCATCTTTCCTCGACATCTAGATCCCCAAGCCACTTATCAGATGATTGGCGATAGAAATAGTTTTGAAGGAATACTTGAACAACCTTAGAGAGGTGTTAGCACATGGTGCCTTCAGAAGGATACCGACTACGAGAGACCTTTGTTAGTTTTTTTAGGAGGATGAAGTCATTCCATGGCTACCTAATTTGAGTAGTTTTTAGCTCCACTCACAAGAAGCTCATTTCCAGAAGGTTTCTCATGCCTATTACTTTCTACTCCGAATTTACAATGTGGTGTCATTCTACAATATTGATTGGTATGCCAACTTTAGGATCATGGTATTTCCTCTACCACTTTCCAATGCTTCTATGGATAGTGATTTTGGCTTAGCCAAGGATGAGGTGGTACTTGATGATGGTGATATTCTTCCTCCTCCGTGAGAATAAAAAAGTTTCTCCCTCTGATTGTAATTTTCTGCTCTGAAATCTTGTTTTTTTTGTATATAGCCTAAAAGAGGCTTTAACGATATTAGTATATACTCTTTTGAAGCATGACCATCGAGCCATTTTTCTATTGTACTCTTCATAGTATATATATAATGAAAAAATATCTTTGTGTTTAAAAATATCTTTCTTGTTGCTTTGATTTTTAAAGCCCTTCTAGCATATGTATTATTCTTTGTATTACATTGTAAGTATTTGTTGTATCACTAATTTAGGAAGACCGACTGAACAAAAAAAACAAAAAAGAAGAAAACGAACACATTAATTACATATTTACATGGTAGGTTTGTTTGAATGAGATTTTAGAAATTCAAAGTGGATTCCCTTGATGGGAAACCTTTTATGTTTTGCATTCCACGTTCTTTTATTCAAACACCTTGTGTTTATTGAATCATCATGGGTGAACCAATCTTACCATCATCCTTCTCATGTTGGTCGGTTCTTGATTCCTATTGACTAGATATTACCACCAGACTCTTGCCATTCAACCTCTAGTCTAAATGTCCTTTAAGTATTCTTGTACATGCTACATCATGTAAAATTGATTCCATACAGGGTGGTGAGTGACAATTCCCCACTGGTTTTTTAGTTAGACTCTCTTAGACCAGAATGAGGTTGCAAGTCTGAATGTTGGGCTTGTCTAAAAGTTCAGCTCTCAGATTCAATAGACATTTGGTTTGTCACATTGATTTGGCCTCTCTCTCTGAGTAAAATTATGATTGGATGATGCTTAGATCATATTCTTTGAATGTTTCATATGAACAAGGCAACAATTGTTCATTTTCCTTTGAAAAATGTGTGTGTCCTTTTCAATTTTGATGTATGACGCTACCTCTGACTTTAAGATTATTTTTCTTTCTGATTTGACAATGGCCATAATCACCTTCAATTGTTACAAAATTCCTTTTATTATTTTTGGGATTACCCTTATTTTTGGGATTACCCAAAGGGGAGCCTTTAGAAGTAACCGAATTTCTTGAAAATTCATGAAGTTCTTGTTGCGCTTCTTGTTTTTCCTTGCCTTTGATCATCCCTGGTTGGAATTGGTTTGTAACCTTTAGTAGTTGTGAATAGACTGACGTGATGTGTTCACCACTGTTGAATATTTTGCAAATCTTTCCATCCTCTAGTTTTGTTAGTTGGAGTACCATTCACTCAGAGCATTTTTTGTACATCAGGTTTCGTACCAGTTCAAATTGAGATTTGATTTTGGCCTAAATTCTTATATCATCATTTTTTTTTTGAGGAACAACTTAAATATTGAAAGTTTTGAATCTCTTAATTAGGTCCTAGATCTTTCCTTTGGAGGATCTTGTATGACCATCCATGAGAACTTGGTTGTTGATCAGTTCGAAATCTTGAGCTGATCTATTTTCTTCATGTCAATTTTCTCAGTCAGGCTCAACATTAATATGAGGCCTTCACATTCAACCTTGTCTCTAGGATAAGAAAAATTGGGTCAGAGGGACATGATTGTATCCTTGCTACTTTGGGAGGTCAAGAGTATTTTAGCTTTTGTACGGATGTCGTACCTTAGACTATCACGATGTAGTGCCCATACTTTGGTCGGCGAAAATCCTTTCGGTTTTTATGCCACTTTTGAGATTGCTTAATCCTCTTCATAAATGATATAATTTTCTATTCCGGTGGCATGATAATTTTTGAAAGGATATTTGTCAATAAAATCTCTTAGGAGAACCTCCTCTTGATTAGTTCAATCTCTGGTGATTTCTTCATCTTCTAGAAGCTTTGTGTAGTACATCTCCTCCTTTCTTATGGAAGTGTTGGTTGATTAAAGAATGCCCTAGCTTCACCCACAACATGCTCGGGATGCAAAGGATTCGACTCTAGTTTCATTTTGGATTCATGATTGGTCCTTATAATCACGTCTGACCAGTCTAAAGAAAGGTACCTAGCTCAGAAGTGAATTCTCTAGATAGGCATGGACTGAAAATTGGAGGGATATTAATGATCACAACATCCTGCTTGACTATGATATTCGAGCAGATAAACAAATTTAATGGAAGGTCCTTAATGATTCCCATAGTATTGACCATATGACCATCCAACTACATGACTCCATTTTTAAAAGGTTCATAGCTTAATCCAAAGGCTTCATCTATTAGTTTGGGCATGACTGTGGTGTTGGTGTTAGAGTCAATCATGCAATTATGCAGTAATTTCTCACCCATAATAAGGGTTAAGAGAACCAAATTCAGCTTTGGTTTGTCTTCATCAATTCTGAATTTCATTTCTTTTTTGAGATATTCCTCAGAGACTTCTTCTGCGGTATTTACAATAAATTTGGCTGGTTGAAACAATTCAGTATTTTCCTCCTGAAGTGTTTTCTCGTTTGGTCCTACGACCGGGTCTTCTTGAAAATCCCTTTATAATAGTGCATTTTGTTCCATCATAACTAGGATTTCCCATAAGGAAACATTAGTGGGTGATTTCTTCAACTTCTCTACCACATCAAATGGTGGCAGACTCTACTACTTTTTCTCCTTAGTTTTAGTGGCTATGGTCTTCTTTTGTTGAAGTATTTGTGCCGCTATCATAGGGGCACTCGTCTAGCAGTTAGATTCATTTTTAGACTGTCAACTAACCAATTGTGGGCCAATAGTCTCTCTAGTCAACCTTCCTTTAGAATGGTTGTTGTAGTTAGAATGCACATCGAAAACTTATAAAATGGATGCTTCGAAGGTGAACATTGCCTCCTCTCCTTCCATCCATGAGAAGAGGGTGTGGCTGGGAGCTATATTGGTCTCTTGTTCTAGAGACATTCCTTGCATTCAAGTAGTGAGTACCGCATTTTCAATTTATTGGGAGGTATATGCATAGCCCCCTTTGTCTGATGTCACGATTTGGTTGCATTGTTTTGCTACCTTCTATTGTATATTTTCAAGTGGGAAATTTTGGGGCATATATGAATTTTCATAAGGGAAACACTAGGGGTTTCTATCATTGATCAGATTTTTTTCCCCTGTACTCAACTCTTTGTTTGAGCTAAGTTGGTATTTGGCATTGGAGTCGGTATTGGCACTATTTGGCTAGTTGTTAGTGCCTAAGGATCTGTGCAAGAAGTTCCTTAGAACTAATTGTATTGGTAAGAGGGTCTTTCACCTGGATAACTCTGATAGGCGATCTTTTGAGGAGTAGACTAATTGGGCTTGATGATGGTTATTTTGTTGGCCATAGGTCAAGAATTTCCTTTATGTTGCTTGTCTCATCCTTCGAGGAACTAGGTGCAACACTTTGTGGTGTTCTTGCATATGTGTACAAAGATTGAGGAGGAGTAGTAGGTGTGGTAGGTGGTATCACCTGGACAAAAGCTCGTGTCTTAGGGAATATAGGCATGATGGGCTAAGGTGGCAACTTCCTAGCATTGATAATATTGTTCTCTACCTTCACCGCTATGTTGCACACATCTGGTAATGTGGATCCGCCAAGGGATTGAATCATCATGAAAATATCAAAGTTGATGGATTTTAGGTAAAACATGAATTCCAAGTAATGTGGAATCGAGGGTTGAAGTTATTCAAGGCCTCATACAGGGCCCGTGTGATAGTCTCTAGCTGGTGATACTGAAAAGATCTATCACCATTGTTTGAGAAATTCTTAAAAAAGGGGTCTCTAAGCTAATCCCTTGTGCCAATGGATTTATCCGGTAGGGTGTGATACAAATTTGATGATTTTCCTATGAAAGAGGTTGGGAGAAACCGCAACAATATTTTTTCATCTGTTACTCCTTGCACCAGACACAAGTTTGCAAAATCTTGCAGATATTCTGAAGGTGCTCTCAAGCCATCTCTGGTAAATTTAGGAATATACTTGAGGTAAAAGACCTGAATGAGGGCCCAAACGATAGGTGCTACTAGGGAAACAAGAGGATTCTCGATGTCCCAAGCCAGATAATTTTGGTTTGTGATAGGAAACATAGTTGGTGGGGGGTTTTTGATATTTTTGTGATGGGTTCTAGTTGGTATTGACCCTAGTGGAGATACCAACAAACCAGGATTGTTTACTGTTTGTGATCTTGTGACAAGTTAATGTGTCATGTACTTGATTAAAGCTTAATTATATCTCTTTGTGGTCCCACCGAGAATTCCAAGAAAGAAAAAATTGTTGATGCCAAAATTTTGCTAGCTAGTAGCCCTCTGTGGGAAACATAGTTTTAGGGGGGGACATATTGCGCCAAACTAAGTAACCTCCAAATTTTAAAGAAGTCAGCTTCTTCTATAATTGGGGTTTTGAAATGGGAAAAGGAGGTCGTTATGAAATAAATGGATCTAACTAAGGAAATGCACCAAGACTTAGATATAAATCATGATAGACCTATCTTACAAATGTGATCTAAGGGCTTGCTTAATTGGTCTACTATGTTTGAAATAACCACTAGTAAATAGAAAGACTTGAATAATTCACTTCATAACATAAAATAAGTTGTACAAAGTTTTACTCAATAGAAAGAGTCAAAGACATCATTCAAAATTCAGCATTATGTTCAAATCATTGAATTTGCAAAAAAACTATTCAGAAACAACAAAGTATATTGTTATCAATAGCTTAAGAAACATGAGGGAAAAATTACAAGGGCACGGTTTGTGATTCTTTACAATAATATAGTACGAAAAATTCCTGGTGTCTCCCAAATGCTCACATATTTATTTTTGAACATATTGGAACCCTTTACTCCTTGAAAGTAGTATATATAGCTAAGGAAATCCACCGCTTGAGAGCCCGTAACATAAATGATTCCTCATCATGAATCATAATGCTTGCAACAATGATTCATCACTATCGTTATAAAAAAAATATTCTCGATCATGAATCTAGTCATTCGCCAACCATATACATCCTCTACAAAATAATGGTAGTGGTCTCGATCAATTATGTGCAAGCAAGTGTCACCTCATAGTTAAAACAGTTAGAACGCATGGCATAGTTTGTAAGTTTGGCATACGTGTCACTCTTCTCTTCTATGTAGCCATGTCAAAGGAATACATGGCAGTATTTTGCAGCCCATTATTTGTCCTCCTTATCTTTTGATGAGATCCTGTGAAGAGAAGACATGTGGTAGTGTTCTTTCTCTCGCCACCACTTGAGGGGCCTACCAAGGTGAACATGGGTGAAGGTCACGTGGTAGGAAGTCAGGGCCCGAAAGAGAGTTATATGGAAGTAGGACTAACACACCAAACTTATTGACACATGGGAGTAGGTCGAGGCTTGAAAATTAATTGAAGGGAAGCTTTCCTTTGGTGTGCAATTCGGTGACACGAGGCGGTACTAAATGGAGAATGCCAAAAAATTTGCATGAAGGCTATTAGAAATTATCGGGCATGATCAAAATCCAAGCAAAGCACTAAAAGCAACCTGAAGGGAGCATGTAATATTTTAAATATCCACAGTTACCATATAACGTTCTTCTTTGTAGATCTGGGATTCATGCTATGGGTGTAGTACCATCTACCTTGCATAAATCTATTAAGTTCATTTGTAATAATTGGGTAGTCATAGTCAGGGCTAACCCTTAGGCTATGTACTTATGTGAGACAAAAAAATTCAACTAGGTTTTTCTTGTTCCTACTCTTATCCCTCCAGTGTCTTCCAATGTGCAAATGTTTACTCTAGTAGTATCTACTATAAAGGATACTCTTGATATATATGTCTCTAAAGAAGATCATTCTGAAGCAAGAAAGATGAAGTTTGCTCCTCCTAATTCTCAAAGGAATACATGTGTTGGTTATTATTGGGGTTCTCTAGAATTTACAGACTCCTTCAATGGAAAGTGTAAATTCAACTAGATCCACTTGATCCTTCCAATAACATCATCCCAATGCGCTATCAAAGATGGTCATTCTTTTGTATCACAGGATAGTGTGAAAATAAATTATAGTGTTCTTAGTGTTGATCCTCCTTGTGAGGAAAATGATAACTCTTTCGCTAAAGAAGATAATGTTGGTAGTTCTGTTAAAAAGGATGCTGGAAATACCATAGAGGAGTGTGATCCTCATTGGTGGAATAATGCTCTCTATGAAGATCCTACTTCTAAAGATTAGCAAACACGTTATGTCCTCGAATTTAATCTTTTTATCTAAATATGGTTATGGGTGTAAAAGTTATGGGCGTAATGAACAAGCCATTAAGTTCCCTATGGAATGTGTACCTTGCAAGCATAATTTATGTCTTGGTAGTTTGAATGAACAATCTAAGAAGAAACCACGGTTGAGTGTTGACATGATGTCTACTCAACCTCATTCTCTTGGATTGATCCATCCTCCTTTGTCTTCTATCTTTGTATCTTCTTCTTGTGAGTAGTCAAACTTTTCTCCACAAGAGAAAGAGTTGCTTCTTTCTCCTTATCCTTTTTCTAAGAAAGAGTATATGTTGTCAAGGCTTCTAAAAGCCCATTTGATTACTCTTCCTCCTACATGTTAGAAATTTCATAAGCATGATGAAATGAAAAATTATTTTTGTGCATACCATTGAGTGTCTAGCCATTCCACTAGTGAATGTAAGGACTTGAAGGATAAAATACAACAACTTTGCGATTCAGGTGCCATCACTCATTTATTCGTTGATGCACTAACCTCTTCTTCAAATGACAAGTGATATCAAGGTTTACCTCTCTCTTGTATGATCTAAGTATCTTGCATATTTTTCCTCTGATGTATGTTGCGGGTAGTGATATCTTGTTTAAGAGATATGTGTCCTCCTTAAGACTCCTTCTCTTCTCCCTATTTTTCAATTGGTGTGTTCCTTTGAAGGACTCCCATTTGAAATTTTATCCTTGAAATGAATTCATTGGTGTATAGCTTTGGGGCAGCCTTATTATACCTTAATTTTCAAATACTGCATCTGTTGATTGGACCCCTCCTCTTTTGAAGGGTTCCTAAGGGACCCCTTTGAAATCCTTCCAATTTGTTGATGTTATGCATGAATTTTCACTTATTTTATTGTGTGGATGCTTTATTTTCTGACATGTTCTATCGATAGGTTAACATGCCGCTTTGTAAGTGTGCCTATAAAACCACTTTTGAATTTGACTCTGCGCAGATCAGTTATTTGGGTTTCCTCCATGTAAGAGATCTTGGGGGATGCCTCCTTGTAACTCTATGGGCTTGTAAGGTGCTTACTTCTTTGGGTTTCCTCCATGTAAGAGATCTTGGAGGATGCCTCCTTGCAAGTTTGTGAGCCTATAAGGTACATACTTCACGGGGCTTCCTTCATGTGAGAGATCTTATAGGTTGCCTCCTTGCAGGTTTGAGGTCCTCTAAGACACTTTCATCCTACTGGATTTGTCCATCGTTAGTCTAAGGGGCTTCGATGTACTTTGTGAAACTTCATATTTTTACAAAGTTATTGAGTCCCTTCATTCACACCTCCTCAGGAGAGAGTACCTATGGAGCCATCTTTCCTTGAATTTTTATTCTATTTAAGCTTCCCCTCTTAAATTATTTTCACTCTCTCTTCTCTTTTGTATATATCAGATTGAAGATTTGTATCTTCTTCATCCTAAATATATGACCTTCCTCTCTTCATTTTATAATTATTTTATGTGTTATTATTTTTTAGTTTGGTGATGATGCATAGTACAAAGATAACCTTCTATGTTGAGGTATCTTTCAGTTTGCAGACTCAAATCCTTTAGTTGATTTTTATGTTATGACATTATTGTTTGGTGTAGTTTTTCCTTGTCTAATGAATTTTTTTTGTAGGTCTCTAGCCTAGGGGCATTCTTCCTTGGTTTGAAGTGTTTTCTTCTTTTTCTATAGTATCATTTTGGCATAATGATGTTATTTATGTTTAGTAGATTTACTTTCGCATGCATATTAGTGTAGATTCATATGCTCACTAAAGTGAGGGGAAAATGTAATATCATAAAATTGCAACCCTCACAATTTCACATACATTCTTACATCTGCTTTAGTGTTCACTCCCTTAGCATCTTGTGTAGGCTCATTTTAGCCCCTACATTATCCTTTTTCCCTTCTCAAGATATTGTAAACCCATTTTCAACAACTACCTTCATGCATCAACTTTGCATCAAGCCTTGTGATTTTCTCATTTGTGTCATTTTGTAGCATTAAGTATCTAGACACTAGTGCATTGCACTAAATTTTATGCATCGTGCTAGCATCCTATGGCATTTCTACTTTCAAATGATCATTTTTTAGCATGTTTTCCACTTGCCACCTACTTTTGTTGGTAGTAACGGCTCGGGATGCCTTGTAACCACCCGAGAAGCTTCTTTTTTCTTCTCTTCTCTGCTTAAATCTTATATTTTCAATCCATTTATGTCTCTAGACTCATTTCAACTCTAGCTTCTTTACAACCTTGGATCTGGAATTTTCTCTCTTGTTATTTTTCTTACGTAGCTCCATTGCTTGCTACAACAAAATTCTCTAAAGCTCTCTTAACTCCCTTTGCAACACTCTTGTCTCTTGTAGATTTATTGCTCTCTCCATTTAGATTTTTTAATCCTTGCAAATCTATCTCCCTCACCTTGTGCTAGTGAGCATTGTGGGATTTGATATCCCAAACTATTGCATCCTTACTTTTTTATATGGGTTCTCCTCCTCAAGCAAGGATTTCTTTATCACCTAAATTTTGTGATAAGGGTTCTCCCCCTCGAGTGGGGATTGATTTTTTCACTCATACTTGGTGGTGTGGGTTCTACTCCTGAAGCAAGTTTTTCTTTCACCACACACTTTTTCCATTTTGATTACACTCTCTCTTTCTATCTAGTTGTTTGTGGAGGTTGGAACAACAAAATAGGGGTTTGACTGAGGCAAACCCCTATACAACCCCAACACTTTCTCTAGATCTTAAACATGAAGTTATTGAATAAATTAACATGTTGGAGGCTTCATCACTTACATGGTTGTGAGTATTTCATTTCTATATATTATTCGCTTTATCATTTCTATTTCACTTTATTTCAGCTTTACCACATCCTATTATTTTCTAGTGCTTTTTAACTTCTCAATAATCTTATTGCTCATTAATCTATTTTTGTGACATTATCGCTTTGTGGTTTTACAAATGGTAACATGATAGACATACTCCAACATGTCACACTATCATCCTATACCTATGCTTTGTCCTTTGGTTGAGAGCTTGTAATTTTTTCCAGAAATTTTTCATGACCTACTCTTTCTGATTCTAGAACTCTCGTGTTGTTCCTTAAGGTAGTTTAGGGTAATCCACCCCATAAGGCTCTTTGAATGAGGATAATTCATGAGTAGATAATCCCCCTTCTCTACAACTATTAAAAAACTATTATGTTGGATACGGTTCCTAACATTGTATTTTTGTAGGTAACTACAGTGCAGGCTAAATTCTCCCTAACAAATCCATATGAGTATCCTTTTATAAAGTTACTTATTGAAGTACTTTAGCTTTCATATGCACATAGTGTCATATGGGCGCTAAATTAAGGGCTAAATTTAGTGTAGAAAAATGCATACATTTTCATTTTAACACTTAATTTGGACCTATTTTGGCACCCCTTGCATTAAATTCCATTTCGATTACTTGTTATGGGTCCTTAAGACCCCTTTTTATGCATCCTAAGGAATATGTCAAATAGAAACCTGCCCAAAATCCATAAACAACAGTTAATATTGGTAGCCCACCTTTCAATGTTGCAAATTAAGCCTTGTGGGACCAAGACACTACATAGGGTATCTTATTCTTGAGTTCTTTATTTTTAGGAATTAAGAGTGGAAAATGAAAATATTTGATTTAAATTAGCATTTTGTCGGCCTTTGGGTTCTAACAATCAGGGTATTAGATAAAAGTGACTATAAAAGTAATACTTACATACCATTTACACGTAAGTTGAAAACAAGTTGAATCAAGTGATAGGTGGAGACAAGTAAAGCAAGTTTGAATAAGAGTTTCAAGTCTTGGAGCATCTTTCCAGTGTTTTTGTATGTTTTTCAAGTATAATTACAAATCAATATCCAACATTTCCAAATACTAATAATTAATTCCTATTGAGGATCATGAGAGATTCCAGGTTGTAGATGCAACTAGCCATTCTTCCAAGCTTAAGGACTTCTTTCTTGATTGATTCCATCTTCCATTTTTGTTCCATTTTCTACTAATGGAAGGTACATTTCATGCTTATAGCCTATTAGGGTGATTAGAGATCTCCTTTATAGGTCATTTTAATTTGTATTTTATGAATTCTATTATAACACATTTGAATAGGGTTTCTCCATGATTTAGTTTGCATAATCTTAGACAAGATTAAGATTAGGGAACACACACAATTCTATTTTAAGATCTATGCTTTTTCATCAATATTTAATCACCAAATAAATAATCGATCCAATTTCCTTTGTTTTACAGGTCATTTTATAGGTTCAAATTTGAAGACTTGGTGGAGAAGGAAGTGCATACCTTGAATCTTAGGATCATACTCTGAAATTTAAGAAATTCAAATCAAGACTAAGATGGTAGCAAGGGAATCTTAGTCCTCTAGGTGGAATTTTGTAGATATTCTTTCAGATCATGTTCTAGCATCCAAAGATTCTACATTTTCATTGAAAAAAATAGCAATAATAAGACAACATTAAGTGCATCTATGTCCTCCATAGAATATTTGGAAACCTTCTTTGAATTTCTATAATCCTCATTGCATTTCCAGACTTCCCAGGTACACATATCCTAACTCCCTATTGCATTTTTTCATCTATTGCATCCCTCAATTAGCTTGCATTATTAGGTTTTATAGATTGAATTCTTATTTGTCTTTTCTAAGAATTTTCTTGGTGGTGAACCTCTAAAAGCTTGAAGAACCCCCTCTGAGGTCTTCCTTTTTGATATTTGACTCACCTTGTGAGGTTCATAGTCAATCCAGTTAGGACTCCTAAGTATTTATTGAATGATAGTTGGAGAAGAGTAATATTTATATATCCATGTTTTACCTAATCAAACACATACTATCAGTTTTCCTTGAAACACTTCGAAGATGCATTTCATGAGGTTTAGAGATACCTTGAACTCTTTGCACTTTTAAAAATATCTTCTCCAAGATGATAGAAATGATCCTCTATTTTCTTGGAGAATGTTGTAATATTATCCAAATGGATGAGGATGCTTATGTTGATCAACCCTTGGAAAGCTATTACTATGGCCCGGTAAAAATGAGCTCTTACATTAGACAGGCCAAAAGGAATTTTCACATATGTGAAGGTTCCCATATTTATAGTGAAATTTGTTTTATGTTGATCCTATTATTTCAACCATACTTGGTTACAGCATGAGAATCTGTTAAGAAAAGAGAAAATCTCCATACCTACAACTATTTGGAGTATCTATTCCATGGAGGGAAGATGAAACTAGTCTTTTAGGGATACCATGTTCAAGTCCCTAACATCTACACAAATTCTAATTTTTCCATTTTTTCCCTAATAAGAACTAGGCTGGACACCCATGTTGAATGCTTGATGGGATATATGATCCTGAATCAATTAACTTCCTTAGCTCCTAAGCCATAATAGACTCAATATTTGGATTTAATGACATTTTCCTTTGGTGGACCATCTTTTCTTTCTTGACCAAATCTATTGTATGTTGAATCACTTTGTGGTCATACCCTTTTAGGTAATCATAGGTCCAGGCCACAACCCCTTCATAGTCTTTGTAGAAGCATACCAACCGATCCTTATCCTTTTGGGAAAATTCCTTCCCCACCTTCAATTTTTTATCCACCTCTAGCTTTCATGTTCAAAGTAATCAATTTTATTCATGACAAACTTCCTTTTTTCATTCCTCACATCTTTGAAATCATATAGATTCTCTAGGGTGATCATTCCCTTTGCAAGTTTGTTAGACTTGAGCTATATGATTTGATCTCTGTACACCTCTTCAATATTTGGTTGTAAATTCTCAACAAACTTGAATAAATACTGGAGGAACATAATGATTTGAGTTTTGCTCTTGAATAGTTTCTAGTTTTGAGCATCATTCAAGATATAATTTATGATAATCATCCACACCACATGCTCATTTTTTAGCAGATCGATCATTGGATCAAATTGAGAACTAGTTACTGTTATTTTTCCACTTAAATATTCATAGACATTGGAATGATTTGAATGTTTAAGGCATCAAAGGTTTCAATTATATCCCATAACCAATGGTGGTAAGACTTCATGTTGGAATTCTTCATGGCCACGATTCCTAGTACTTGTTTTACTAAACGTTTTGAGTCTCTCAATATCTTTGGTCATTTCACAACCATGTGTTCAAAAAGGTTGAGGTCATAGACCTAGGCTTCATTCCTAGCTTCATTTATTGTGTATACACAATAAAAAACATTAATCTTTGATAATTTAACTCCCAGATGAAGATACCAAGCGGATGTTGACTCTAGAACTATTTTTGAATTTTACACAATTGAAATGTAGATTCCAAAGACTAGACTCAATTTCAAGTTCATATCTCTAGTCCTCCTTCATATTCATGAACTTAGGGATGGCTTGGTCCTCATCATTTATTACAATAATCCTAAGGCTAGTGGCATCAATGTTTTTGAATGGTTCATTCCTCATAAATTAATTGATAAGGACCTCTTCTTCTAGGCTCTTATTATCTTTCTTAGAGAAACATGTGTGCACCTCTTTAAATTCATCATGACATCATAAACTATGTGTTTTAGGTGTAATGGCTCAAATATCTCCTTTATTTTTCGGTCATCCTTGGTCCTCATGATCAAGTGAGACCAATCTAAAGATAAGTATCCTCCTATCTTGGTTGTAAATCTCTTGGTAAACATAGTCTAAAGACTAGTAGAATGTTAATTAATACTAGTTATTGGGTAAATATGATACTAGGACAAGAATATAAGGTTAAATTATGAACCACCAAAAATGATGTATTTTTAGCAAAAGAGGATTCCCGAATAGGCTCCTAGGGTTTTTCACCTAGAAGCTTGGTTGAGAAATGGTGCCTCTTTCATACTAAAGGATTCTTGATGAGTTCATTCAAATATTAGGGTTTTGAGGTGTATTATGTGTGTGAAATGGTGTAAAATTAAATCATCTAATAAATTTAAAATGAAAGCTAACTAGTAATGTCAAATCTAGAGAATGCAACTATGTTTGAAAACACATTGAGATATGTAAACACTAAACTAAATGACCTAAGAAAGATAAAAAATTACTACAAAGATGAATATAAATGAAGAGGTGAACCTATGAATTATTTTTATACTATATTAGGGGTTGGGAATTTTTCTGATGCATAAATTCTTGTTTGTTGGGACACTTACGCCCTTTTGGGTGACCTAGTCCCAAATCTAGAAAACTGCCCACAAACCCATTTCAGCCAAATGGGTATCCAGATCTATCAAAATATCTTAAAAAGTAGATTGAGATGAAATAGGTCTCCATTGTTTGAAACTTATCTTACTTTAGAATTTGTAAATATCGAAAAGTGGAAATCGAACCCTTGGTCTACACTTTCTACTCCTCTAGGTATCGGGTTTTGAAAGTGAAGAGTCTAGTCTGCAAGTGTTCTCCAAGATTCATCTAGGGTTTATACAACCTTAAATACATTTGAAAAGTTTATTAATAATTTTCCACCTTGTTTCTTTACCAAATCTGCATACAAAACCTAAAAATCACACTAAGAGGGAAAACTTGTTGATTGTTAGGGCATGGGGGTTTGCCTTGGAAAAATCCCTTTTAGGTAACTAAACCAAGAACATTAAATAAAGTAATGAAGCATGAAACAAAGGAGTAATATAGTTTACCTTGCCATGATAATTGATCTTGAGTTGCAACAATGGAGGATTCAACCCTTGAATGCTTCAAAATAGATGTCTTGATGACTTAGAATACTCAAAACCCTAGCTTGCTTGAGAAGAGTGATGAATGATGAAAGGAGAGTTAGGAGGAAGAGGTATGAATTAGAATATTATAATTAGGGTAAAATGAGGGGAAAAACCCTTATTTATACATGTTCCCTAATTTACTGAAAATAACATAGCACAGGCCGACCTTAGGGTTTAGGAAACAAAATTTTGCAAGAATTTTGATTTAATTTAGATTTTTATGCCACATGGGACTAAGACGCCTAAGGTGGTGACTTAGTCCACCTGGGAAAATCTGATTGGTTTTTTGGGATTATTATGTGGTTAATGATTTTTGTTGGGATTTTCTTCCAAAACACACTTAATTCAGGCCTATAAGTTCATTAATGGGCCATTATGCCATAAGAAAGGGTCAATTTGGTGATGAGAAGCCTAGAAATGTGTGAGGGTTCGTTACAACACCTTACAACACATTAGACTAAGGCTTGTAAAGGGGTAAAAAGAGGTTTTTTAGCTGAATTATGATGAAAGGGTCTTAGAAATGTCTGAAAATGTGTTACAACACTTCACAACACCTTTTCAAGACACCATAGAATCTAAGCAAAACTAGGCCAAAAACCACAAGAAAGGGCCCAAATGAGTGAAAAGTGTCAAGGATACACTTTTTGGTGACACATTTAGCCCCTGCTTTAGTGAGAGGATGAAATTTCTTCAAACTTGTTAAATTATCAAAGTGGTGTGGATGGTGAAGAATGGGAAAGATGAAGGAGGTGGTCAAGCCCCCAAGATTCAAGATTCTAATTCAAGTCAACAATAGTGCAAAAGACACAGTCAAGGGTGAATAATTTGCAACAAAAAAAATACATAATCATGCGATGACAAGAATCGGAAGAGAAAAAATAAAGAAAGGTGAGAAGTTGGATCAAGCTTAAACCATTTGTCTAGCTAGTTGTGGATCAAATATAGGTTTTTTGTCCAAAAATAAGTGTACTCACTCTGGGGCGACAAGAACTTTGGTTGTTTTCCAGGTGAGAAGGCCCAAAAGGGTCAAAAACATACACACGACTGGTATGTACTTACACACACAGAGGTGGCTATGGGGAAAGTCATGCTACTTGGCCTTCCTACTCAAACCATATGAAATTTATACCTTCTAATAACTTTAATAAGGCACCACAAAAGAAAATTATTTTTGAAATGATATTTGAAATGTTCTAAGGAATTTTCAAAGGGATTTTTCTTAGTTTGTGCAATGTCTCATCTGAACGAACATCGTGTGTAATGTCTCCAAGAGAGGAAAAGTGCAAATGGTTTCATCTTGTTTGTGAGGACAAGTGCAATGTATCATCATGGGAAACATTGTACTTAATGTTTGCAAGAGAGGGAATCATAAGAAAAATAAAATTGCACAATGAGATTTGAGTGTCGATGTATGCCCCCACTTTAAATCGGTTGCTAACACCATTACTATGAGAAAGTGATTTAAAGTAGAAGAAGAGGAAGAAGACATGAGACCTTGTTCAGAAATCCCTAAGAAAGATCATATATTTTTGATAAGCTACACCATGAAGGGGTAGTATGTCACATGCAAGTCAACTTAAGCCATGTTGTCCACATCCTGAGATTTCTCATGTATGTTCATGAAAGGTTAATGATTATCAAAAAGATACAATGACAAGTGACATACGATGGAAAAGGTTGACAAACCCCTTTCCCCCACTTAGTGTAGGACAAGAGTGAGCCAAAAGGATTGATTAGATGCAAGGTAGAGTGAAAAGGAGTATCAATTAGAGGAAATAGGTGCCCCCATATAAGGAAGAACACTAAAATCCTTAATATGTTTAATTTTATGTCTGAAGGCCTTACATTTGGTAGTAGGATGACCATGGACTCAGTGGTAGGAAAAAATGGAATGTTTGTTGCAACATATTTTTTGAGTTTGAAGAGGAAGGGAGATCAAGTGATCTTGGAGGAGTATCAACAAGATAGCATCTTGATCAAGGATAGAAGGTGATCAAATATTGTGTAACAAAGATGTGTCTTGCATAGTATAGGATGGAATACTTATGCAAGGCACTATAGATTGTGAGATTGTGTATGCTCCTTTAGAGGAGTGTGTAAAACCCAAATCAGTAGTGGGTTGAGAGATGAAATTGACATTAAGAAAAAATTCCTTTATTTGTTTTGATTGTTGTAAAGGATCACTTGGTAAGGTTGGTATAGAAGGATTTGTTTGGGATGGTAATGATGTTGGATGAAGGTTTTGTGATTTCAATGAAGGGACAAAATCCAGGACCATGATTTTTTGTTTGCATGTGAGGCTTGATAAGGTTGTGAATACCTTGTTCAGTAGCATCACATCACTTTCCACAATAGGCAGGTTGTTTCAAAAGCTCATAACCTTTTCCATAGATATTATTCATTGCTTTTGGGTTGGGTGATTTTTCATTGTTGGCTTCTTTGTCTAAAGTAGTGGAGATGGATTATTTTGAAGGATTGACCAAGTCTTTAGGTGACAAGACTGTGTCCCTTTTTAGAGTATTTGTGTATGGATTCTCATAGTAAAGGAGTTTTGAAGTCTAAGGAACCCCTATCATCATTTAAGGGTGCTTGTTGTATAGGTTTCCCTTGTTTGGTGCTGAAATGGTGAAGGGTTTGGATTCGTTTTTGTCAAGTTGTAAGACACTATAAGGCTAAGGATTAGTTTCAAGTGTGTACACTTTGTTGTTGTATATGTACTTAGTCTTACAATGAAGAGTGGAAAGCACTCCATTGATTGCATGAATCCATGGCCTGCATAAAATGAGATTGTATGAAACATCATTGGGCATAACATGGATTAATGTGTCTAATGTGGCTAGTCCAACTATGAGAGGCAAAGTGATCACACCAAGTGGTTTCTTTCCTACACTATAAAATTCATTGATAGATATGGAGGTAGGTTGAATGATTGATTTATCGATATGCAACCTATCCAAGAGATTAACACTACACACATCAACAATGAAGCAATTATCAACAAGGGTTAACTTGATCCCTATGCATTTGTATTGAAATATGATCATGAAAGCTTCATCATGTTATTGCACTTCCAAAGGAGGGAGTTCACTTTGTTGGAAAAAAATGTCACCATTCAAACCTTGAAGCACAGCTGCCATGTCTTGTGTTTGTGCATTGGAATGGATAGAAATTTATTATAAGAAATTGTGCATCATGTTGTGATAGTGCAAGGAGTCTTGAATAAGGTCCCATAAATATATTTTAGTAGGAGTATTCCTTACTTGATCAATAAGTTCATACTCCCTAAGAAATGAATTCAAGCAAGGGGCAGTAGGCAATATGGGAGTAGATGAAGGTAAGGGTGTTGAGGTTGATTTTTGTGATTGTGGGTTGTTTCTAGTGTAATGTGTTTGATAAATGGTATTGTGACTCGGTTATCATGACACATTATGCTTAGGTTGGTAAAGAGTAAATTTAGGTTTAGGTTTGTTGGAAGGTGGGTAAAGGATGATTTGAGGTTGAGTAATATTAACGTACCTTAGGGAAGGAGATTCAAACTTAGGATTTGCTTATTCTAAGGGCATAATATTATTAGTGTCAATGTTGTACTTGTCTTGCATCATGGTATCCTACCTAGGAGGAGAGTTTCTAGGAGAACTACAATCCACATGTTCTTGACATGCGAGGATTAGTTTTTCTAAAATAACTTCATCACAAGTAGGGGAAAGATCACTGATGGGATTATCATTTATGGGATGATGAGGAGATGATTCTATTTTATTTTCTTGTTGCTCTAAGGTCTAATTCTCTTGTTCCATACAATCTACCCTAGTAGGAGATCTCATAATTTTTCACCACTAGCTTCATCATAATAAGGGGAGGCATCGAGGGAATGACCATTAGGATTTCCAAATAGATTGTCCCAAATAGTAGGAGGGACATTATAAAAAGGAAAGGTTTTATGGTTATGGTTAGGGAGACTAGGTAAGGTGATGTCTAGAAATTTTTGTTGTTTAATGTTGGGAAAAAGGGGATGTGTAGAGGGACAATCAAGACCCTTAATGCTTGTATATTTTATGACAAAAATACCTTCATCACTAATAGGAGAGGTATAGGGAGAAGCACAAGTATGATTTTTATGATTATCAGCACTAACATCCTCATCATGCGGTAATGTAATGTTAAGAATTGTGTCAATGGTCTGGTTATTAACATGTTAATGAATTTATTATTATAATCTACATTGAATTCATAAGAAGGAATGTTGTACTTATGTAATGCATTTGAAATGAAATAAAAGACACATCTTTTAAAATAAAAACTGGTATGAAGAGAAGGGAAATAAAATGCAACACAATAATTTAAAGTGAAATATTGAAATGCAATTTTTAGATGGGAAACAAGGTAACTTTCCTATTACACTATGGAACAATCTGAAAATGAAATATAGTATATCAAAAATTGAAACTAAGCAATGCATAAAATGAGCTAATTTGAGCTAAATTTAATCAAATGCATGTAATGAAAAGACAACTGATTGATACAGATAGTTAATGGCAGTAAATAGAAGCCTAACAATAGGGTTTTAAGCTTTGTAAAAGGTTGTTTCAAGGGCCTGAAGGGATTAAGTCACCCAAGGTAGAAAATTAGTCCACCTGGTGAGTTTTATGATAATTTGCATAATATTTTGATGGATTCAGGTGGTTCCTATGTTGTATGACGTAGATCTATGATGAAAATGTAGAATTTTAGAAATGTTCAATGATTGAAGATGCAAAAAATGCAACCTATATGCACTTTCACTAATACAAAAAATTGAAATCCTAGAATGCAATTTAAACAATAAAAATGTAATGCAATGCAAAATTACGATGATAACGAACTTCAAATCATACAAGAAAGGGAATTGAGATTCAGGTTCACCAAAATGAACCACAAAAAATGATGTATATTTAGGGAAAGAGGATTCCCCAATAGGCTCCTAGGGTTTTTCACCTAGGAGCTTGGTTGAGAAATGGTGCCTCTTCCACACTAAAGGATTATTGGTGAGTTCATTCAAGGATTAGGGGTTTTAGGTGTGTGATGTGTGTGAAATGATGTAAAATTAAATGATCTAATAAATTGAAAATAAAAGTTAACTATTAATGTAAAATCTAGACAATGCAACTATGTTTGAGAACACATTGAGATATGCAAACATTAAACTAAATCACTTAAGAAAGATAATAAAAAATACTAGAGAGAGGAATATAAATGAAGAGGTGATCATTTGAATGGGTTTTATTCTTAATTAGGGGTTGGAAATGTTGCTAATGTTGAAATTTTGGATTGTTGGGTTACTTACACCATTCTAGAGGACATGTCAAAGATCTGGAAAACTACCCAAAAAACTATTTCTACAAAATGGGTATCCAGATCTATCAAAATATATGAAAAGAAGATTCAATGGAACTTGGTACACATTTTTTATAAAAATCCACTTTAAATTTATGAACATAATAAAATGGAAATTGAAGCCCTCGATCTTCACTTTTTGCTCCTCTAGATATTCAGCTCTGAAAGTGAAGAAATTGGTTTGCAAATGTTCTCCAACATTCAACTAGGGTTTACATAACCTTGAAGATCTTTGAAAATTTTTTGAAGACTTTTCCACCTTGGTTCTTTTCCAAATCTGCATACAAGACTTTCAAATCACACTAAGAGGGAAAACATGTTAATTGTTAGGGCGTGGGGCTTTTCCTTGGTCAAACCCTGTTTAGGTAACTAAACCAAAAGGATGAAATAAAGTATTTAATCCTGAAACAAAGGAGTTATAGAGTTTACCTTTCCATGAAAATTAATCTTGAGTTGCAACAATGGAGGATTCAACCCCTGAATTCTTTAGAAAAGATGTCTTGATGACTTAGAATACTCAAAACCCTATCTTACTTGAGAAGAGTGATGAATGATGAAAGGAGAGTTAGGAGGAAGAGAAATTAATTAGAAGATTAGAATTAGGGTCAAAATAAGGGGAAAAACCCTTATTTATACATTTTGTACTCTAATTTCTTGAAAATAACACAAGAGGGGTTGAGCTTAGGGTTTAGGAGACAAAATCCCGCAAGAATTTTGATTTAATTTTGATTTTTATGCCACATGGGACAAAGTCTCCCAAGGTGGGAACTTAGTCTACCTACGCAAATTTGATTGATTTTTAAGGATTAACATGTGGTTAATGATGTTTTTTCGGATTTTCTTTTGAAACACACGTAAGTTGGGCCTATAAGTGCATGAAGGGGCCATTATGCCATAATAAAGGGTAAATTTTGGGATGACAAGCCTAGAAAAGTGTGAGGGTTAGTTACAACACCTTACAAAACTTTACCTTAAATATTAGAAAGGGGTAAAAAGAGGTTTTTTAGCTAAATTATGATGAAATGGTCTTAGAAAATGGGAAAATTTGTTACAACACTTTACAACACCTTTGAAATATACCATAGAATATAAGAAAAACTAGGCAAAAAGTCACAAGAAAGGGCCCAAATGAGTGAAAATTGTCAAGGGTACACTTTTTGGAAACACAAGGGAAGAGCCTTGATAATACATATGGTGCGGATCTTAATTCCATCAACCTTCATTAATCTTTTTCCTAAGGGTTCATATTGAAGTTGCAATACGTCCATAATTTTTTTCATAGAATTATGCAACAATTTATTCCCCAATGTGAAAATTAAATAAAACATGGAGAGTTTTATTTTACTCAACCTAACATTTGAATTGATGAATATCGATGCTACATGGTTTTTTGCATTGTCCTTGGTTTCTCTCTCTTTGGCTTATGTCAACTCTACTATGGGTGAGCCTTGTCTACACTTCTCTTGGTCTTCCAATGTTTATTATTGTAGAGACTTTTGCTCGTAGATTGATAAGACATCCCATAGAGTGACATTATTTGGTGCCTTATTCAACTTCTCAGCCACATTCAATGACTCTTCAGGTTGGACTTCAAGCTATTTTACTCTACTCTAGGTTACTTTTCCCTACTTCTGATATAATATGGGTGTTGGTTGAGGCAGTAAATTCCTTTTAAAGATTAATTTAGGCCTTGTGAAATTTTATTGGATCTTAATTGGCTTCTTCCTAGAGTGGGTGTAGTATTCTAACTGGACTAGTAGACATTTCATCATGGGGATATCATTTGAATAGACTACATCTTCACTTTCCACCCTTGAGAACAACACATATTCTAAGGGTATCTCCTCTTCTTTCTCTAAGGTCATACCTTGCACTTGAGCCATTAAGATGGCATTTTCAACACCCAGGATTGGTATCTTTAATGTGTTAAATTAGTTTTAATTCCTTGACCTCATTTATAGATGATATTCTATTTTATATTTGGGTATGTGCAGGATCATCATGGAAAAAATAGGCCCTTAAGTTTCGATTTTGAATATCTGACCTAGTGTTAATTACTTTTTGAGTGAAGTTGATGGGTTGTCTAGGGGCATATTTACTCTTTGGAATCCCTTTAATTTTAACAGTTCTATGGGGTTCTTTGGAAATATTTGTCTCATGGTTTCCTTTGAATACCTATCTTTGAAAAAGTTGAATTTAATTAATATTTATGCTCTGAATTCTTGTTGGGATAGACTACAGTTATGAGACTTTTTGAATGATTCTATTAAGAGAATGAAGGAGGACTACTTGATGTTGGGTGGAGATTTCAACTCTCCAATTTTACCCTAAGAGAATTTGGGGGGACTTGATGAATACTCTGAAAGTATAATGGATTTGGCTGGATTTTTTAATTTTTATGTGCTTTTTGATGTCCCCCTTTTGGGCTCCCATTTCAGATCGCCAAAAAAAGGCTTGGTAACCAAATGATTCAAGAAAATTTGGATAGCTTCCTAGTATCTACCAATTGGAATATTTCTCAACACCTCTACCTCTTTTCCCTCCCTAGATTCAGTTTTGATCATAATGCCAACTTACCTAAGAGAAATGTTGATCATAATAAAGGACATTTTCTATTAAGATTTGAATTAATGTGGACCCTCCATCCTAAATTTTTTTCCTTAATTGAGAAGTGATGGTATGAACCCACGATTGGTACCCCCATGTCTCATCTTGTGGATAAGCTAAGATTAATTAAGCAAAGAGTGAAAGGAAGGAACAAATTAAATTTTCATAACATATTTGACACCAAAAAATAATTGGGAGATGACTTAAAGTAACTGCATGATAAGATGGAGGTGTGTCTAGTGGATGAAGACATTTACATTTAAGAGTGTAGCCTCAAAAATCAATGGTTTAAGATCAAAAAACATGAGGAATTTTTTGGGAAACAAAAATCTCAAGTCCAGTGGCTTACTGAAGGAGGTTGAAATACCAAACTCTTCCACAAGTACACAATGAAACTTAGAAGTAGGAATAGGATAAGTTAACTTAGGAAAGATGACGGGGCTATGGTGACTATAGAAAGAAAACTTGTTGAGGAAGCTCTGAACTTATACTCCTTCTAGAATGAACTTGGGGATGCTAACTAGGTATTTGATGATATCCTTCAAGTTATTCCTAAGGGTATTACTGATCAAGACGTGAAGGTTATGTAAAAATTTATTTCTCTCTAGGAGGTTGAGCATGCTATTTTTTCCTTGGGGCTTACAAAGCCCTGGGGCTAGATGGATTTCCTTCAACTATTTTCTAGCTATATTGGGATATTGTGAATACTGACCTATTAAATGTAGCTAGAAATTTCTTTAGATCAAGAAGGCTTCTCAATCAAATCAATGCTAAATTCATTCCCTTATCCCTAAAGAGAAATATGCTTCATCCATGCAGGAATTTAGACCCATTATTCTATGTAGCATAGTGTATAAAATCTTCTCAAAGATAATTTTGTTAAGACTAAAAGTTATTTTGAGTAAAATGATAGCTCTTGAAACCAAATTGGATTTTTCAAGGAAACAACATCTTGGATGTTGTTGTAACCACCCATGAAATTCTCCACTCAATGGACCTAAAAATGTTTCGGGGATGGCCTTTAAAATTGACATATCTAAGGCTTATGATTAGAGTCTCCTAGCCATTTATTTTTGTTGTTCTTTAGAATTTTGAGATTAATATAATATTCCTTGAATTTCTTACTACCTATGTTACTAACTTGAAGTTCTTGGTTTTCATGAATGGGGTCCCCTAGGGTTTCTTCTCTTGTGGTCATGGCCTAAGACAAGGAGACCCTCTCTCCCCCTATTTTTCTATAATTGTTGTAGAGGTCCTTGACAGAAACATTCAAAAACTCATTGATTCTAAAGTGTTGAAAGGAGTCAAGGTTGCTTCGTCCCTCCTAGATGACTCTCATAAAAAAAAAATTGACGACACCATTCTATTTGTAGAAGCCTCGGTTGGTGAAGCCTGTCACTAGAAATCTATATTGAACGACTATGCTTCTTCTTCAAGTCAATATATCAATTACAATAAAAGTAAGTTATAATTTTTTCCATGTTGATTACATTGTGAAAGAGATGTGGTGAATATTTTGGGTTGTTAGGAAGTTATTTTACCTGGTTGGATGGCATAAATTGTGTGCTCCTAAAAAAATTGGTGGATTGGAGATAAGGTGAATTAAACTATTCAACATAGCTCTCACAACCATGATGGGGTGGAGCCTATTGGAAGGAACCAAAGATTGGGTTAAAATCATCCAAGCTAAATACCTCAAGAATAGAGAACATGGTTTATTCCTCACTTCTTCTGATCTACCTTATGGATCTACCTTTTAGAAACACCTGATCAAAACCAAAAATGGAATAAATTGGGTGTGAGAATGTGTATTGGCACTGGTAAGGATACTAATTTTTGGAAGGACCCTTGGTTCACTAGGCCCCCTGAAAGAAAAAAAATTCCATTTTTTTTTTCCAAAAATATGGTTGATTACATTAATTAGGATGATGAACCAAAGTGGATTGAATTTAAAACCTACATAGGAATACAAATTCGAAAGGTCAAAGACAAAAAAATGGGAGCCTATGGAGAAAAGGCTTAACAACATCATTGGGGAGGTGACCTAGCTCTCTAATGATATGAAGGATTGATGTCTATGGATTAATAATCCTTCTAGCTACTTCTTTGTAAAAAATCCCTATAAGGAATTGGGAGAACCTCTAATTGATTTTAAGGATCTTCACTAGGAGAAAGTGTGGATAAAAAAATGTAACTCGTAAAGTTAACTATTTCTGGTTGGCAACCTCTCATGGCAGAATCCTAAATATTGATATTCTTGTTGAAAAGGGGTTCCATTTAGTTAACATATATGTCCTATTAAATAATAAAAAGAGATAGGTATGCATTTATTCTTCCACTATCTATTTTCTAGAGAAGTATGGTCTTTTTCCTCTCTCTTTTTCTCACTAAATGGATATTCCCTCCTACCATGAAGTCATTTATCGACAACTAGTATTTTAGCGCTTATTCCCACAAGATAATATTAAACCTCTAGAACCAAGCCCCTCCTTTCATATCATGGGGGATTTGGAAGGAAAGAAACAATCAAATTTTTAGGGAAACTGAGAGAAACAACCATGAGTTATGTATGTCCCTAAAGACTGGAATATAGGAGAATGTGGAGGTGGGGGATATAGATATTCAAAATTTTTGCCCACTTATAAAGATATAAGAGTTAAGAAACTATGGGGCATAAAGAAGTACCATACCAATATCAATTATTATTTTCTCTCAAGGAAGACAATTGTGTGGACTCTTCATGAGATGGATTGGATAAAATTCAACTTCAATGGTTGTTCTAATGGTAATCCTAGCCTTGTAGGGGAGGGAGGTTTGTTGAGAAACCACCTCAAAGACTATATTATGGGATGTGGGAAAAATATAGGAATATTCACCAACATCAAAGTTGAGGCCTGGGCAATGTGGGGAGGAATTAAGGTTCTAAGAGATTTTGATTCTAGAAGGTCATCTGAGAAGGAGACACAAAACTTATTATTGACATATTGAAAGATGGTGCAGTGGTTCCCTAGGAACTAAAGGATATAATAAACAACTGTAAGGAACTTATGAATTTATTCACTCACTATGGACCCGATGGGAGTTTTGCTAGTTGCCAATGACAATGAAAGATGAGGTGTTAAAAGATAAATATGAAAATGTCTATAACTTATAAGGTTTTGATAATGGGTTCGTTTAGGGGAATTATTAGATTTTGATGCATTATAGGGGTGTCAAAAACTTTAGAAACACATTTGGAAGAGTACCACCCATATTTCAAATCCCCAAGTCCATATCTTTTGTCTTTTTCAGTTTGCAACTAGGCCTGTTCTAGTAGGTCAACAAACCCTATTTTTGGACCTCTAATGATAAACTTATCAAAGGAAATCCCAATTAGATGATTGATCTAGATACCCTTTTGAAAGTTACATGACATATACCAAGTGTATTGGGGACACTTTTGGAACAATTACAGGAACCAACACCTACATCGATGTCCTTAGCCTAGAAATAGGTCACTTTTACAAAGGAATTGGTTGATAAAATTTCCATTTCACCGTCATTTAAATTGGAAAACACTATTAAGGTTAAAAAATCACAAATTTCAACATTAGTTTGTAGGTACAGGTCACTTTTCCTAATAGGCCACCACACCCTCACTTTCCTTTCAAAATCCAAGGGTTTATTCAAAGTCTAGACTCCCAGGCTTTCCAGACTAAACTAAAGCATCCAACACTTCCTAAACACCCTAAAAAAGGCCACAAATCCATCAAATGGACAATTCTTCACTGTTTTGTCACAAATATTCATTTACATGCCATCTTCATAAAGGAAACATTCAATTTCACCCTAGGGTAAGACCCAAATCACACAATCTCGACTCCCCTGCCTACAAACTCATATAAAAACCTTAATTACAATTCATGGGACCCATTCCATGAGAAAAATTATGTAGAAAAATTTTAAATGGCTCATATCACCATTTTGAGGGAGTTCAAACCTACAAATAGGGAATTATAGGTTGCTTCAGAAAATTGATGAAAGCTCACTCAAATCTCAATCTTAGAACCTCAAAATAGATGTAAGTGAAATCTAATTCATTTCCCTACAAAAAAAAATATTTTTAGACTTATTGAAACCTGTATAGGACCGTACAAAATGAGCAAAGTTCAAAAAAATAGAAAAAATGCATAATAGTTCATTGTATTTCAATGAATGATTTGAATATAAGTTTATTTTCCTTTTCTCTTTTTTCATGCCTTCAAGATGATTTATACACATTTTACATTAAAAAATTAACCACTTCAAATTCCCATAACTAACTTTTGACATACTGACCCTTCATATTCTCCAAAATTGCATTTTGACAATTTTTTTGCATTTTGAGTAACCTTCACCTATTAAATACCCAAGACTTAAAAGCCACCTTATTACAATGAGAATGGTCTTGTTTAGACTGTATTTAATAAAAAAAAAACTTTATCACCCCTAGACTCAACTACCAAAACCTAACTATATTTCACCATATCAAATTTGACAGTGTTGTTGTAGGTGCTCTTGCACCATACAACCCCACTTGAAAAAACTCATTCCTCATGAGTTGAGGGTGACACCACCTTTCCCAAGCTTCATTGAGGTACCACTAGTTCATAAATTTTGGCCATTTTTCCATACAGAATTTCCCTACATTTGTAGTTGTGTTTACACTTGGATATGTCTTCTTGTCAGTCCTCAGACTTGATGGTTGCTCTTCTTTCATTCCTTGATCAAAAATTACTTGTTTCCATGCATTTGTACCTACACATGACCAAGGATTGGTAACTTCATATAGTGTCCTCTTCCTTATACCTTTTCCTTGCTTACAATTGTATTATTTTTATTATCCTTCTTTCACTGCCCCGTCATCTTTCCCTATCACTATTTTTTCCGACCTTTTATGCATTATACATTCATATTTAGTCAATTTCTCAACTTCCTTCACAACCATAGGACACTAAATTGTCCCTACCATCAAACTCTCTTGATTTTTCACTGTCAAGTTTCCTTGCAACCCTGCACTTACCTTTAGATTTTTTGTCCATGTGTTCTCAATCTTAGGTTTGATTGCAACATAAGTCTTCTTGTTCTCTTGTACAACATTTATCAATTATTTCTTACCACACATTATTACCTTTTCCTTACCCTTAAAATCTTCCAGAAGTGGAGTAAAAAAATTTGCACCCATCCTTTATTATTGTATATGTGTTTTCCCTGCCATCATATAAGTCTCACCTATCACATTTCCAAGGTCTACCTAGGAGTAGGTGATGGAAATCCATGGGAATAATATCACAAACCACATCGTCTTTATAGTCTCCAACTTGGAAATCTGCCACTTCCTTTGATTGACCAACAATGATTGTCCATCACTCAAACATGACACCTTATAAGGCAATTCATGAGGTATTTTTTTTAGTTTTAACTTGTTCACCATCTCAGTAGACATCATATTTTCAGTTGATCCAAAATCAATCACAACCCTACATACTTTATTTCCACACTTACAATTAATCTTGAAGAGGCTCTTCCTTTGTAAGGGCTCCACCTCTTGTGTTTCCTTCAATGTTATCTTCCTCACCATCAACATCTCCCATGTTTCAGGAGTAGCTCTCAAACTTGTTGAACCTATGCTTTCACATTCTTCCTCTTGGACGATTTGTGCTCTTCTCTTAGTCCTCATTTCACCATTATATGAACTACTAATTCTTTCAGGAAATTTCCAATATGGATGACCATATTCATTGTAGGTATAACACCTCCCTACAAAAAAATTAGAATCCCTTCTTCCACTAAACCTTCCTCTACCTCTAAAACCACCTCTATTGTCAACACTTTGTTCCTTACCTTTTCTTACTCCTTCTTGTTCTTCACTTGGATTCTTTTTTGTAGGGATTTTTCATCTCCCTCTTGCACTAGTACCACCTCTTCCTCTAACTAATTTTTCTTGTCTCCCTTTAATCTTTTCCTCCACCCTGATTACTAGTTGGAAACATTCCTTAACAGACTTGTGGTTAGCAATAACAAGTTCATCTTGAATATTAAATATGAGACCACCTAAATACCTAGCCACCTCTTGATCCCTTATTCATCTTATGCTTAACTTGTAAAATTCATTAGTGTAGGCTTTAACATCTAGTTCACTTTGCCTTAATCCTTATAACTTTTATACAATTAAACCTCATAGTCCTTTGGAAGAAATTTACCTTTCAATTTCTGCACCATCTTATCCCAAGAAGCAATCCTTGATTTTCCTTGTTTTCTCTTCTTTGTTTTCTCATAGTCCCACCATAGAAGAGCATGTCTTTTTATCTTTTTTTTTGCCACCTTTACCATTTATTCTTCTGAAATTTCCTCACTCTCTAAATAAATATCCATAGTAGCTATCCAATCAATAAATTCCTCTTCATTTAAATTAACACCATATATAGGAAGGTCAAATTTTACCTTATGAGAGTCACCTTTAACTACCTTGATAAGCTTCACCATCTCATATTCTTCATCTTCTTCTTTTGGTTCACTTTATTCATTCACCTCTCTTCTCTATCTCTAAGGCAGAAAGCCTTTACACAAAACATTATGTGATTCTAGAAGCCTAGCATGCTTCTCTTTCAAGTCTTGCAATTCTCTAGCAACACCATCACCTTTCGAAGGCATCCTTTCAACCTTGACTCTTCACCTTCTATCTTCAACCTACAAAACTCAATCCACAATGAACTTATCCATGTTCTTTGATACCAATTGATGCAATATAGGGGTTTCAAACACTTGACAAACACATTTGGAAGAGTACCACCCAGATTTCAAATCCCCAAGTCCGTATCTTTTAACTTTTTCAACTTCCAACTAGGCCTACTCTAGTAGGTCAGCAGACCCTATTTGTGGACCTTAACTCCTAAACTCCCCAAAGGACTTCCCAATTAGATGACTGATCCAAATACCCTTTTGAAATTTACATGGTATATCCCAACTTTACTTGGAAATTTTTTGGAACAATTATAGGACCCAACACTTGCACCATTATCCTTGGCCTAGAAATAGGTCACTTTTACAAAGGAAGTGGTTGATAAACTTTCCCTTTCACCCTCATTTTAATTGGAAAACCGTATTAAGGTTATCAAATTACAAATGTTACCATTGTTTTGTATGTACAGGTCACTTTTCCTACTGGACCACCACACCCTCACTTTCCTTTCAAAGTCCAAGGGTTTATTCAAAGTCTAGACTCTTGGGTTTTCCAGATTCAACTAAAGCATCCAACACTTCCTAAACACCTTGCACAAGGTGAAAAATCCATCACATAGACAATTGCTTCACTTTTTTGTCACAATTCTTCATTTAAATGCTATCTTCATAAAGGAAACATTCAATTTCATCCCAGGATAACACCCAAATCACACAATCTTGACTCCCCTACCTAAAAACTCATATAAAGACCTAAATTAAAATTAATGGGACCCATTCCACAAAAAAAAAAATGTACAGAAAGTCGAAATAGGTCATATCACCATTTTGAGGGAGTTCAAAACTAAAAATAGGGGATTACAGTCTGCTTAAGAAAATTGATGAAAGCTCACTCAAATATCAATATTAGAACCTCAAAATAGATGCAAATGAAAGCTAATTCATTTCCATACAAAAAAAAAAAGAATTTGAGACCAATTGAAACCTATACAGGACCATACAGAATGAGAAATGTTAAAAAACCAGAAAAATTGCAAAATAGTTCGTTGTATTTCAATGAATGATTTGAATACAAAAGTTTCTTTTTACTGTTCTCCTTTTTCAATCCTCCAAGAGGCTTTATACACATTTTCCATTAAAAAATTAACCACTTCAAATTCGCATAACTGACTTTTGACATACTAACCCTTCATATTCTCCAAAATTACATTTTGACAAATTTTTTACATTTTGAGTAACTTTCACCTATTAAATACCCCAACACTTAAAAACCACCTTATTACAATGAGAATGGTCTTTTTTAGACCTTATTTAATAATTAAAAAAAATTATCACCCCTAGACTCAACTAGCAACTATAACACCCCTTTGTTTTGCTCTTATCTTAGATTACGATGCTTTGTTATTTTATCATTGCTTATTGAATGATACAAACTATGTGTGTTATGAGGTGTACTTTCCTTGATGTTATACTTGTCATGATTTGATTAAAATAATGTTGGTTAATTATGACATGATTATTGCTTATGAGTATTGTTAATGATGGAAGTGTCAGTTTGGTGATATTGTATTGGTGAAGGGGACATGATTGCATCACTCGCTTGCTAGCACCCTACGATTCAGTGATTTCCTCTTCATGGTATATTTTATAATGATGTTATATGCATGTGCTATTGATGCCTTGGATATAGGTCTGCAGGTACATGACATCAACTCCACCCGGCTTCATAGGTTTGAGCGTGTCGACCCAACGGTATGATAATTGGGAGATAGTAGCTAGGTTACCTGTGCCAGTTCTACACCCTAGCCGTAGTGTGTCGTCAGATGAGTCTATTGTGTCTTTGGGTGCTTGTTTTAATTTTATTTAATTCGGAAGGGCTCTTGAGTATGAAAATTTATACTTTGAATTATTGCTTTACATAGTGTTGATATTTATTTAAATTAAAATTATACATTGTGGATAGAAGTTTTTATTTAAGTTGATTAATTAAATTTGATTTATTTAATTAATTAAATTTAATCCAATGGGTTTAATTTATTTATTAAATAATTAAAATTAATTAATTAAAAATTTTGTTGATAAAATTAAAAGAAAAAAGTGAAATTAATTTAATTTTTCAATTGTAAATTTCAATTAGTGTTAATTCATTTCAATTTGGAATTAAATTGAAATTAGAAATTATTTCTACAGGCAAAAGGCTTTGAGAAAATACCTGATTGTTGAGAAGATATTTTGAATGTGACATGTGTGTGAGTAGAATTAATTATTTAATCTTGGTTGAGATATTATTTTGGAGAGAGGAATTTAAATGGAAAAAGAGAGAAGTTTCTTCAGAGGAGATTTTTGGAGAGAAAAAGATATTATTTTTGAAAGAGGTTTTTGGCTGAAATTTGATAAAAAAAAGGGGGTTTTCAAGAATCTTGGAGGTGTTTCTATATTTTTACATCTTCCTGGAAGTAGTGATTTTGGGAGAAGCTTTGGAAATGGATCTCTAAAGGGGAGGCTCTGCTTCAATCTTCATCTTCTTCAAGCTTCAGGAAAACAAGTTCTTTTAAGTTTATTAAATTTATTTAATTGTTTGAGAAAGATTGTCTATTCAATTCTGTAGAAGCTTTGTTTAAAATGGTAATTGAGATTGAAAGATTTCCTATGCAAGCAAGTTTTTGTAATCTTCTGAGATTTATTTAAATTTACCTGTAGAAATTTTGTTAAATTTTATTATGAGGAAGTCTGTGCAACTTTTCTCTTACAAGATAGAAATTGAAACCCTTTCTTAAATTTGGGAAAATGATTATTGTTATTGTGAAAATTCCCTAACAGAAAAATTGGTTGTCCAATTAAAATTTTCCTGTAAATGGCCTTCTTTAGAAATATTCTTACCCCAATTTTTCTTCTATGTAGAAATTCTTAAATAAATTATATATATTATATATATATACATTTATGAATATATACATATATATATATATATATATATATATATGTATAAAATATACATATACTATATTTATTTATTTTGGTCTGTGTGAATTTATTTTTTATTGTCCTACCGTGCATATGGCGAATGAGTTTATTGAAATTCACAGGTTTCAATTTTATGTTTGTGGTGGGGTTTACTACTTTTCACCCACCGTACCTATGTGAGGGTTGGCTATTGCCTTGGTAGCACCCTCCACATACGTAGAGGGAGCGCTGTTCAAGGGAACAAATCTTTCTGTTCCACTGGGTTGGGGTTGGCTGATTGTACCATGAGTAAAGTCTGGTGCCCAGCGGTTGGAATTTCGGAGCATGCCAAAAAGATTCTGGCACCCAATGTTTAGAGTTCGATGCATTTAAGATTTCGGCACCCTTCTCTATGTTGCGTCCCTTTCTCGGGATCCGTCCTCTGCCAATTTAATTTCATGATTTGATATTTCATGATTTGAAAGTTAAATTTAAAAAAAAAATAGATGTTGATAATATATATATATATATATATATATATATAAATATTATATTTATATATATATGGAAATTGTTTATTAAAAAAGGGTTTTTATTTTGGTTAATAATAATATACTAATTTTGTAGTATATATTATTATATATTGAATATATATATATATATATATATATATATATATATATATATATATATATATATATATATATATATATATATATATATATATATAATTTAATATATAGCATATTTGAGATTTGTATATATATATATTGCATGTGTATTTTGCATGAGTATTTTTACTGTTTTATTTTATGTATTTAGTTGCATGCATTGAGTTCAAATGGGGATTTAGAAAAGAATAGTATTTATGAATGGTTTAATTTATTAAATCGGTATTCTTATTAAAATAGGAAAATTAATATTTCACTAAAATTATTATGGAGTTGAAATCTAGATTGATGTATTTTCTACTTCATCAAAATATGGACTCTTATTAAATAAGAGAAAAATTGTGTAACTTGTCTTATTAATCCTTCTTATCACTGAATGTGTAAGGATTTAGTAAATCCAATCTCAGAATTAATTATCGTGTTGATTGTTGATTTGGTTCTTGTAGTTGCATGTAGAGGAAATGAATATTTAATTAAGTGTAGGCACAAAAGATTTATTATTTTAAAATTAAGGAAATTAGGGAAATGGTTAATGTGAAAATTATCTCTATTTGGAAGAGCCTTTTTAATTAATTAGTTAAAATTGGGATATTTGAGTGGTGTGAATTGTTATAAGTTATTTCATTGACTGTATGCAAGGTTGTGATAAATTAGATTGTTGTAGACATTAAAATATTGTCTTTATGATGTGTTTGAGATATCTTCTATGGTATTTAGGGGTAACTGAAAAGAGGTATTAGTTGAGTTGTTGTAAGTCTTCCTAGTGGGGAATGTTAACTTTGAGAGTCGTTATTTCATGGTCTTGCTTATTAGTATTTCTCGATGGTAGTAAGGTTTGTCATTTTCAGTGAGTCACCCGGTTTCCACGAACGGGGAATGGTTGCTCTTCTTTGAATGGTTTTGTTGGATGTTTTGTACCTCCTTAGTTTGGAGTGGTGTCGAATCACATGATAACCATAGGAGGGTGGAACTCAATGGGGGGTCAAGATCTGGAAAGATCTGAAGGGTAACTCATGTACCTTGAGTGATATTTCTTCTAGGTTAGTTGTGTGTATAGGTTACTAGAGTGTCATACTGTTAAACTCTTATTTCAATGTAATCTTGATTTAGTGTTGTACTTGTGGTAGTTTTGTTTAGAGTTGAGTCAGCCTGTGACTAGAGGTTGTAGGGTTTGTCCTTGTATCTGTGTTACTATCTCCTAGCATGGGGGGTGGGCCTTCGGGTACCACTTTATTGCGAGGAATGTGCGCCCTATGCTGTTGGTCCCCCTTTGATTTGCAGATTGCATTGCGAGGTTTTTCAGTGGGGAGCTCGTAGTGGTTTTTCTCTTTAGTTAAGATTTCTATTTACTTTAGATTAGCTCTTGTAATTATTATTTCCCTGATTTTATTTTGAGGATGAATCTTGTAATTGTAATAGTTAGGTTTGATCTACCTCATTCGGGGAATGAGTATTGTAATCTACTTTTAAGTTAATTTAATCTGGAACTTATTATATGTTATCCTAGTGTTAGAATCTTTAATACTTTATAAGTATGTGAAATTAAATGTATGGTTAATATTTTAATAAATTCTTTGTGTTCAACTATTGTGTATGTTTGGTTATCGATTTAATCTTGTCACGTTACCTTAGAGGTTGTTGTGAAGTATTGTGCATCTTCTTTGTTTATAATGCACTTTTAAGAAAAATAAAATTGTACGCTTCCACGTTGAGTAGTAACTTCCTTTAGGGTCCCGTGGTGGGGCATTACACATGGTATCAGAGCCCCAAGTTCATACATTGGATCCTCTGGGTACATTTGTGTCCACTATGTTTTCCTTGTCATTTTGTTAGTGGAGTGTTAAGTGATCATGTGTTCATGGATTTTACATTAGCATGATGTACTCTGAGAAAGAGTGTAGCTTGTAAGTAACCTGATATAAGGTTGTGGTTGGAAAGTTAAGATATGTATCCTATGTGTTATGGAATTGGATATTCTTGTCGGATTATGTATGTAGTTGTATTCCCTTGTAAATGTAAGAAACCAGTAACTGTATCTTGTTGGAATGTTGTGTAAACCCGTACTTTCTTTGTGTGTCCATGTGATGGTGTTACTTGATACCCATCCATGGGAAATTGTCACATTTTGGTATGGGAATAACCATACCATTGTGTGTTTGCATGTTTGTAACCTGATTGAGGGCCAACCCATGTGAGGTTGAAATTTATACATAAGAGTAACCAAAAGTAGTCCATTTCTTTTGGTTCTCTAGATCCTCAATCTGTGAAGGTATAGTAGCAGTCACAAGTTTCTTGGGTGGAGTGTGTAGCGTACGCATATTGTGGCCCAGAGCATCTCAGCTCAACCAATCCTGAGGAATCGTACCCACTACTTTCCCTTATGTTGGATCAGGATACTTGATCCATAAGTGTTAGCCTAATCCCCATAGACTTGTGTATAGTAGCATCGTAGTTAGTTATGCCTAGACGTCTGTAGAGGCGATGTTCTTGCATTATTTAGTTAACCTCGTCTGTATGAGAGGTGAAGCTCGATAGCCCCATAGTGATATTATCGTATTGCATTATGTATATGTACCATATCTGCATGTGTTCCGACATGATGCTAGAGATACGATGCCACAACCTACTCATGTTCCGACATAGTGATGATGATGATGTTGTGTTACATTATGCCATGTGTTGAAACACGTGAAGGCACATTATGAGATTTTCTTTGTTAGCCTACTTGTGTGATGAGCATTATGGGGCCTCGAACACTTGTAGAGGGATCCTCATGGTTTCCTTGACCATGTTGGTCGGGTAGCGTATGGGTAGATCCTAGCCATGTATACCTTTGGCTATAGAGAGTTCCTACGTGTGTCTTCTCCATGAGGTATTGTGTGTGGGGTGAGTTCTGCGCATGCCTATTACCGCGGACCCACAGACGCACTGCCATGTGGCATGCGACCAGTACGTGACTTCTCTGGTTGGCATATGACCAGGTAGAGTGATGACATTTTCTTTAGTCGTGGATACACTCTAGTCATGTGGATAGCATGCTTATTCTGCATCACATGAGGGCTATTATCATTCTAGCCAGACGTTGTTTCCTCCTTCCTCGTTTGTGGCTAGTATTTAGTCACATAGTGTTGTATAGTGCAATTTTAAAGATTGTTAACTTTCTTTGGGTTATTGATGATTTTTCAGTTGATTGTGAAGGTTTAGCCACAACTTGTGATCTTATTTTCTTATAACCCTAGTGGTTATATATCTGATTCAGTGTTGAAATTATGTGCATTATTGCCTTATTGTTGAAATGGAACCTTAATTTGATCTTCTTTATGAACTTGGTGGCTAAGCTAGTTATCTTTGTTGTTTTCAATGTCAGCTATGTGTCATATTTTGATTCCTCTCCAAGGATGTATGAGGCGGACTTGGTGAGTGTGTACAAGGAAGCAAACATAGAAAACGTTGAGGATGGGGATATGTGAGGTTGTTATGCAGCTAAGAACCCACTTCTCACCTATGTGTTATGAATATCTCTTGGAGGCTAATCCCCTTACACAACAAGAGACAAGTCATTGTGGTTTTGTTTGGATGGTCTCACCTTTCATGTGGCCTAACACCATCAAACCACTAATTGTGATGTTGATATATATTTGAGATGGTTTTATGTTCTTGGTTCATGGATTCTTCTATCATGGATTGGTATGCTACTTTCCAGTGTCCTGATGGACCCTTGTGTGACCTTATGTTGTGATTTTCGATGTTGTTTGTTGGTATGTATATGTATTCTACATGTTTAATTTTGGGTATGGTGCTTTATCTCTAAGTTTTGTATGTTAATTATGCCCCATGGTTGTGACTCCTTTCTTGGATAGTGTGTATAGGATGCCTAGAAGAGGTAGATGTAGCATTGATCATCAGAACTCTACTTTTTAAATTTTCCACAAGAATGATGGTGAGGATCACTTGGGTCCACTATTATGTTCTACAATTGGGGAGATTCTCACGTGTCTTGGCTCTAGTCAAGATGGTGGTCTTCAAATTTATAGAGAAAGAGAAATGAACCCTAGAAGAAATATTTCTGCTTTGGCAACACTTTTGTTGAATATTTTGAGGGTGCGTTCTTTGCCCAACAATCGTTCTTATGAAGGTTTGGGTTTTGGAAACTGGATGGTTGGTGTTCCTTTTGGTGAGGTGCACCCAGTAATCTTTGGGTTCTGGGGTGATCATCTTATGCATAGGAGGATTCAGAGTTGGATACGAGCCCAACTCCAATGCCTCGTCCAATCAGCTCAGAGCACTCAAAGGGCAACAGGAGGAGGTACAAGATGTTACAATTGTGGCCAACAGGGTGATTTTGTGAGACAGTGTTCTCAGAGGAACACACTTGGAACTAGTCAGAGATCAGTAGTTACTGAGCTAACAAGGAATGATGCAGGAAGGACTTGTGGAATGAGTGCAATGGTTGATCATTGTCTGATAGAGCATCAGAGTATAGATGTGGAGATTATTGGAAGTGGACAAGTAGCTATTTTGGGAGCTCATGAAAATATTGCGGTATAGGAGGCCGAGGAAGTGCCTTCAGTGTTGTTTCCTTTGCTTTGATTCTTGTTATGTTAGGATATGTTTTTTGAGACTATGTGATTCTTTAGTTTGACAATGTATTTGGCTTTAAGGATTATACTCTGAATATTGTTACTTTTATGTTGGTTTGTGTAGTGGTTCAGTGTTGGAACCATGGATTATGTGTGTTTGGTGAAATTTCGTACTTGGGGTTTTTGCAGGCTTCCAAGAGTAAGCCTAACCATAGGGGGGGAGAATGTAACACCCCTCTATTTTTCTCTTATGTTAGATTAAGATGCTTTGTTATTTTATCATTGCTTATTGAACGATACAAACTATGTGTGTTATGAGATGTACTTTCCTTGATGTTATACTTTTCATGCTCTGATTAAAATAATGGTTTATTATGACATGGTTATTGCTTATGAGTATTATTAATGATGGAAGTGTTAGTTTTGTGATATTGTATTGGTGAAGGGGACATGATTGCATCACTCGCTTGCGAGGGCCTTGTGATTCTGTGATTTCCTCTTCATGGTGTATATTATAATGATGTTATATGCATGTGCTATTGATGCCTTGGATATAGGTTTGCAGGTACATGACATTGACTCCACCTGACTTCACAGGTTTGAGCGTTTCGACCCAATGGTATAATGATTGGGAGATAGTAGCTAGGTTACCTATGCCAGTTCTACATCCTAGCCATAGTGTGTCATCAGTCGAGCCTGTTGTGTCTTTGGGTGCTTGTTCTAATTTTATTTAATTCAGAAGGGCTCTTGAGTATGAAAATTAATACTTCAAATTATTGCTTTACATAGTGTTGATATTTATTTAAATTAAAATTATACATTGTGGATAGAAGTTTTTATTTAAGTTGATTAATTAAATTTGATTTATTTAATTAATTAAATTTAATCCAATGGGTTGAATTTATTTATTAAATAATTAAAATTAATTAATTAAATATGTTGTTGAGAAAATTAAAAGAAAAAAGTGAAATTAATTTAATTTTTAAATTGTAAATTTCAATTAGTGTTAATTAATTTCAATTTGGAATTAAATTGAAATTAGAAATTATTTCTACATGCAAAAGGCTTTGAGAAAATATCTGATTGTTGAGAAGATATTTTGAATGTAATATGTGTGTGAGTAGAATTAATTATTTAATCTTGGTTGAGATATTATTTTTGAGAGAGGAATTTAATTGGAAAAAGAGAGAGAAGTTTCTTCACAGGAAATTGTTGGAGAGAAAAAGATATTATTTTTTAAAGAGGTTTTTGGCTGAAAATTGATAAAAAAAAGGGGTTTTTTAAGAATCTTGGAGGTTTTTCTGTATTTTTACATCTTCCTGGAAGTAGTGATTTTGGGAGAAGCTTTGGAAATGGATCTCTGAAGGGGAGGCTCTGCTTCAATCTTCATCTTCTTCAAGCTTCAGGAAAACAGGTTCTTTTAAGTTTATTAAATTTATTTAATTGTTTGAGAAAGATTGTCTGTTCAATTCTGTAGAAGATTTGTTTAAAATGGTAATTGAGATTGAAAGATTGCCTGTGCAAGCAAGTTTTTGTAATCTTCTGAGATTTATCTAAATTTACTTGTAGAAATTTTGTTAAATTTTATTATGAGGAAGTCTGTGCAACTTTTCTCTTACAAGATAGAAATTGAAACCCTTTCTTAAATTTGGGAAAATGATTATTGTTATTGTGAAAATTCCCTGATAGAAAAACTGGTTATCTAATTAAAATTTTCCTATAAATGGCCTTCTTCAGAAATATTCTTTCCCCAATTTTTCGTTTGTGTAAAAATTCTTTACAAAATTATATATATATATATATATATATATATACATTTATGAGTATATACATATATATATGTATAAAATATACATATTCAATATACATATACAATATTTATTTATTTTGGTTTGTGCGAATTTATTCTTTATTGTCCTGCCGTCTATATGGCGAATGAGTTTATTGAAATTTGTAGGTTTCAATTTTATGTTTGTGGTGGGGTTTATTACTTTTTACCCATCGTACCTGTGTGAGGGGTGGTGGCTGCCTTGGCAGCACCCTCCACATATGTGGAGAGAGTGTTGCCCAAGGCAGTAAAGCCTTCCCTTCCACTGGGTTGGGGTCGGTCGGCTGTACCATGAGTACAGTCTGACACCCAACGGTTGGAATTTCAGAGAATGCCAAAAAGATTCTGACGCCCAATGTTTAGAGTTCGATGCATTTAAGATTCTGGCACCCTTCTTTGTGCTGCGTCCCTTTCTCGGGATCCGTCCTCTACCAATTTAATTTCATGATTTGAAAGTTACAATTTAAAAAAAATAGATATTGATAATATATATATATAAATATTATATTTATATATATATATGGAAATTGTTTATTAAAAAGGGGTTTTTATTTTGGTTAATAATAATATATTAATTTTGTAGTATATATTATTAAATATTGAATTTATATATATATATATATATATATTGAATTAGATATATGTCTATTATTAAATATATAGCATATTTGAGATTTGTATATATATATATATATTGCATGTGTATTTTGCATGAGTATTTTTCCTATTTTATGTTATGTATTTAGTTGCATGCATTGAGTTCAAATGGGGATTTAGAAAAGAATATTATTTATGCATGGTTTAATTAATTAAATGGGTATTCTTAGTAAAATAGGAAAACTAATATTTTATTAAAATTATTATGGAATTGAAATCTAGATTGATGTATTTTCTACATCATCAAAATATGGACTCTTATTAAATTAGAGAAAAATTGTGTAACTTGTCTTATTAATCCTTCTTATCACTGAATGTGTAAGGATTTAGTAAATCCAATCTCATAATTAATTATCATGTTGATTGCTGATTTGGTTCTTCTAGTTGCATGTAGAGGAAATGAATATTTAATTAAGTGTAGGCACAAAAGATTTATTATTTTAAAATTGAGGAAATTAGGGAAATGGTTAATGTGAAGTTTATCTCTGTTTGGAAGAGCCTTTTTAATTAATTAGTTAAAATTGGGATATTTGAGTGGTGCGAATTGTTATAAGTTATTTTGTTGACTATTTGCAAGGTTGTGATAAATTAGATTGTTGTAGACATTAAACTATGATGTCTTTATGATGTGTTTGAGATATCTTCTATGGTATTTAGGGGTAATTGAAAAGAGGTATTAGTTGATTTGTTGTAAGTCTTCCTATTGGGGAATGTTAACTTTGAGAGTCGTTATTTCATGGTCTTGCTTATTAGTAGTTCTTGATGGTAGTAAGGTTTGTCATTTTCAGTGAGTCACCCAGTTTCCACGAACGGGGAATGGTTGATCTTCTTTGAATGGTTTTGTTGGATGGTTTGTACCTCCTTAGTTTGGAGTGGTGTTGAATCACATGACAACCATAGGAGGGTGATGCTCAATGGCAGGCCAATATCTAGAAATATCTGATGGGTAACTCATGTACCTTGAGTGATATTTCTCCTAGGTTAGTTGTGTGTATAGGTTATTGGAGTTTCATACTGTTAAACTCTTATTTCAATGTAATCTTGAGTTAGTGTTGTACTTGTGGTAGTTTTGTTTAGAGTTGAGTCAGCCTATGACTAGAGGTTGTAGGGTTTGTCCTTGTATCCGTGTTACTGTCTCCTAGCACAGGGGGTGGGCCTTCGGGTACCACTTGGTTGGGAGGAACGTGCGCCCTACACCATTGGGTCCCCCTTTGATTTCCAGATTGTGTTTTGAAGTTTTTCAATGGAGAGCTCACAGTGGTTTTGTTCTTTAGTTAAGCTTTCTATTTACTTTAGATTAGCTCTTGTAATTATTATTTCCCTCATTTGTTTTTGAGGATGAATTTTGTAATTGTAATAGTTCGGTTTGATCTACCTCATTTCGGGAATGAGTATTGTAATCTAATTTTAATTTAATGTAGTCGAGAACTTATTATATGTTATCCTAGTGTTAGAATCTTTAATGCTTTAAAAGTATGTGAAATTAAATGTATGGTTAATATTTTAATAAATTCTTTGTGTTGAAGTAGTGTGTATGTTTGGCTATCGATGTAATCATCTCTTGTGACCTTAGAGGTTTTTTCGAAGTATTGTGCATCTTCTTTGTTTATAATGCACTTTTAAGAAAAAAAATTGTACGCTTCCGCATTGAGTTGCAACTTCCTTTAGGGTCCCATGGCGGGGCATTATAGCAACACCTAACTACATTTCACCATATCAAATTTTATAGTGTGGTTGTAAGTGCTCCTGCACCAGATTTGATGATGGAAGGGTCTCAAATATTAATGAGAGAAATGTTGGTATGATAAAGGGTTGTATTAAGAAGATTTCTACAAGTGCTATTATTAATATCTCTATCATTCCTAAGAACACCTAGTATCACATGGTTAATTAGAATGGTAAGGCTTGTGTAATATCACAATATTTTGATGTGCCAAACATCATTTCCCACATCTTAATTAAGGCTTAGCGTGTAATGGAAATTTTGGATACATGTATTATCAAAAAGGGTAATCATTCCAAATTTGTACTAGAAACCATGTTTAAGGTCTCGTCTATCTATTAGTTCTATTTAAACATTTCAAACTGTTATCATCTCCCAAATACTCTTAGTTGTGCTCTCTATAGGACCTATTAAAGAAGTGTGTTTGGGCAATGTGGTGGTACAAAAAAAATGGTTTTAGAATAAAATTTAAAAAATATTATAGACTTCCAAAATGGGAGGGCCAAGGAAATGTACTAAACCTTCTAACTATGCAACTCTCAATAAAAATGCTGACCTCTCGATGTTGTTTTGAAGGGTGGGAATGGTCTCCTTCTTTAAGGCTTTGAAAGGCTCTAATGAAATTCCAACAACCAAATTCATAAATTCATAGAGAAAAGGGTAGGTGAATATAGGGGTGGTCAAATTTTAAGTCACTACTAAGCTCATTGTAGAGGCGATGGGTATGGAAAATGAGGGTAGAAAGGTTGCCAAGAAAAGTGGAGCTAATTATGAAGAGTTTTTGGAGAATTTTCTACATGATGGAGAGTAGCTAACACAATTCCAAAATAGGTACGCCTGACTTGAACTCTCACCACCTTTCACCCTCATAATAATGTTCATAATGTGATATTTCAATTACAGTCTACACTTATCATTTTCCCATTCTTAACCACATATACCATCATGCATGCATTAATTTACCCTTCTATTAGTTATCTTATTTGCAAAAAAATATTGAGAATGGGGTGACTCCACCATTGCACAATGGTCTTATGCTTTCCCTCTACAAGTATTCCCTTTCTTTAATAACCCTCATGGAAACCCATTGGCTATTAGGTGGGACATCCTTGATCAAAATGAAAAAGTGGGATATGATCCCCTAGATGTTGTTTTTCCTCATCTAGAGCCTAACCTTAGGCCTCTACCTCAGATTATTATTCCTAAGGATATTTCCCATGCGAATGTCACCCACTTGGATTCTCATAGTTCCAAACCATCTACCCTTGTTGCTAAGTTGTCTTCTATGATTTTTTTTTTCTAATTTAATTTGATCAAGGCCACCCCAAAGAAGTGGAAACACACACCACTTCTTCTTGAACCCCCCAAGGCTAATAATCTATAAAAAATAGATGAAAAAATAGAGTGATTTTATTGCCATTATTGAAGAACAAGAGGGGACTCAACATAATGAATTGGAGGAAGGGAAGTTGGGAATGATTAGTGGTGGTAGAAGAACGGTGTGATTAGCTCAGATAGCCTCATTTAAAAAAAAGGGAAAACATAAGGCTACTAACCAAGATGAGGTGGAAAAAACGGTGGGGGAAGAGTTTGAACAACAAGTTGACGAGGATAGTGAACTCTTTGAATTTGAAGAGAGTATTTATGAGATGGGAGAAGAAGATTTGGAGGAATTTAAAGATGATAAGGAGGATGATGTCAATGGGAGGGAAGAGGAACTTAGGGTTTATATGAAAGAGGCCATTAAAATTGAGAACAAAGCCAATGCCTCTAATTCTCTTGAGGGTACCAACAATGATTTTCTGAGAAGAAAGATAACTTTTATGTAGGTTCATATGGATGACATGGAGAAATAAATAATAAACTTGACTAAGGTCTCCAATTGACTCATGTCTCATTCCATAGTGGGTGTGGTATTGGAATAGATAAATATCATGAAGGGTATTTGTAGGATCACCATGGAAAAAATAGGCCCTTAAGTAGCAATAAAATTCAAAAAATCAGAGTTAGGCAACTTGATATAAAAATTTAAATAATTTATATATATTATTTCAAAAATATGTAACAATAGAATCTGTATAAAATTGAAAGTAGTTTCAAAACTACTAGGTTTATTTATTTTTTAAAATCTATTGGGTGAAAATTTGAAATTTCAATGCAGTAGTACTTAAATTACAGGGAAAAAATTAGAATTAGGTTTCTGTCTGACCACATTAACCAAAATAAAATGATAATATTTTTTTATAATATTGTAGATATAAGTAGGGGACTCATGTCCCAATATGATGCATATTTTTATGTAATTGTTTTCCAAGTAAATAATTAATTATGATTTTTTTATTAAAAAATATAAAAAATATAAAAACTCATATGTCTAACCACCTTAACTTGGTCAAAACTTCATGAAATTCATTTATTTTTAAATCCTATATTATGTGAAGCATAGAATGTGATGCATGTTTCAGATTCAAAAAATGTGATACTATTTGAAAGTTAAAGATTTTTTTCAATCAACCTATCAATCAGAACTTTAGTCATAATTCAAATAGAAAATGACTAATAATTATTTATTAAATTCAAAGTAAAAAATTATTTATATTGGTGGAAAGTTGAGAATCTCTTTTAAAAACCCTTTTCGTTTCATTAATTTTGGGTAAAAGAAAATTCGTCAGCCACATGGGCCATCATATAACTTAGATATCACCATTTTTTTGCCCATCATGATCCTACACATACCCTAAAGGTTCTTAAGAATATTGGAAATGTTAAGAAAAGGACCAAGAAGAGAAAGATGGCCCTAATTGGAGGGAGTTTGTGTCCCAAATTGACAAAATTTGGGAACTGATTTCCAATGTTAAGTAATGGAATTGATTTTGTTTTTTATTATCCTTTTTCTTTGCTTTGAAACTATTAATTCTTTGTTTTATTATCATGAACTACTATTTCATGATAGCTATGTTATGGTTTAATACATGTTGGACTTTGGTTAATCTCATAAACGGTCTATGTACTATTTTATGGATATGTGGGGATTTTTTTTTGTTTATGATGAGAATTGTTATGTGGTTGTAATTTTGGTTACTTGACCTATCTGCCATTTTGGCTCTAGGTTGTTTTGATTGATGTTATTTTTTGGTGGTGGTTGGTGTTGTTTTTCCTAGCCTATTTCTCTATCTTTTGTTCTAGCTTTGTAACCATGGGATCAAGATCCTTTCGCTACTTAATCAAAAATAAGATATTTAAAAAAAACTATTCATTAAGGAACTCAAGTGGCTTATTATTTTATTAAAAAATACAGATCCTACGATCAATTCATTTAGGCACTTAATTAAATTCTAACTAGCAATGAAAATTAGACACAAATATAAATAACCTAAGAAATAACACTTGAATTAGGCTCATAATACATTGATGGAAAAATACCTTTTATAAAAGATTATAATATAATTTAAAAATTCAAGAATGATAGACAAGGCATGTTACCTTTTAACAAAATTCCTAAAAAAATTCCTAAACTATAGTGATTGCAAGATATGTAGAAAAAACATTTGTACAAAAGTCTCTACATACTCTTCATAGGGATGATCATAGTCATTATGATGATCATATAAACAAAAAGAAAAGAAAATCAATGTAATTTTTTACATCTGATTTTCTACTTTATTGATAAGATTTTGTACATTATATGTATTTTACACAACATACAATGCAAAAAATGTCATAATTTATAATAAATATCTTTTGAATTATAATAAAATTATTTCATTTTATTTTATTTAGGATGTGTAGTATTGATTGGATTTGATTTCAACCTCAACTTTTATAATAATAAAGTATACTTGATTTCATTTTGGGTATTGTCCATATTTGTTGAAGTATTTAATGTTATAGAGGTAAAGGAGTAGGAGAAAGGAATACACATCTTTCATGGATGACTATAAAAAAGAGCACCTATTCACAAGATTTCATTGTAATGTTATGGATGTAAAAGAGAAACCCAAATAAATATACCTCTTAAATTCATGATTATAAAAATTTTCCCATTTAAAAAATTGACAAAGATAAAAAATCTCACACAATAAAATAGTTGGTAACATTATTAGCAAGCTCCCTCTATAATGCTACAAATGTAAATGAGTAGCAAAAATGGATATGTCTCTTACATTAAGACCTGCAAAAAGTACCTCACATTATGATTGACTCTATTACATTGTCACTCAAATAATTTATATGGAATAATAGGAGTGTTCATATATATTGTTCAATAGAATGAAAAATAAATTTTGTAGAAAATTTGGGAAAAATATACATTAGAGAATCTAGTCATTTGAAAAAAAAAATCTCACTAATTTATTAGTTAATAAGTAAGAAAACCTAATAGATGAATTAGTATACCTACCTCTAGAAGGAACTAATAAATTATATTATAATTGTTTAGATTATTAATATTTAAAATATGTTGTCAAAAATTTTGAAGAAAAATTATAATGATATGACTGAGTAATTAACTTTGATTCTTGCTCAAATTAATCATGATAACATATTTACCATCATAATTATAGTTTCTATCATTGTATCTCTCATGGGCCCTCACATACACTAATTATGGAGAACCTTATGTTTCTTCTATGACTTAAAAATCATCATTCTAAATGTTTTCCACATTAATTTAAATTTCTAATGTTTGCATTTGTAATCGACACCTATAACCATACATAATTCATATCAAATAAATATGAACATAATATTCGATTATGATTGCAACTTTTATCCTTATATTTCCCACAAACCCTTATATAAACTAATTAAGAATAACCTTGAATTTCTTATATGACTTAAAAAGCATTATCCCAAATACTTTTCACATTGACTTGATTGCACCTATAATCATAGATAATTAAAGTCAAACATATATCGATATAATATTCATATACCTAACCATAGATAATTGAAATCAAATAAATGTCAATATCTATAACCATAAATAGTTCAGTTCAAATAAATATCGATTTAGTATTCATAATATTCGTACACCTAAAACCATTGATAATTCAAATCAAGAAAATGTCAACATAATCCTATAACCATAGATAATTCAAATCAAATCAATATCAATATCTATAACCATAATTAGTTCAGACATAATATTCATACACCTATAACCATTGATAATTCGAATCAAGTAAATGTCGACATAATCCTATAACCAAGTCTGATAAATGTCGACATAGTATTCGGTTATACGCAATGTGAGGAGTTCCAAATCAATGTGGAAAGTGAAAGAAAACGGTCTCATTTCATTCCAAATTCACACACAGATGGGAAAAAATTTGGCAAAGATCGAGAGACGTGAGGTTAGCATTTTTATCCCTCTGTTCACACGTCTTCTTTAGGTAATATCTAAAAAGAATATTAGTAAGTCTCCGCATTCATTTTCAATTCTACCGGCCACGTATATATATAAAATTCTCCTTTAGGTACCTAAATCCTAATCAAGGAAATGACGACATACTACTGACTGATCCAAAGTCGGTGGTTTATACAACATATAAAGCACACCAAAGCCCTACTTGGTCTTTTACCCTTTTTGAAGGAGTTAATCATGAGGATACCATCCTTGTGCATAGATTTTGGTATGCTCGAACATATTTGTTACTTTTTACTTTTTAGATTTGAGATTTTGTTGTCTTCGAGCAATGATTTTTTAGCTTATAGTTTGGATTGAGTTTATTTGTTTATTTTTTTGTTCGTTGGTCTTTTTAAAGTCAGATTATAATTTGGTAATGTTGTTTTGTCGAGTCAATTTACTATTGAAGTCAAGCTTACAAAGGATCTTAAGGATTATTGTAATACCCCACCACACAACCTTAGAGGAAGTTGCAATTAACTACTCAAATAGATTAATTTTTTTTTGTTTAAGCATAATTAACATGGAAGTTCACTAACCATTGCAAACAACCCCTAAGGTTACGAGACTGAGTTTACTTTAAGACCCAAACAAAAAACATGAATGGAAACCATAACATTTATTTACATAATAAATTAGAAATACATACATTCCATACATGATAAATTACATCAAGAGTAAGAGATACCATGTGATTTCATTTAACAATAATTAAACAATAAGATTACATCTCTCTTTCCCCGAATGAGGTAAATCCAATAAGAATGATTACAATTACAACTCTCCACCTCGATACAAATGAGGGGTAGTAAATTACCAAATTAACTAAAATGAATAAACATAAAATGAAACTAGATCTGACAAGTTCTCCAACTGGAAAACTCGTCAACACGAACAAGAAGAAAGCCCAATGGAGTAAGGTGCATGTTCCACCCAACCAAGAGGTACCAGAAGGCCCACCCCCCGTACTAGGAGATAGTAACAAGAATTCCTAACCAAGGCCATCTACCTCTAGACACTAGCTAACAAACTGAATTGAATCAAATCCAAATACAACATTAACACCATAGTTACAATGCTTCCAGAGTTAACAAATCAATTACCTCAGATACATACATACTGCTGACTTAGGAGAAGTGTCATCACAATGTTACATGGGTTATCCTGGTGAGTTTTCCTAGGCCCCGACCTCCATTTGGGTTATCCCGGTAACCTCTAATGACTTCCAGCACCTCATGTAAACCAATGTGGAATTAGTTATCTCTTGTAAAGACAAGATAACAATCTTGCCATTCCAGGCCTTCTTGTCTCATCCCAAGTCTATACAAGCCTTTGCGTCTATGAGTGAGGCACAATTATCTTTGTTAGGTGCTTGATACTACCTAATCCTCTAATCAATTTATTTGTGTTATCACTGGATTAGCTAACTTACATTGAGTTATCTTGGCACCACTTTGTGTGCCGACCCTCATTGTAAGCCACTGCTCTAAGAGAACATGTGAAACAACTCCACAACCCAAGGGTACACAAGTGCTACCTAAGGATATCAAATCCCTATCCATGACATATAATCAACACATTCCCTTTCATGATAATCGGGTAACAAACTTGATATAGTTAGACGCACTACCCAAGGAAATTCAAAGGTTGACTAACATAATATGACAGCCCACATAACTGAAAACCCCAACTAAAAGACTTATTAACTCCTACCACACAATTTTTCCCCAAGTGGAAATAGAAGAAATTACTTTTAAACAAGTAATTTAACAAGACTTAAATCTACTTTGGATTTTTTAAATCCACTCCTTTTATTAACATTCAATAATTGTGTTGTCTTAATAAAATTGAATTAACGCCTCTTTCAAACAAAAGAAGAAATTAAACCCAACATTTGATTCCCTAATTGCTTTTAAATAAATATAAAATAACCATTTATTTTTACAATTCAAAATACATCATTTTAAAATAAATATTCTTTCCTCTTTTCAAGGTAATCATTTTAAAACAATTAGCTTATCTTAAAAAGCATATTAAATTAAAATCAAATCTACTGCTCCATCAAATATATTATTTTCAAATAAAAACAATGATTTAACCAAAAATACAATATTTTCATTTCCTCAATTAAACTTAAATCATGCCCTCAATAAATTATTATTTTAATACATATACACATAATATATATACATATATATACTTATGTATTTTATATATATATATATATATATATCTATTTTAATTATTTAATATAAATGTATATAATATTATAATATTATATAATATAATATTAAATATTAATACATATTATATTAACTATAATATATATAAATATATTAATATTATAAAATATAATAATAAATATTAATATATTAATATTTTCAATATTTTAACAAAAAAGGAAACCTCATACGTGTCTCGGGTCATGCGGATTTTAGGGTGGGCGGTTGTTTCGGGCCACATGCCAAACCCCAGGGTAGGTCGACTATGTGTAAACACAATCGTCCCTAGGGAGTTTGGTGGTGAAAGGAGTGGGGAGCACGTTGGGCGTGACCCCCTTCCCCTCGCCTCCCCCCGCCCCCGCTCGCCTCCCATGGGAGGCACGGTGGGGGGTGAGCCCCTAGCGACCTCCCCCAAACAAAAAAAAAAATTCCTTTATTTATTTTTTCAAAAAGTAATTTATTTTTTTATAACAAAACCCTACAGATTAAATCTGCATTTGTTTTTGCAAGTAATTTTTTTTTTTTCCTATAATTTTGACAGCATAACTCCATTAACTAATATATATTAAATATATTTATATGTACCTATATATATATATTCACAAAATGAATTTTCCAAATTAATTGAGAAAACAAAATTGAAATAACAATTTCTAGCCAAGAACACCAATATTTTCTTGAAGCAATTCATTTCCAACCATAGGTTTTTCTTCAGATTTAGAAGCAAGATTTAAAATGGGTTTCATTTGCAAACAAAAAGAGGTTTTGACTATTTTCAAGCAACATACTAAAATCTTAAACTTTCAAAATGAACACTAATTAAATAAGAAGAATACCTAAATTCAAAATCTTGAATATTGACAATGGTGCTCTAGATTCCTCCTCTGATTCCAACTCCTCCAACACATTCAAATTTTTTCTCCAATCAAAAACCAAAACAACAAAATTCCTCTCCTCTTTTATTTTTCTTTCAATTTTTCATTCTTCTCAAACTCATGAAAAATCCCAATAATACAGAAAATTCTCCAAATATCTCATCAACCACCCTCATAAATATTCCAAAAACTAAATAGCAAATATCTTTTATTTTTATTTTTTGGATTTAAATTTTTCTAAAATGTAATTTTAAACCTTTTTCTTTTATTTTCAATTTCAAACATTAAGTCCATAAGTTTCATGAATAACTTATCTAATTTCAACACAATCAATTTAATTAATTAGTAAAATAAATCTAATCCACGATCAAATTATTTATTAATTAAATTAAATTAATTAATAAATTGAATAATATTTCTAACATTAAACAAGATAAGTTTAATTAACAACTTAACTACAAAAGCATAGATTTACCTTTATAACATGCAATTAAATAATAAAAAAGAATGAAAAATAATAAAGAAACTTAACCCGACTAAGACCCGATGACACACTATGACCAGGGTGATGACTTGACACTGAAAACCTAGCTATTATCTCCCAATCGGATATTGTTCGGCAATGGACACACTCAAACCTTTGAAACCAGGTGGAGTCAATATCCTGTACCTGTCAACCTACGAACAAAGAGTATATCGACATACATATATATGTCATAATTAAAACACACCGTGAAGAGGAAATCATGGAATCGCAGGGCACTCGCAAGCGAGTGATGTGATATTGTCCCCTTCACCAATACAGTATTACTAACTGATGTATCTAACATCAAAACTTAATCCAAAGCATAAAGCATCAATAATTCAAATATCCACTATGCTAATCTAAATCATGCCATAAAATAACATCAGAATAAAATACCATCGCATCAAAATATAACATTCACATCATTTTGTACAGATAATGATCAAATAGAACTGAGTACCAAAGTCAAGGTACTAATAGAAACACAACATAAAGGGGAGAAAAATTGTTCGACAATAGAGAAAAACAAAGGGGTATTACAATTATATTCATATTCAAATTGGTTATTTATAATCTATTCACAAAGTTATTTATTTTAATTTTTCATACTTGTTATAAGTGTCAATTTTTTTATCACACTTGATGAAAAAATCATTCTTTAGTTATGCTAATAGTCAAGTTTGATTTCAATATTAATGGTCCACTACCTCAAAAATGTGAGGAATGATAGACTATACCGGACAATTGCAAAATAATTACAGAATTGGCACAAAAGAATCATGTACTAATTGTAGACCACATACTAAGAATGTGGGTTTTAACATTTCAAAGCATGTTGAGAAGGTAAAAGATGTTTATGTTTTGACAATAATCTAGGGAATTCTCCAAAGAAAATCTCAATATATCATAACAACTCTAATTATGAGTATTTATCTTCTCATGTAGAGTATTTCCCTTTGTACTCTACCCATATTTCTCCTCAAGGGAATTTTGGACACTCACAACATATGTGGTGGCCTAGAGGACTAATGGAATATTCGAAACAAGTGTTGGCCCTACACACTATGGGAAGATACAAATTAGTTATAAAGGATATCATTTTTTTGTAGAATAGCTATCATACTCTTTAGAAGATTGATAACTATGGCTTTCCTCAAGACTCCCATATTTTATGAGTTTATTATATGAAAAAATTCTTGGGGTTATACAAATTACAAATATAAGTCTATTATCTGATATAGTAGACCAACAGAGGAAAACCTTAACATTATTTATTTAGAAAATTTTAAATTTTTTTCATTTTCTTTTCTACTATTTATGAAGTCATATGGTCATTTAATCACTTGTAATATACTAATTATTATAGTTAATGGTGAAGTTGCTACTTTTATCTCTCCAAAATGGTAATTAAATTAATTGATCTTGGATGTGACCCCACTTGAAAGGGTTTATGGCCCCTCTTTGACATTGATAACTACTCTTTTGCTATTACTAATATATTATTTCAATCATGTTGTTGAAAGATCTCATCTTTTGTGTTAGATTGACTATTCATTACGAATCGCTTTAATATGTTAGGATTAGATGTCCCATTCATAAAATTGAAATATTATTTTCAATATATAAAAAATTATCTTAACCCAATTTTATTACATATTTATCATTGTATACACCTAAAAATGGTCTTGAGAATTCTGATTAATTAAATACAAATTATTTGATTAATTATCCTAATTTCCTCTACTATTTGAATAAATAGAAATATTTATTTATATAATTCACGTTCGCATTCACATTTGAATTCTTCTAATATCTCATATTAATTAAATAAACAAAATTAAATACTTTTTTTGATTTAATTATCATTTTCCTATTTTATTCTATCACATCAATCTTAAGTTATTTAAATAAATATTAAAACACTTTATTGATTGATTTACATTATTCTTTTATTTAATTTAATAAACAATTTCTATAGTTTGTTTTATTAAATTATTTATCCCTCTTTTGGTAATTTAAATAAATCAAAAATATTTGAATAAAGGCATAAGGAATATTCCTCTATATTTCCTTCAAAATCAAATTAGATATCCTATATCTAATTTATGTCAAAATCATGTCAAAATTAATTGATTGAAACTTCACATGAAGAATTGGAGATAAATTGCAAATTTATCTCTCAATCCTCCTCCATCAATATTTCCTCTTCTCTTGCCTGGTGTTCTCATGGGTGGAGACAATCTCCAAATTTCTCTCAATATTCTCCATATTTCACCATTCAATCCTCTAGATTGAATCCAAGCCTCTCTTGGTCATCCCTATGCTTTTCTAGAATCAGGAAATATATAAATAAAGCCTCATTGAACCAAGAAAAATATCCCAGGTTATCAAGTTTACTCTACAGAATTTCATCAAGCATCTCAGCATCCAAGCATCCAGCATTCAAGCATCGAGCATCAATTTTTCATATCATGGCTACCTCATGTAGCTGCATTTGTCAATTTTCCTATCAATTCATATTACATTAGTTTCGTTTATTCATATACATATTATCAGCATCCTTCTCATTCTATGAATTGTCATTTTAACAATCATAGTGCTCATACAATCTAAGAGCCAAGTGATTTAATAAATCTTTGGAGATAGAGAGGAATATGACACTTTCAGTAGATTATTGTTTTGAATTAGTTCAATTAGTTTTATCTTTGATATAATTTCGTATTAAGAAGTGTTTTATGCTTTACACCTTATTCACACTTACAATTTGGCGTCCAATGTGGGGCCTTAACCCCAATTTTATCATTTTTTTGTGAAAAGTGTCGTGTAGGTTTCCCACATGTTCTATTTTAGCGCTTTCGTCAAATACTATAGCGCATCTGTGGCACTTTTGTGCTCTGTTTCAGTGCTTCCATGATACTACAGTGCATCCGTCAAAAATTTCAATGCTTTCAACTCTAGCACTTCCATGACCTTTTTTACGATGCATCGATGATTTAGCGCTTTCGTGGCAAAGTTAGACGCTTCGGTGTTCTGTTTCGTCACTTTTAGGTTTAGCGCATCACGTAAAATTTATAGCACTTCGGTGGACTATTTCGGTGCTTTTGTAAAAATCAGTCTAGATCTGACGTGACCACAACCAGATTTTATTTCTTTTTTTCACAGTTAGACTAAAATTTATCAATCCTAAGATAGTCACTTCTAGTTTCTAAAATTTATGAATTCTAGGGTAGTAACTTTTGGTTTCTAAAATTTATCAATCCTAGGGTAGCCACTTTTTTTTTTTCTTAAAGAAAATTTATCAATCCTAGGGTAGTCATAAAATTTTTGCAGTATAAGTTAAAAAGAACATCATGATTTTTGTGAAGCAACACCTTCACATAGATTAGAAAATTATCTTTTTGGGCTTAAAATAAAACAACTTATATGTTGTGCTTGTGGTGATTAGGCTTATGCTCTCCCCTTAACTGGGTGATCAAAGCACCAGATTCATCTTTACTTCATGCTATTTATGCTTTGTTAAATCCTTTAGAAGGCTTGTCATAGTGGGAAAAAGTACTAACCCTATGGGAACGACCTAAGTGGGAATGCCTAAAGCCAAGGATTCTAGCCCACTATAATCAAAATACAAGTTGTTGATGAAATTCCAACTTGATGGTAGTGAGCAAGATAACCATCCCCAATATCTTTTTTCTAAAGAGTGGGAGGTCTCCTGAGGGAGTTAATTAATTTTCGCACCACACGGAAGTCCTATCTACTAACCATAGAGTAGTATCTCGCCCAATAAGTACCCAAACATTTTCATACTCACAGTGCAAGGGGAGGGAAGAATCTACCCCCAAGACACTCACCATATAATTTCCAAGGACTGTTTTCTCAGAGGACAACAAATCCAACTCTGAGTACGCACTTGGAAACGACAAAAACATGGGTGCAAAAAAAGGGGGTGACACGGTTGTGTGTGTCAACACAATTTCAAGATGTGGGCTGAGAGTATAACGATGACCTATTTTTCCTTAAGTGTTAGTCTGTCTAATTTGTGTATATTTTTCAAATCAAATAGTAAAAATCAATAAGGACCATTTGTGGTTCTTGAACATACACGATCTATTCAGTTTAAAACAATTATCTCACAATTGGTGGCTGTGTTTTCACAAAATTCAGTAAAATCAGATTAAAGATCATCTTGAAAACAACAAGTCAAATCAAATTGAGAAGTTCATGATTCGAAAGTTGAAGTCCACCATGTTTTTCAAGAGAATAATCAAAATCACCAAACCCAAGAAAGCTCTTAGTTATCAGGATAATTTAAGAAGAAGGCATTTTCTATATCTGAATCAGAAGATATTTTTACAACATAGAACCTTCATACTGAAATATCACAATTTTTCTAAGGGTCACAATTTAGATTACGTAGTAGAACCACTATATTCAAGAGCCTTCTTCCAAAGGAGAGCTCTCACATAGTTTCACAACCGTAGTCAACGCATACATCAGTCTTATTTTCCTTAACCCATGATAGAGTATGCCACAAGGCTAGATCAAGTTTTACAATAGAGATTCTTAAAAGTCCTATTTTTAGCGCTCTGAAAACTTGTTTCAATGCTTCGGGTCACTGTTTTAGCGCTTCTATGAAATAGAACTTTTGGGCACTGTTTTAGTGCTCATAGTCTTTATTTTAGCACTTTCATTAAACAACACTTTCATCATCTTTTCCAGTGCTTTCGAGCATTGTTTTAGCACATTTGTCAAGATAGTGCTTTCATCATCTTTTCCAGTGCCTTTGAGCACTATTTTAGCGCATCTGTAAAGATAGCGCTTTCATCACCTGTTTCACCGCTTTGGGACTCTATTCTCGCACTTTTGTGAAATAACACTTATGTACTTTGTTTTAGCACTTTCAAAATAGAGAGTTCAAAAATCATACCATTCGATCTGTCCGTCATTTTTATCCATAGTTTTTTACCAAAAAAAAAGTTTCTTTTTATCAAAATCACTGTCTCAAAAACTGAAATCACAAAGGTTTATACAAATTTCCAACCTTATCAACTAAAAAAAGATCTTGCAAATAAGAAGCGTCAAAACCAAATACACAATCAATTACTACATTAAATTTTCATGATCAGGATATTATCATCCTTTATCACAAAACCAAGTATAGTAATCAAATTTTTAACTTAGTCTTATCAATAAGATCAGTCATCTTATTCGAATTTGTTAAAAATTCAATTGACATTTTTCCAACATAGAAGATCAATATTTGAGAAGAAAGAGTAAAAATTTGTATGCCAATCTTCACTAGGTCCCAAAAATAGAGACTCTTAGAACAAGAACATAAAACATCGCAAGCAATGGTAGAAGAAAATCCTTGGAATAGTCTACACCAAAATGATAAAAGCGAAATAACTCTCGATGATATCCAAACAGCCCAACAAGATCCCAAATTCCATAAATTTATGGAAAAGATTTTAGAACAAGACATGGAGAAGTATCTTTTGATGTTCATTGAATCAGGGGCTAAACTTCCCAAGGACTTTGACGTAAATTGTCTGAAGGAAGCACTTGGAACAAGTGGGACTGAAATACCACAACCCACACAAACAATAGATCCAGTTGTTCCTTTAACATCCCAAATGAAAATGTTACAACAATAGATACATGATATTACGAAAGGGAGTACCAAAATATATGCGATACAGGACATTTTTCCTTATCCTTTCAACACAACAGTCGACCAAATACCTTTTCCTAGACACTGTGAATTCCCAAAGTACGACAAGCACAATGGAAGAATGGATCTGATAGATCATATCCAGGAATTCAAAACAATGAGCCTTGAGTTTTCCCAAGAGGAAACTTACTTAATGATGTTATTTCAAAGAATTTTGGGAGGTGCATGTATGGAATGGTTTTCAAAATTACAACCAAGTATCAGGATTTTTGAGGTACTTGTCAACAAGTTCATCTCCCAGTATTCTTTTAACATCCAACATGATGTTACAATAAAGGATCTTTATAACCTTAAAAAAAAAAAGGGGAGTCATTCTAGTATTTTCTACAAAGATGGTGACAACTATTCGCTAAATATCCTCGATCCATTCCTAAGGAAGAAAAGATGGAGTTATTCATTGACAACTTGACAGAGTAAATGAGTTATAGACTTGAATTACAATGTCCTCCCACATTAAAAAAAGTAATAGAAAATGGTCTTAAAATTGAAGAAGCACTAGTCGAAAGAGGAGTTATCAAGCATTTCAATGATAAAACAAATAACACAAATAACTCCTCCAATCAGTACTTAGGCAGTGATAAACCAAATTTTTGGGAAGAGAATCAAAACACAACTACCACTAAAATGACAAATGATTCCCAAAATGTCAAACCGGTATTCAAATTGACAACATCTACATCAAAGAATCAAAACAATGATCAAATTGTCAAGTCGAGTATCATACAAAACAATGAGATTGTAAAAACACAGTCATATCAAAAACCATCTAATCAGCATAGGTTCACGCCTTTAGGCCAAACAATAGAATCAAAAATGGAAGAATTAGTCACTAGTGGCCTTATCACTGCACGAGAAGCCCAATTATGGGATCCAAAGATCAAACCACCATGGTGGAAGGATGCAGATTACTGCAACTTCCATAACAATAAAGGTCATAAAACCAACAATTTTATGGAGTTAAAACATGCAGTACAAGATCTGATTGACAATAACAAAATATATGTTGAGGGACCCCAAAACAATAATGATCATTTAGCCTTCAAAGACCCTTTTCCAAACTATGACAAAGGAGTGTCATCATCTTCAAACAACAAAGGTAAGAACATCAATCATGTCTATGACAAAACAATCCTTTATCTATATGAAGTAGAGAGTGATCATACAATTGGTCCTGACATTGATGAAAAAAAAACCAACAACACTACCCCTTTGGATTTGCTCCCAAGCATACAAAACTCTGAAAATCAAATCAATGTCTTACAAATCAGAGACTGTCAGGAATATCAACCAACAAATATATTGACTAGGGGGCAATCCAAGGTAGTGTTAAAGGGAGTTGGTTCTACACATGCAGTTCCACCTCCATCTCATTATAACATTGTCGATCAACTATAAAAATTCCTGCATATATATTGATACTAGAACTCCTTAAATGATCACCATCACATAAGGAGGTTCTAGAACAAGCACTAGTAGCCACTATAGTACCAAAGAATCTAGATGTTTTCCAATTCCAAGCTATGGTGGGGCATTTGACTACCCCGCATTGTCTATCATTCTCTGAATAGGATGATGTCTCACTAAACCATCCCCATAATACCACACTCCATATTGAAGTCTTAATCCATAATCATCGTGTCAAGAGATTCTTAATAGATGGGGGATTTGGTCTGAACATTTTCACTCTTAAGTTAATCCATGCACTAGGGTATTCTGATGATGCTATTGATGGCCAAAGGAAAATGACTGTCAAAGCATATGATGAGGAGGAAAGATCATCTAAGGGATTAATTGTGTTACCCATTCAAGTGGGGCCAATGATGAAACACATAAAGTGTCAAGTATTGGAAAAAGAGTTAACATACAACATACTCTTAAGATGACCATGGATCCATGAAATGCATGTTGTACCTTCAACATATCATCAATGTTTGAAGTTCCCAATAAATGGACAAGAGGTGACTATATCTGTTGATTATAATCATCCTCAACATTGTGACACAATTAGAATCTCCAAAGATACCTTTGTGTCTCACAATAGGGAAGCATCCAGTTCAAAATCATCCAATGAAGAAAAACGTCCAACTATCACCACCAAGTGGGTAGAGGAGAAGAATAAAGAAAAAGAAAAAATTCTTGTTGAAACTCAATCAACAAATAATCTGTATCCACAAACTTCTTTATCACAAAATTTTCAAGAGCATTCCCAATTGACAAACAAGGGAATGGGAACATATTCTATGGAGCAATCACTTAACCTATCATAGTTAATGCCATCTCCTAAGACATATGGTTAACCATCTATGATAAAACCTCAAACATCATTACCAGTCACAATTATTGAAGAATGGTTTGTCAAAATTGGTACCATAGAGGATGATTGGGACAACAAAGTGATACTGGATTGGCTATACAAAGATGAGGAAACCTTGACATCCAAAATCAGTCTAAAAAATGTGAATATTAACATTGATAAATATGGAAAAGGGAAAGTTATTTTAGAAAAAATGGGTTATGAGGGACAAGTACCTATTGGATTAAGAAAGGATGGAATCATAGAGAATATTCAACCCCTCACTCTCCACTCAAAAGAGAAGACAGGACTAGGATACTCTGATGAAGAAAAACAGGAACTGGCAAGGAAGGTTGTAGAAAGAATCCTTCAACTTAGAGATAGTTCGGAGATAGATTCAAATCAATATGAGTGGGATTTGTGTTTCGATGTATTTTTGAATGATATTCATATTGATGTCATCCAACAATATGTAGATACACATGAGGAGGAACAAGGTTCTAGGTCTAGACCATTTGTAGCAGGATCACAAAATATTGATGACTTGAGTGGGGACAATTAGACCTCGAGTGAACTAGATGATCTTGAAGAAAGTACCATCATTGAACTCAATATTCTAATAAATAACTATGATGAAATGGTTTTCCAAACCCTTACATCCATCAACCTAAATGAATCTGATGACCTCATGCCATTAATCTATCTAGAATTTATTGACTGTGAACCTATTAGACCTCTGACTGTACCAATATTTGTAGACGATGATGCCATCATGAATTTCCTATGTCATAGAGAACCTAGTACAAGTTCTATTTTTTATACTCATAACAACACGACTTGGTAGGAGGGTGTCAAATATTCCAGTTGCAAAAGTAAAAATAGGGAAAATAGATCTAATGGTGAAAACCATTCTATGGCAGCATTAGATTTGGAAAAAGAAAAAATAAAGAATGCATCTAATAGTGAAAACCATTCTGAGGCACTGAAGGATGGAAGATTTGACACTCTTCTAGAACATTATCATGAGCAGTCATCGGTTCTGGTAGAACCAACACAGTCTGTTAACACCGACAGTGAAGAAAAGGAAAAAATCCTACATCTGGCATAATCCATGACAGATCAAGAGAGACTAGAATTCATCAATTTATTTAAGGAAAGAAGCATCAACTTCACTTTGTCATATTCTGATATGCCAAGCTTAGATCCAAATATTCTCATGCATCATTTGTCTTTGCCCGCAGGAATCAAGCCTGTCAAGAAAACATTGAGAAAAATGCATCCCCACATCGCATTGATGGTAAAGATAGAGCTAAATAAATTGTTAGGTGCTAGATTCATAAGGTCTATAGACTATGTTGAGTGGATATAAAAACTTGTACCTTTTTCAAAGCTGGACAATAGCATCACGATATGTACGGATTTTAGAAACCTAAATAAATCATGCCCAAAGGATGATTTTTCATTACCGAATATAGACATCATTGTAGACTTAACAGCATGGCATGCCACGTTGTCAATCATGGACAGTTTTTAAGGATATAATGAAATTAAAATAGCTCCAGAAGACCAAGAAAAAATGGCTTTTACATGTCCATGGGGAACCTTCTGTTGGAACATCATCCCATTTGGTCTAAAAAATGCAGGAGTGACCTATCAAAGAGCAATGACAACAATCTTTCATGATATGATGCACACCTTCATGGAGGATTATGTGGATGATATTCTAGAAAAATCATGTACAAGGAAGGACATCTACATATTCTGAACAAAATCTTCACACAGCTAGAGAAATTCAATGTTAGGTTAAACCCTAAGAAGTGTGTCTTTGGGGTCACATCAGGAAAATTGTCGGGGTACATTGTCTCAGAAAAAGGCATTGAACTGGATCCAACAAAATTCAAGGCAATAATGGAAATGTCACCTCCTAGAAATATCAGTCAACTTAGATCACTACTGGGAAGGCTCCAATCGATCAGGAGATTTATCTCCAAGCTAGCAGACAAAATTTATCCTTTCAATCATATGTTGCATAAGAATGTTGTTTTCAAATGGGATAATGAATGTGAAACAACGTTCAGTCAAATAAAATAGTATCTAATGTCACCACCCATTCTCATGCCACTAATGGAAGGAATACCTTTGATATCATACATTTCCATGACAGATATGTCTTTGGGGGCACTATTAGAGCAAGAGAATTATGAAGGAAAATAACATGCCATCTACTATATCAGTAGAACATTAAATGTTTATGAAATAAATTACACTTTCATAGAGAAATCTTGCTTGATGGTGGTATTTTCTACTCAACCGCTGAGACACTATATGCTGACTCATACAATCAAGCTAATAGAAAATATTGACCCCTTAAAATATCTACTTAGTAAGGCTTCCTTAATAGGTAGACTGGAAAAGTGGGTCATGCTATTAAGTGAATTTGACATTCAATATGTGGATAGAAAAGCCATCAACGGTCAGGAAATTGCTAAACAATTAACTAAGGCTCATCTACTAGATGATCGACTAATGATAATAGAGTTTCTAGATGTAGACATTCTGATAGTCATGCCCCAACAATGGGTATTATATTTTGATGGATCATACACACAGCGTGGATTTGGAGTAGGGATTTTTTTCATCTCTCCCGAAGGACACACCATTCCAAAATCATATAGACTAATGTTTCAGTGTAGAAATAATGTGGAAGAATATGAATGATTGATCATTGGGGTCAAAATAGCAATTCAATGGAAGATCACAGACTTACAGGTATATAGGGACTCTCAACTAGTCATTTATCAAGTGAATGACGAGTATCAAACAAAAGATAAAAATTTGATGCCCTACAAGAAAAAAATAGATGATCTGAAATATCTCTTTGTCAGTATCAAGTTTGATCAAATTCCAAGAGCTAAGAACAAAGTTGTGGACGCGATGGCCACAATTCCTCCATTCTAACAATTGCCAGAGAAATGCGGTTGTTATGAGTTTATGGTAGAACAAGTATCCTGTCCTTCCCATAATAACTCAGAATCCAATACCATATGCCATCTAGAAACCATTGAAACCTCCATCTATCAAAAAAAATATGCTTACCTGAAAGACGATATCCTTCCTCCTAATCTTTCCAGGAACCAAAAATGAAACTTCATCTACCAATCCGCCCTACATACTTTAATCACAAACATACTTTATTGTCGAGGTCTTGATGGTACCTTACTCGAATGTCTAGAACATGATGAATATGAAACTACCCTATGAGAGATTCATGAGGGTATTTGTGGCACTCATTTGAGTGGGATAACTCTAGCCAAGAAACTCCTTCATTTGGGATATTATTGGCCATGCATGGAGAAATAATCCTATCAATTTGTCAAAAAATTTCAAAAGTGTCAAATTCACAAGAATTTGATTCATGCACAGCACAAGAACTGCATCCCTTCACATCCACATGGCCTTTTTGTCAATGGGGACTAGATCTGGTAGGAAAAATAAATCCATCTTCATCCAATGGACACAAGTTCATTATCATAGCTACAAAATATTTCACAAAATGGATAGAAGTAGTGCCTCTTACAACCATCACTGGGAAGCAGATCTCCTCATTCATCATGAATTACATAATCTGTTGGTATGAAATCCCTCAATCCATTATCATTGATAATGGATGACCTTTCAAGAATCAATATGTCTAGGAACTATGTGAAAATTTCCATATCCAACATTTTTTTTCAACACCATACTATCCACAAGGAAATGGCCAAGCAAAGGCCTCTAATAAAACAATTCTAAAAATCCACAAGAAAATGGTAAACGATGTTGGACGTGATTGGCATGTTCAACTCAATCCTGCATTGTGGGCCTATAGAACAAGTATCAGAACACCAACAATTACTACACCATATGCCTTGGTATATGGATCAAAATTCATATTGATCATCAAACTAGAGATTACATCCCTTCATGTATCACTCAGAGGAGTAATTTTAGATGAAGACTATAGGGTATCTAGATTGTAGGAACTAGAATTTTTGGATGAGCATCGTGAATAAGTCTTTTATCATCTAATGGCCTATCAACAGAGAATTTCACGGAGTTACAACCACAAGGTAAAACCGAGGGTCTTTCAAGTTGGTGATTCGGTAATAAAGGAAAACCCTGGGAATTAGTAGAACAAGGAGAAGAAAGGGAAATTTGAGCCTAGCTGGCTTGGTCCTTTTGTTGTCATATCAGTGTATCGATCAGGGGCATATCAACTATCAATGTTAGAAGCGGATTTCTTTGATGAACCTATCAATAGTATCCATCTCAGAAAGTTCTATACTTGAATCTCCTAGTGCATTGGCCAAACTTCTAAAAATGCTTTGCTTGATGAAAACCTGGAAAATAGGCATCTTGGAAACACAAAAACACAAAACAAATAGAAAATACAAAAAGAAAGAAAAAGTAAAAAATGAGAAAAGTATACACAACAAAGAGTGTAATCAAAACATATGCTGAAAACCTAGAAACAACCATTATATGTGATTCTCAAGATCATCTTTCCCATCTATTTTGATACATCAAGATCAATAAATTGACAGTCAATACCGTTTCATATCATGTTATTAGTCTTGCCATCATTACATCCATATCAAAATTGTTTCACATAGTCAAGTCTCACTCCAAAGCTTGGGGGAAACATCTAGATATCAATAGGGGCAACAAAATAATCAATTTTATCAATATGGGAGAACAACAGGGTGACAGGAAAATGAAAACAAGGGTAAAAGTGCAACATCAATCATCATTAGGAAGGCATCAAACATCTATATCATATTGAAAATCCAAAAACATGTCAAAAAGTTAGTCTAGAAAAGAAAAATCCAAAAACATACGTCTCTATTAGTTGAACTATGTGGTCTTTGTGTGTGTAACATAGGCAAGGCTAATCATTGATCAGCCCTTGAGACCCCTAAGATAAGTTAGTAGGTTATGTCTTTGGTCAAAATCTCAAAAATCACAAAAACATCACAAAATCAAGATGGATGATCTAAATCTGAATGATGAATGAAACACTCTAGGTAAAAAATGAATAAGTTAAATTTTTTATTGATATTATCATTTCTTTGGAGTATCTCAATGATGTATTGCACTAGAGAAACAAGGAAGAAGAATGATATTTTCTTTTTGTCTGTTGTTTGTAAGTTAATCATACGAATGTATGAATTGTCTGGAGATGTGCTATGTAAATTTATCATCGATGACATTCAGAATTCACACATTAAAATGATTAATCGCTTCATGTTTACATAATGAATGCTCAGGTCATCTTGGTTCAATAATACCTAGATGCTTGTGTTCACTTGCAATATCAAAAATCATTAAAGAAGTACTCGGGTCATCATTGGCCTAACATATACCATTGATGCTTGTACTCACTTTCAACATCTAATAAAAGCTCTATGATGATACCAAGCACAAAAATACTGTTAAAATGATAATGGTTTTTACATATAGTTGCATGTTAAAATTAGATTGCATTCATCATAATTCATCATCTGTAGAGTATTTGTTGCATACTGGGCTCCAATCAATGATTATCTTATCTACAAATATGACTGAGTATACTTGACATAAATTCAAAAATCATCCAAAAATTCATCATCTCATCATTAGTTTTTCCTCATTTCCTCATTTTTCATTTTTATCATTACATCATCCATTATCATTCATCATAACATCATCATTTTAATCATTATCATATTTTCAAATAAAAAGCATTTATCTATCCATCCATACATTTTTATCACATTTTGAAATAATAGCATCATAAGATCATCATTTAGAGATTCATACATTACATCATACATCCATATATCATATAATATGCATATTCATTTTATCATTTTTATCATCATCACATTTAAAATAAAATGCATTTATCATTACATCATCACATTGAAATAAAATCATTCATATAGAACATCAGATTTTGCATCATCGCAAAATAAATGCATCCATCACGTAGAAATCATAAACCATCATAAGAACAAATCAACTACATCTCATAAATATATCATCAGTGTCGAGTATACAATGAAGTCTGAAATAAAAATACTTCATCAAAAATGAGGTAAATTGTAATATACATCATGTCTCAAAACGGAATACCTCAGAATCATAGAAAGCATCTATGATCTGATATTGCAAGAATGTGTGGGCCCAATAGGACCAGTACCACCACCACCCCCGGAAGAACTAGGATCTCTGGGATCTCTCTATGGAGGCTATGTCACACCCTCACTCACTGTTCGAGTATGAGTCCAACTGGATCTTGATTGGGCATAGTTGATTCTATGATCAGTAGACATTGCATCATGGTATCTCCCCCTGTAGAACTCTGCCTCTTAGCTAGCTTGTAGAACCTCTCTCATATAATCGGCCACTGAGGTACCATCGACCACTTTCTGTAGGGTCTTGACCATCTCCTGTGCCCTCTCGAAAATCTGTCAGGTATTGTCTCACTCAGTTGTCAATGTGGCAATCTAAGTCTACATAGCGGCCAATTGTCCCTGTACCTGTACTAGAGCCTGAGCCCGCATCTAAGTCTATGTTTGAACCAACAAACCCTAGGCCTATACCAACTATCCTTGTAGCATCTGTACCTATGTCTGGTGACCTGCAATCTATCTCTAATGATCAACTTATGGCACTTCCACTGCTTGCCTCTTGCAAGCCCTAATAGATGAAGGACCATCGCTGACTAGCCTTGCCCCTATACCACCTTCACCGCCACCATCATTGTCATCGCTATCGCTGCCATCACTACCACTCTTCGTGCTACTGCCTAACGGAGTATCACCTCACTATCCAAAGAACCCTCGGTAATATCCTCCTGTACAGGTAACGGTGTTGGCTCATCTAGAATGATGATACAAGGATGTGGAGTCAAAGGCAAAAATGCAGCGTACTCCTCTATAACAGGTGCCTCTGCAATGTCTCTGCACATGTCCCAAGGTGATGGCTGCAGTGCCTTGTATCCCTCTACTAAGACCTCATATGATAGACAAGGCCTCTAATCCGTTACATCACTCTATCACCTAGCATAGTGGGCTACGCCCTGAGGCATACACTAAACAATGCCATACTGCCTATACACTCATCATAGAAAAAACCTCTCTAGGAAAAATGGTGTCCTACCGATCAGGTACATAGAATCGCAAAGGTATCCGAGAACTACGTCATCCTCATCCCACTACTTACAATCTAAGTATGGTTGCCAGATAACCATCTTTGTATCATCGAAAACTCACCTCCAATGCTCCAACCTACCCATCCGATCCTAGGTAAGCCAACCTCTGTACCGAAGCACATACTGTCTTCCTATTGGTATGTCCATAACTGGAAATGGTCGATCAATGGAAAAATGCTCCCATGCCCACACCTGTAACAGGGTCATCCCTGCTGATAAAATGCATGCCCCAAGGTATACCACTGAATGAAGATCATGGTAGAGATATGCTAGCATGCACATCCCCCATGCATATCTCATACCATGTATGACCATGCTCTCTAGAATCCTGCCCCAACCCACAACGAATCCCTTTGACTTGCAATCAGGGAACAGGAAACCTCCAATGAATCCAACAAGCATTGTTGTTAGTGAAGAATATGTGACAGAAATCATCCTGCATCGGACACTTGGACTTGCAATATCCTAATCCTGAAACACTCTGCAGAGAGCATCTCTCCCACTAGCCTCATGATAATGGTACACCACAATCTCCCCCATAAACGAAATGTGCAAAATTTTCCACACATCCCCAGGTGTGACTGTCATCTCACCAGTGGGCAAGTGAAAGGTGTTATGGTCAATGTGCCATCTCTCAGCCAAAGTGGTAAGGAGACCCCGATTAATCCTAATCTGAGACATGTCAAGTAAACTGGTGAGGCCGCATTGACCTATAATCTGAATCTCATCTAGATTCAGATGAGGTATCCAATCGGTTGTCCAAGGAAACCGCTCTCGCATCTTGAGATAACCTTGACGCTCCTATCGTCATGAGAAAATTTAAAATCAATGCACTATGTCAAGAAATCAAAATTCATCCTACTATCAAGTGTAAATCAAAAATTGGTATGAGTTTTTTGATCAAAATTCATGAACAAACATCAAAAAATCTCACCCTTAATGAGGTTCATCAAACATTATCTAATCTCACCTATCATGAGATTTATCGGATATTGAATCATTTCCTTGTCTATCATGAGGATCATCATAAATAGGATTATTCTCGCTTATTATGAGAGAAACTCTTATTTAATCATCAAAATCAATCATCAGGCATTTGGATCATCAATCATACCAATCTGAAGAATGGACATGATCAAAATTGACGAAATCAAGGTTAACTAAGTCGAAATCTGTAATTCGGACATAGATGCGCTAAAACAAGCATCCAAAGTGCTAAATTTTACAAGCGCTACTTTATTCATCAGATGCGCTAAAACAGGCATCCAAAGTGCTAATTTTCACAAGTGCTACTTTATCCATCAGATGTGCTATTAATAGGCCATCTAAGCACTACTTCACCCTAGGCGTTGTTTTACTACATCAATGCGCTAAGATAGTCCATCAAAGCACCACTTTATCAAAAGTGCTATAATAGACCATAAAAGTGCTAATCTACCAAATCAAAGCGCTAGAATATTCTAGGTGCTAAAATCTTGCATCAATTCGCTAATTCAACCTACCTAAGCATTAAGATCATAAAAGTGCTACATTATCCTATGAAAACGCTAGATAAAATAATGCAAGCACCAAATCTCAAAGCTCTACTATAGCTAATCAAAGCGCTACACCGGAGTGAAAGCACTACAACATGACTTGGAGGCGCTAAACTAGCTAAAAAATGCATAAACCATTAAAAAGCATAAAAAAACAAAATTGCACAAAAATCGAGGAGCATTATGGGTACATACCAAAGGTCCATACGTGGCTAACTGCTGGTGATGTTGAACATGCTCGAACTGATGAGTGTGGTAAGGGATTGGCATCTTGCTCTAGTTGGCTGAAATTTCTCTCTCATAAGAATTTTAAACTCACCAAGTACAAATGACTCTGAAAATGACCTTTTGGACTATATATAAACTTTTTAAAAGGGATTTTGGTGGGTTTTTAATTATATTTTGGTTAATTTTATCCATGAAATTAATTAAAAGACATCTACAGGTTATCTTTTCTTCATCATTGTCGAGAGATAAACTATTTCTTCATCATATCTTCATCAAATCATTAGAAAATAAAAAAAAATTCTAAAATTTCCAAAAATCATCAAATCATTGATCTCCTGAGGGGGCATATTATAGAAAATCATCTGAAAATCAATATATGGGGCATGGTTGGGGCATACTAAGTTTTTATCATCGATCCAGGCAATAGTAGCAAAAAATTTCTTTGAAGCAACATGTAAACACATCACTTTGAAGAGGGGAAAAATGTATACACCTAAAAATGGTCTGGAGAATTCTGATTAATTAAATATAAATTATTTGATTAATTATCCTAATTTTGTAATGCCCCGCCAAGTAACCCTAAAGGAAGTTGTAATTAATGTCTTAAGCGAACCAATTTTTTTTATAAACTGCATTTAACATACACATTCACTTACTAATTAACAACAACCTCTAAGGACACAAGGTTATGATTACTTAAACCCACGCATACATATTACATATAACCATAGCCTTATGAACTTTATGAAATAAACATCATACATCATAAGAATACCACATAGCATAATAAGATAATCATCTAAGATACAATCTCATAAACATTATCTTAAACTAATAGTTACATCACTCATTCCCAGAATGAGACACTAGTACAAATGTATTACAATTACATAACTCCACCTCTTACAAAAGAGGGATAAAATAACTTATACAAGCTGAAATATTACAATGCAAGATAATACAACAAGAACCGCGAGCTGTCCATCTGGATGTCTCGCCACCAAGTACTGAAGATAGATGGGGACCCAACGATTTTGGTGCATGTTCCACCCAACCAATGTGGTACCCAAAGGCCCACCCCCCATGCTAGGAGATAGTAACAAAGTAACATGGAGTAAGATCTACAACCACTAACCAAAGGCAGACTCATACTGACTCATACTATTATAACCAACCAAATGAATTAACAAGTACAACTCATTCACCATACAGGTATGAATCAAGTACAACTCAACTACAATACAAGTACAAATCAGATACAATATAAGTACAATACAAGTACAAATCAAATACAATACAATTACAATACAAGTACAACTCCAACATCACTGACATAGGTCACATTGCTTCCAGACATAAAGTAGACCAAGTATGTTCACAGAACCATACATATAAAACAATTAACAATAGTTGTCATAGATAGAGTGTCATCACAAGGTTTGTCATGAGATCTCCTCTGGGCATTCTTCATAGGCTCCGGCACAAGTAATCCTGGTGGCCTCAACCGAATCCCGACACTCATACTCACTCATGCGAAATCAACTACCTCTCGCAAGAACAAGATAGTTGATCTTGCCATTCCAGGCCTTCTCACTCATCCCAAGTCTAAACGAGCCTTTGTGTCTATGAGTGAGGATTAAATTCTCTTGATTAATGTGAAGTTAATCCTAATCTTCTAAGTACATTATTTTAATTATCACTTGTTTAAATCACTCCTTAAGGTTATCCAGTTTACCTCTTTGGGCTCTGGCGCCTAACAGAAGCCACTCTTCTCTTCGACAACACACATCCAAACAATCCACCAAGGGAACCACAAGTGCATACCAACTAGGCATCATAATCCACTCCAACACAAAGAAGATACAAATAATAGAAACTCACTCCAACATCTTGGAGGCAACAACACATAGTCCACTCCTTTCATAGGAGGTACAAAATATCTCACTCCAAACATCTTGGAAGCAACAACACATAGTCCACTCCTTTCACAGGAGGTACAAAATATCTCACTCCAAACATCTTGGAGGCAACAACACATAGTCCACTCCTTTCATAGGAGGTACAAAATATCTCACTCCAAACATCTTGGAGGCAATAACACATAGTCCACTCCTTTCACAGGAGGTACAAAATATCTCACTCCAAAGATCTTGGAGGCAACAACACATAGTCCACTCCTTTCACAGGAGGCAACAAGATGAAACCACATAACAAGGTTACTCCATACAAGGAGACACGAATCCCATAATCTGCTCCTAAACCAAGCAGGTGCAAATATTCCTGTTCGTGAAAACCGGGTAAAACTAAAAAGACGCCATGCACTACCCAAAGGAAAATAATTGGATGGCACAAAGATTCAACAACTCTTATCCTCTAAGTTCTTCTGGAAGACTTATAATTTAAGACTGACACTAAATCCCAAAACCAACAATGTAACTTGACGACATAGCAACAAAAGCATTCAAGTCATCAATCAAATCTAATATTTGGATTTCCTAAATCCATACTCATTCAATAGGTAGTGTTGACAAAGTCAAAGACATGATAAGTAGATCATCTAAAATAATCATAACCCCTATTTCCCTTTTAATTATTGAAAGTCTAAAACATTTAAACTTACTTCCCTTTACTGAATACAAAGAATTAAATCCTTTAAGATAAGCATGAGGAAGATACTACTTTTGGATATACTAGATCCATATCTCTTTCATAATCCAATCACAATGATTTAATTAATCTAAATAGAAATTAATAAATAACATAATTGATTGCTTCATCAATAAAACAACTTCTTAGTTTACTTTTAAATCGACACAAATCCATGCAAGTAACTCTTTCCATTTCCTAACCAAATCTTACATCTCATTCCATTTTCTATTTAACACATTCAATCACTTTAATATAATAACATATTGTTTCTCTATCCATTTAAAAACATGCAATTTCATCAATATATCAAAAAATATCTTTTGGCTTATCTATTTGACCACGCATTCATATTGTTTCTAATTAAATCTTATTAATTAAAACAAACATTTACATATAAATATTTCTATAATTCTTCAATATATTTAAATATCCTTTTCTTTATAAATTTTGACCATACATTCAAAACTTATCTTTTAAATTCTTCATGCAAAGCTAAATTACACGCACTTAAATAAAACAAGGTAAATACTAATTGAAAATACTCATGGATATATATATATATATATACATTTCAGTATATTTTCTTCAGTCATATTAACAAAATATATATTTTCTTTTAAATCAAATAATTACTTCGATTAAAAAATATCTTTCTCTATACATTTTCTACACATACTAATCATTTCTTTTAGAACACTAATAATACCCAATTTGCAAACAACAGAATAAAATAAGATAAAATATTATTTATTTTCTCAAATGAATATATACCTTCAATATATATATACTAAATATAACTTAATATATTTAAATATATTTAATCATTAACATATCTTCTATTCCTTACAGAATATCAAATTGATTAATTCAAAATAAAATATCCCTTATCATCAATTTTCCAAAATATAAATATATTTTTCCAATTAAGTCAAATTAATAATTGGACCTTTTACACATGAATTTAAATTTCACAATTCAATTTTAATTTATGCATTCTTTAAATCAAATATTTAACTCCTTCAATTAAACTTTAACATGTCATTTTAAAATAAACAATAATTTCCCCATACGTTTATAATTTTAATTCCAATAATCTAATATACAAATTTTATTTAAAATAATATAAATAAATATAATACTATATTATTATAAATTATAATATAAACTATTATTAAATAATATTTTAATATTATAATAACAATACATAAAATATTAATATTTATAAATATCAATTTATTATTATTTTATTTTCAAAGCAGCCATGGGAAAATAATTTAACAATAGTCTCATGTTTCAAGCATAACTCAAAATATACGATCTGGGTATTTCCTAGTTTTGGATAGGAGTAAGGACATTTTAAAATGCAAAAACCCTTTAAATTTCCTGAAAACCCAGTTTGTGAAAGTGAAGTTATAGGTGACACAATCAGAGCATTTTACCATGAAAATATAACTATACTGCAGATTTTAAAATCCATTTTTTGATAATAAACAGAAAGTTTCATTTTCTAAAAACATTCTAAATGCATTGTTCAATCTCTATGTTTGATTTCAATAACAATAAAATCAATTTCTCCAAATAATTTAAATTCAACTAAGGTTTTCACAATTTTCACTCAAGAATTTTCACAAGCAAAGGCTGTAAATTTATTTAATTCTTTTCTTCTAATATCAAGTTTGTTTTCTAAAACAGATTTAACAAATAAATCTTTAATCACTACTATTTTAAAAAAAACAATCAAGAACAATAAAATACAAAGAGGAAAACCTGGTACAAGAAGCTACAGGAAGAGATGAATTTCAGATGCAAGCCTCCTCCAAAGATTTCCTGAATTTTCTTCAATCCTCCAATGAATTCAATCCAAAACCCAACAAATGCAAACAATCTTTCCTTCAATCAATTCTACAATCAAAACTTTTTTCAAACCCTTGTTCAAATTTTCCAAAATTTCTTCCCTGCTGTAAAAATGAATTTTCCTAAAGACTTTTTCTGCCCTAAAATTAAAACATGTATTCTTATAAATCAAAAATACTTAATCCAACCCTAATTCACATTACATGCAAATTAGATATTTTAATTTCAATTTTTACAACCCTAATTCACATTACATGCAAATTAGATATTGATATTTCAATTTCAATTTTCAATTTCAATTTCACTTTCAATTTCAAATTTTAATTTCAATTTCAATTTCACTTTTCAAAAACCCACTTTCAATTTAAAATGCAATTTCAAATAATAAATTAATTTCCAAAGTTGCAACCAATTTTCCAAACAAACATTTAATTACAATTTCTAATTTAATTCCCACACGTTGAAATTAAATTCTAAATTTGATTTTAATTCTTTTATTTCCTTTCATTCTCTTGCATCATGTTTAATTAATTAATTAAATTATTTAATAACTAAACTCAACCCCCTTGGATTAAATTTAATTAATTAAATAATTTAAATATAATTAATTAATTTAAATATAAACTTTTATCCACATTGCATTATTTAAATTAAATAATCATCAACATGATTTAAATGCAATTATTTTAAGTATCTATTTCCAAATCAATAATCGTTCAGAAATAAATAACATTAAAACAAGACAAAAAATAACTCAACACACACAACTGACGACACACTAAGGCTAGGGCATAGACTTGACACATGTTATCTAGCTACTATCTCCCGTTCAACTTAACCGTTGGATCGACACGCTCAAACCTATGAAACCAGGTGGAGTCGATGTCATGTACCTGCAATCCTGCAACCAAGTAAACAACATCATACAATATATCCAGCATATAATACACACCGTGAAGAAGGAATTACGGATTCGTAGGGCGCTCGCAAGCGAGTGATGTGAACTCGTCCTCTTCACCCATATACTCATCAAAACTAACACTTCCATCATAATTCCAGTAATCTCATAATAACATCTCATGTTAACTCTACAACATCATTAATCCATAATGCAAGTGAAACAATAATCAGATAAATAATAGTTGTCGCTCAATAGTAGCAATCAAAACATTATAACAAAATGTATCTAGTATCAAAGTAATTGCAACCAAGCATAGCATAAAGCAACTTGAACAAGAAGCAAAACGGAGGGGTATTACAAATTTCCTCTATTGTTTGAATAAATAGAAATATTTATTTATATAGTTCACATTCACATTCACATTTGAATTCTTCTAATATCTCATCTTAATTAAATAAACAAAATTAAATACTTTCTTTGATTTAACTATCATTTTCCTATTTTATTCTATCACATCAATCTTAAATTATTTAAATAAATATTAAAACACTTTATTGATTAATGCCATTATTCTTCTGTTTAATTTAATAAACAACTTCTATAGTTTTTATATTAAATTATTTATCCCTCTTTTGCTAATTTAAAAAAATATATATATTTTTGAATAAAGGCATAAGGAATATTCCTCTATATTTCCTCAAAATAAAATTAGATATCCTATGTCTAATTTATGTCAAAATTAATTGATTGAAACTTCACGTGAAGAATTGGAGACAAATTGCAAAATTATCTCTCAATCCTCCTCCATCAATATTTCCTCTTCTCTTGCCTGGAGTTTTCATGGGTGGAGACAATCTCCAAATTTCTCTCAATATCCTCCGTCTTTCGCCATTCAATCCTCCAGATTGAATCCAAGCCTCTATTTTCCATCCCTGTGCATTTCTACAGCTAGGAAATCTATAAATAAAGCCTCATTGAACAAAGAAAAAGATCCCAGGTTATCAAGTTTACTCTGCAGAATTTCATCAAGCATCCCAAGATCCAAGCATCCAAGCATCTAGCATTCAAGCATCAAACATCAAGTTTTCATATCATAGTTTCCTCCTATAGCTTCATTTTTTAATTTTCATGTCAATTCATATTACAGTAGTTTTGTTTATTCATATACATTTTATCAGCATCCTTCTCATTCTTTGAATTGTCACTTTAACAATCATAGTGCTCACACGATCTGAGAGCCAAGTGATTTAATCAATCTTAGGAGATAGAGAGAAATATGACACTTTCAATAGATTATTGTTTTGAATTAGTTCAATTAGCTTTTTTTTTATATATAATGTTGTATTAATAAGTGTTTTATGCTTTACACCTTATTCACACTTACAATCATAATATGGTAAATTGATTTATTAAATAAATTTAACTAAATAATAAATGGAGATATTGGGATATTTGAAAATTGAATAAAAGAAGTTGAATGATGTTGACTTTCTCAAATTTTGAAAATTTTATTTTATATGTTACCTAGAATTGAACATTACTGATCAATTTGCAAGTGCAAGTGTGTGCAGTTGTAGGGTGACAAGTTGAAGGTTGAGATCACGGTTGAAGTAGGATTGTTTAGCTGGATCAAACACAAATCCAGTTGGAATCTGAATGCACACACCATAATGGCATGATAACTTGCATTTGGACTAATTTGGACATATAAGAGAACAAAATTTTCCTAGTTCAAATTGTTTCGAAGCTTGAAAATGAATGGTTTGCATATTAAATTGTTTATTCAAACTTTTTGATTTGAAGGAAACGAAAGCGAGCATTGTAAATAATTTTTTTTCGTTTAGTGTAAATATATATATATATATATATATATATATATATATATATATATATATATATATAAAGATGATAAAAATTAAAAATCAAGTTCTTTATTTTAATAGATAGTGTATGGAACCTAAAAGCCATTCCAAAATAAGAAAATTGTATAAGAATGCACATATATGTATACATATATAAATATCTACATTACTCAAATACAAGGTAGATGTGAATAAAATTATACTTAAACAGATATATATGTATATATATGTAAATATATATAAATATATATTTATATATTACATATATATAGACATACATATACATATAAATGTATAGATATTCAAATTTATATCGAATTCAAGTTGATAATAGATATATTATAAATTGGTTTGTTTGAAATGAAGAAGATATCATAAGGAAAATTGACTAAGGACGTGGACTGCCACTCCTTAAATTTTAATAATAAAAAAATTAGAGGTGGCCAACGGTATGGCAATAACACCACCACCAAAAAAACATGCAAAGACAGTGTATTGTTACTATCCTTTCAGTGGTATATCCACACAAGAAAGAAGAGAAGAGAAAGATGAATTTGGGAAATTCAAAAGAAAAAAGTAGAGGACAAACTCAAATAGGAAAACATCAAAGGAACCACGACGAAAAGTTTGATTGGAGGTAAATCGATTCCCTCTTTTTGCATAAACATTAGCTATAATACAATTATTGAATTAAGCAAGAAATATACTTTATTTTTGTCATATGACTTCATAGTGCAATATAGTGTGTGGTCGTTGTCTGTGAAATGTATTGACCTTGGGCCAAATTTGTTAAGGTTGCCAACCCACTATGTGGTAAAAACATGGCCTACAACCTGCTACTTATAAATTATAATGTATTTTAAGCCTTTGTGGTTGTGAGCAAGGTTAGGTCAAGGATTGAAGCCTTATGGGCTCAACCATCATCTGTAATATACAACATAAATGCTTAACCTTATGTAGGATATCATAATTTATTTTGATTTAACATACATGTGTTTGTAAATATAAACCTTGACAAGGATCTGTTTGGATCCTATGGAAGGGGTATATTCCCCCACATTTTATTTGTATTGTGTCTAAAGCTTAGTGTCGCTGGGTCGATACTTGTAACTGACATGAACACAAGCTCTTAGAGATTTTCATAGATTTATATTATCTTTTAATGGATAATTCGACCCATTCTACATAAATGATGGAAATTTTTATGAGTTAGAGAAACACCAAGCCTTGCAAGGCTCAAACTTAGTGTCAGAGGGCTGAAACCTAAATATGAAATGTACAAATGAAATCCCACATATTTAATATTGTTGCATGCATGATATAAAATTGAAATCCATCTTAGGTGATTTCAATATATGTCTTAGATTCTTATAAGGAACACGCCCAACCATTGTAATTGGTTAATCCAAAGCAAGTGTAGTTTGCTTTGTTGCAGCCTAAAAAAGACATGTGTATTGTTGAACCTAAAGCACCTATGCTTTCTTGGGTGATCCCACAATAGTGGTTTACAAATTTTGGACAAACTGGACACTGCAATTATTATTTTTAACTAAATATTCGCATTCGGGCACCTATAGCAGCTAAACCATGAGGAATTTGAAGATAATTCAAACTAGAGTCTTATCACATCTTGTCTATATATTCTAAAAACATTTTTTTCAAAATTTTTGGAATAATATTACACTTCTTTTTCCATCTCCCATAAAAATTGGTTTTTTCTCAAAAAACAACATTTTTAAAAAGTGACACTCACCGTATACAACATAATTTTTTATGTATGAAGGATAAAATTCTAATTTTTTTGAATTTAGATTTGTATCTATGATATATAGAACTTTCATTTAGTCTCATACTTTTTTATTGAATATTTTTTCCTTAATAGAGTTTTGAAGTCAAACCAATTGCAATTCAGACATAGGCTGACTGTAGACAACATAGCTTTTTTTGTATGTATCAAAATTCACTCTTTTTTTTTTTTATGGATCAAGAACATCAATAACCAGAATGAATATATTATTTTTTAAATTATTTTGATAATTTTCTATTTTTCTATATGTGCAAAAGAGAGAGCTTGATTTTTGGTAAAAAACCTATGTTTAATAAAACTAAAACAACACATACATAATAAAACCAAAACATATTAAAATTATATTCATGGGATAGCTCATTTAGAGGACTACTATAATCATTTCAAATAAATTTTAAATTAATTCATTTGATCCCCCAAAAGGTAAGTCAAAAGTGATTTTTTATCAACATTTTGATAGGTGTAAAGGAGACTCATTTATAGGTATGGTTTAAAACTAGTAAGGTTCTATCCAAGGGGGTTTGATCTAAGGTGGTTTGATCAAAGCCTCTCCAATTGGAATCCTTAAAATTTAAAATGTAACTTTTAAAGGCTTAAATAATTATATTTTCTAAAAATATGTGATTTTAGCAAAAATCAGTTCCTCTCAGAAATTGTAAACCAGCTTTGTGGGAGATGGAAAAAGAAGTGCAATCTTATTAAAGGGGTATGTTCCCTTGCATTTTATTTGTATTATGTCTAATGCTTAATTTTGATGGTTCAATAATTGTAATCAACTTGAAAAAAATCTCTTATAGCTTTGCATATATACATATTTTCTTTTAATGGGGAAGTCGGCTTGTTCTGTAAGAATGATAGACAGGTTTCTATGTTAGATAAACTCCAAGCCTTGCTTGGATCAAACTTAGTGTTGATGGGCTGACCCCAAAATGTGAAATGTACAAATGAAAGACCACATGTTTAATATTTTTGCATGCATGGTATAAAAATGAAATCCATCTTGGGCAATTTCAATATATGTCTAAGATAATCAGAAGAAAGACACTTGACCATTGTAATTGGTCAATCCAAAGCAACTGTAGTTTATGTTGTTGTAGTCTGAAAAGGAATGTGTATTGTTGAACCTGAAGCTTCTATGATTTATTTCTTGAGATATTTACTCAATTAGTACATTGACAAACATGTCAAACATAGTTTTCTTTATGCTAATTAATTTCTTATCAAATTTCCAGTGATGAGAGTGTTTAAGAATTTGAATAATATACATTATTTCCTTTTGTATAAAATTGGGCTATTTGATTATTTATTTTCAGATCATAGTGAAAAATCTATTCTATTGGAAAATAGAGAACAACTATTTGTAAAGTGGTCATATAGCATGTAAACAACTTGAGGAAAGAAAATAGAGAAAACGCCAATATTTGTCTTTAAATGTAACTGTTTAGTTTGAAATAGTATAGTGTTTATGTAAACAGTGGATGTTGTTTTGCAAATAACTCTATTTTATTAAGAACTTATCTTTTTAGATTTTTAGTAGGAAATACTATTTATTTTGTTCAAACAATGAATGTGTAGATGGTGAAATATGCAATTTTCTATAAACCTTCAACACACACTCTTAGCATGGTTAGTATTTTAAAACAAAGAAAATAATCAAAATCCCTATGAAATACTCCAGCATGCTTGATAAAAAAAAATAACAAACTAAACTAATTAAAAGCGTAAAAATCATAGTGGATACCTATTTCATAGTGGATTGGTGCACCATTGATATTTCAAGGATCCCTTTCCTAATCCTAGATAAGCTTAGATGAAGATAAAAAAAAACATGCAAGATGAACTCAAATGAATATAGTAATAATTCTGAACTTGTAGATGGAAATAAAGGAGAAAATCCTTTAATTCATAGATGAGATTGAGAAAATAAGAAGAAAAGTGGAAGAATGTGGGACTAATCTTCAACCAATGGATTCATGCCACTTGTCGAAATGTGTGAAGATGAAGGGTGAGTACATTTTGGTCTTTGTGCAAGTAAATGCTTATTAGGTGAGTTTGAATTTTGAAAATTAGCATTAAATGCATATGGTTGAGAGTTTTGGGGGGAGAATTTTTTTGGAGAAAAAAATTCAGACAAAGGGATTTAATGAGGGAATATACCTTGTGAGGAAAATAGAGATTTAATAAATCAAAATAAATGATTTATTGTGAAAGTGGGATTATAGAGGATGTGACATGGATTAGGATTTATTTTAATCATGGATTTGATTAATTAAGTTGATGTTAAGTGATTGTGGCATTCAACTTAAATTTTTTGGATTTATTTAAGTTGAATGAGAAGATAAAGAATATTTAGAGATTTAATTAAAAATTTGGATTTATTTAATTAAATGGAGAAAATTTAGGAGATTATTTAAATAATTTGATTTACTTAATTAAGTGTGATCAAGCTTAGTGAATTAATTAAATTGATCTATTTAATTAGTAGAGCAAAGGATGTTAATTGAAGTGTGATTAGATGCCTGATGTTAATTATTATTATTTTCTTGTATACATTTTTTGCCGCTTTGAAATAATGTACTTATTGCATTGATTCAAAGAATGATGCTGCCAACATCGAAATTAAAAAAGAATTTGATTTTTTTGAATGCCTTAGTGGAAAGAATTACATTGGTACATTACTTCCTCGAGAGATTGAGTGAAAATTTCAATTTGAGGTCAATCTCATGATAAATAGGTTCAAGATGGATGAGGGGATGGTTATACTAACAGATCTATATGATAATGATGATGAGATGTTCTTAAGATTCTTAGAATAACAGATCTATATTATCCTAAACAACTTAAATGATGGCGAAAATGAGATGTTTTTAAGATTCTTAGAATAACAAATCTATATTATTCTAAAAAACTTAAATGCTGATGTAATGCAAGTGGATTCGATGATATGGACGATTGTCCTATAATGATATGACATGATTATGCAAGATGAGAGTGTGGATGCAAGGTGGATGCATTAATGAAGTGATAATTATGTTATTGTGAAAGAGGATTGAAGAATGAGAGGCATGAACCGTTGAATCCAAGATGATGCAAAAGTCCAAAAATTCCATTAGATATGATGATGATGTATTGCTTATACAATGATGGGTGAGACAAAGAGCATAACTTTCCTTATGTTTGATAACACACATAGGTACAATGCATCAAGGTATAAATAACTAGGATGACATTGCACCTAGTGTGATGGAATTTAACTCGACAATCAAATAGGATTACTCTTGTTCACACCTATTTAGAGTGAAATTTAGATATTCTAAAAATCTCAGACCAAAACATAGAAATTAAAACCTTCCTATGTGGTCAACAAGACATCTAAAACACCTTACCTAAAAACAAAACAAAGCATGCATGGCCAAGTTATATTACAAGAACATCCAACAAGCATAGAAGATAAAAAGATAATGATTGTTGCCTCATTCCTTTCTCTCTAAACCTTTCGATTAGGAATCATCGAGAGGTCCTTGGAATGAGCACAAAATAAGACAAGTCAAAAAGACCAAGTTATTGTTCTTTGTATTGGTAACCAAGACTAAACTATGGTGATGCCTGATGTTGATGTCCATTGTAAGAAGGATGAATCCTAGGAGATGTTGTGATCAGGTGATATGGGATTGGTTGGATGATAAGCTATTATTACAAAGAATTGACCAACTTTTTGACTTATTTACCTAGACTTGAGACTTTGAAGATTGAGATTTTACCTTTAAACCTACTAGACTTGCTTTTGATTGACTTACCAAAGGATGAAAGTGATGGTGATTTATTATGAGAAGTGATTATTGCGGGTGACAACGAAATGAGATAGGTGGACCATTTTGGAGTTTTTCAAATATTTGGATGTTTTTGGAATTTTTGAAATGTTTTGAGGCTGTTTTTGGGATTTTGAGATTTTCAATGTTTTTGGTATTTTCAAGACTTAAGACCTAGAGACTAACTTAAAGACCTATCCTAGGGGTCTCGAGAGCTAATCAATAGATTAGCCTTGCCTATGTTATACACGTAGAGACCACATAGTTTGACTGACATAGACTCAATTACTAATGAGATAGATGGGCAAACAGATTGTCATTTTATTACGATAGATGCCTAAAGGATTGACCTAAAATGTCTCAGGGGATGATCAAAAATCAAACTTTCCTACATTCAAGCTCAGAGATGATGTAGTTCAGTTGGATGACTCTTTATTTTTTTCATATTTTCAACATGTTTTGGATTTCGATATGATTTGGATGTTTTTGGATGTTTTTGATTTTTTTATGTTTTTGGATTTTGTGAAGGATTTTCTGAATGTTTTTGGATTTTTTATTTTTTAAGGAAGATCACAAGAATATAAATGAATCCAATCCGATGCAACTATAGGAACATGCCCCAGTGTGATGCGATAGGCTACTTTGATAAAGGTAGGAAAAACCAACCTTAGGAATGTGCCAAGTAATACTATGGTGGAACATGATACAAACACAAGATTAAGCTATGATACAAATGCGGATGGATGGGTGGGAAATTAATGATAGATGAATGGTAGGATGTTATGGATGAGTGGGTCTGAAGAATAATCCATGAATATCTTGGTGGATGGAGAATGTTTTGTTTACGTTTGACGCCTGTTTTCTAGGTTTTCACCAAGGTACTTGTCCAAAGTGCCACCAAAGTGGTTTTCACTAGAGGATGATTTTTTTCTTTACTCTTTTCAATCCTTTTTCTAATTTTTTTGGATTTAAAAAAAAAAATTGTCACTAAGATTCCTGTATATCAAGTTTTCATTAGGGTGACAAGTTTTTCAAGAGATATATTTTGATCCATTTTTTTTGTATTTTCTGGTTCTATACCTTGCAATATTTTAGGCATAAAACTTTTTAAGATGCGATTTGTTCATGGGTTCCTGCAAAGGTTCTCCTTTGGGAATTGATCATTGATAAGCTCCTAATTTATAGCTCATCATGATGATGAAAGGTCCCAACCAATTGGGTTAAAACTTACCCTTGCTCTCTGGATTTGGCAGTTCTTCTAATTCTCCTGTAGTACTAGTTCACCAACTTGGAAGCTCCACCACTTGATTTTATTGTTGTAGTTGTGTTTGAGGAAGTTCTGATAGACTTGTAAGAGATTTAGATCATTCATGTGGTGTTCATCCAATAGTTCTAGCTCATTCAGCTGAGAGACCCCATATTCCTCATTTGTAATGAGATTTTGTAGTGATATCCTCAATGACAGGAGCTCAATCTCAATGGGGAGGATGGATTTTGATCCGTAGACTAGGGAGAATGACATGTCACCTATTGGTGTGTGAATTCTAGTGTGATAGTCCCATAAGATGATATTTAGCTATAGATGCTAGTCATGACCAACATCAATGACTATTTTCTTAAGGATTTTCAAGATGGTTTTATTTTGGCTTCTGCTTGGCCATTGCCTTGGGGATAGTACAAAGTGGAAATGAGATTTTGGATATTGAATTTTTCACATTAGACATGAACATCCTAATTTTTGAAAAGTGTCCCATTATCTGAGATAATGGCTTGAGAGACACCGTATCAACAATTGAGGTAGTTCAGAATGAACTTAGATATATGCTTTCCAATTATGTAGGTCATGGGAATGGCTTTGACCCACTTTGTAAAGTACTTTGTGGTAATGATGATCAATTTGTGGCCATTGGATGAGGTGAGGGTGATTTTTCTGATGAGATCGAGCCTTCACTATGAAAAGGGCCAAGGTGTAACAATGGGATGAAGTTCTTGAGCTGGTACATGGATGAGGTCCCGATGTTGCTGATATTGCAAACATTTTCTTACAAATTCATGTGTGTCTCTTTCCATCATGAGCCAATATTATCCAGTCCTCAGCAATTTCTTAGCCAAGGTCATACCACTCGAGTCTGAACCAAAAATGTCATTGTGAACTTTGGTTAGAGAATTCAGGGCTTCCTCATTATTTACGCAATGTAATAAGGTCCCTTAAATACTCCTATGGTAGAGGTTTTATCCTAGGATGGCAAAGAGATTTGACTTCTTGACGAAAGCTCATTTAAGGTTCAACATTATGTCAGCAGGGAGGACTCATATTCTCAAGTAGGTGTAAATGTCATGGTACCAGAGATCACCAGGACCAATTATTTCACACACAAATTCGAAATCTGATACCTTGAATGCTGGTATGAGAAGTTTCTCTACAAGGAATTATTTCTTCGGGACATTTTGCAGGATTTCCAAGAGTAATCCAATTGTAGTCATTGTGTATGTTGTTCTATTGTTTTCTCTAGGTAGTTGTTCAAATGTGATATCATTGAATGACTCTTTGAGGCTTTCCACCAATTTCTTGTATGGAGTTAGCTTATCATCCTTCATCTAATATTTATTTTTTACTTGATTTATTATGAGCTGAGAGTCCCCATACACCTTTAGAGCCATAATCTGCCATTGTACTACAATCCTTAAGCCTATGACAAGAGCCTCATACTCTACTATATTATTCATGCATGGGAAAGACAACTTGGAGATTTGGCTATGTAGTCTCCTTGGGGAGTGATGAATAAAATTCCTACCCTTGACACTTGCTACATTTGAGATCCATCAAAATAAATCTTCTAGTGGTCTGCTACACTTAGGCTGAAAATTAATTCGTTGGGGAATTCTGAGATAAGTAGATTTTTTGTGTATATAGGTGCCTCTATCAGCTAGTTTGTAATTGCTTGTCCCTTGATGGACTTGTGCTCCAAATATTCAATGTTTTTTTCTATTAATATCATGACCCATTTATTTTTTCATCCTGTGAGAGTCGCTTTGGAGAGTAGGTTCTTGAGAGGATCTATTTTTGCAATTAGCTTGATCCGGTGAGCCAGCATGTAGTGTCTAAAATTTTGAGCTGCAAATACAATTGCTTGACAAGATTTTTCAATAGGAGTATATTTTAGCTCATGTCCTACCATGGTCCTGTTGATATAGTATATTTCTCTCTCTCTTCCATTTTAATCCTACTGAGCTAAGAGAGCACCAAGAGTTGTCGTTGTTGTTGAGATGTATAGGATTAATGGTTTTTCTAGAATTTGTGACATTTGAACTAGTTGAATGAGTAGGTATTACTTGATTTTGTTAAATTATTGGTAGCACTTTTTGTCCCATTTGTATGCTACCCCCTTGTGGAGTAAATGAGAATATGGGATTTGTTTGTTTTCCAGTTGTGTTATGAATCTGTGGATAGACTGAAGCCTTCCTTGTAGACCTCTTAGGTGTTTTGGTGTCCTGGGTGCTTCCATTTCGAGGATCGCCTTGAGTTTAGTGAGATCTAATTCAATTCCTCTTATTGAAATGATATACCCCAAGATATTTCTTGATTGCACTTCGAAGACACACTTCTTGGGGGTGAGTCTGACCTTGTATTTTTCCAATTTGTGAAAAATGGAACTCGGAGCTGCTATGTGGTCATGTCTTTTCCTTGATTTAGCCAATATGTCATCAGTGTAATCTTCCACAATCTTATGGATCATGTTGTGAAAGATCAATTTCATGGCTCTATGATAAGTTGCTCCTACATTCTTTTACCCAAATCGCATCATATTCTAGCAATAGGTTCTCTACGAACACATTAACACTATCTTGTTTTGGCCCTCCTTTTCTATCATGATCTGATTATATCTAGAAAATCTGTCCATTAGTGATAGCATCTTGTATCCAACCATCATATCCACTATGATGTCAATATTGGGTATGTAACATTGAATAAAATCTAGATATGATCTGCAACTAGAGTAAACGATGTTAATCTTAATCTAACCAATATTAATCTAAATCAAACAACAAAGAACAAATAAGATAACATAATGAATAACTAAACAAATGAATTGAAAAGATCTCACTGAATATGCGTTCACTCCTTCGAATTATCTTGATTTCTCTTCTCCATTTTGTTGTTTCAGTATTCTTGCCCTCAGATTTTCAGTGTTGATGCAAGCATAACTTCGTCGAGTGTCTATGAAAAATATCGAAGATAAGTTTCTTCTCAAAATTGTATGATTTCGGGAGGAGGAATAATGATTATGACAAGCTATTTTATCGATTTTGGGTTTTCGAATGATCAACTCAGATTGAAAGAGACATCGACGAATGATATTGATGAATGTCACGCGATGTGAGTTTCTTTTTTAGATAGAATGTGAGTTAGAACATGAGTCAGAAAAGACTGTAGGATAAAGACTAAGTTAGAACTTGAGTTAGAACATGAGTTCAAGATCTTAATCTTCAATTAAGAGTCTTCAAAAAATAGAAGAAATAGACTTTCAATGTCAAAGACAAAGTTAGAAGTTGAAGAATAATGCATTCAAAAGAAAACATGAGTTAATTAATTAAATAAAGATATTTAATTAATATACACATCATGCATATGAGTTGGAACTAGTTAACTAAATACTTGTGAAAAAGAGTCCTCTCGTAGAGATAATCAGATGTTGAATACGGAGATAATTGGAGAACTAAAAATAGATCTTGAGTCGGAAGGTGAGTGGATGATTAGTCAACTAATTGATAGAAGAATGTGACAAAAATAATTAAATATGAATGATATGTTAATTTAATTCAACATTCGAAAGTGAGAGATTTAATTAAATAAATAAAGATAATTTATTTAACTTTGACTATTGAAAAGGATAAATTGAATAATTAAATAATAAATATTTAATTATAGTTGAAATATGACAAAGGGGGTAATTATTTAATAAATTATTTAATTAAGAAGGAAGAATTAATTAGTTAGCGACATAATTAAATACATATGATCTATTTAATTAATCAAGTTGAAAAATGTTTATTAATGAATTAATGAATTAATGAAAAAGGGGTATTTAGTTAATAGAGGAAATATGTGTTAGAAAGGATAATTAAATAATTAACATTATTTAATCATGACTATCGATAATAGAAAATTATGTTGAAAGTGGTGTTCGTAGGCCTAGACCAATTTTCAGTGTCTATAGTTTGCCCCTCTTTGATACAATGTTGTTTTAGCATTTTTTCAAAGAAAATATGCCTTGATCATGCCCCAACATGAAATAGGTTAGGGTACGCCCCCTTGGGAAAATTGTCAATTTTTGAAAATTTTCCAAAAAAATTAGGAAATATTCCCGATAAGTCAATTTGACAATTGGAAGTGTTATGGATTTTACAGAATTTAAATTGGAAGTGATACGGACGTGTACAAGCCATTTGAATTTGAAAGGTTAAGCGGCCAATAAACAAGGGCAGAAGAAATGCCACCCAAACCCTAGCTATAAATAGGAATTCGGGTGAAAACTAATTCATTTGCACCTGGAAGAGTTTGGAAAAATGAGAATTTCCTCTCACTAGCAGACGAAAATGGAACCCATTCCCTATGTTGCACATCGAGGATATCGGATTTGGACCTTCAGGTGGCCAGCCAATGCAAGACCATCGGTATGTACCTAAAAAAAAAAAATCAAAATTTATTTTTGCACGTAGTTTTAGGCTTTTAAAAATTAATTAGCATATGCAATATTTTTGGATCAACGCATATGTCATCATATTTGCCGTATTTAACTATGAAATAACACATTTTCTCAAACACGTCTAGGCTAGGTTAGGCATATTAGGGAATCAAGGCATTTGAATTAATATGCATCGCATATGTAGTTATGGATTGCATTTGCATTAGGAATAAATGCATGTAGGGTAGTGAACCGCATGTGCATTAGTGAAACACATTTGCATGAAGTAGATAGGCTTAGAAAATGCACCGCATTTAATTTTTTTTGCACCGCATTTGCAGTAGATAGAAACGGGTGTGGGAAATGTGCAACGCATATGTAATATGCTACAAAAAATGAGTTGTCGTGCAATGCATTTTTAAGAGTGCACTGCATCTATTAAAGTGAGCCACATTTGGCTGGTAGGATATTTGGAAAAAAATTCTAAGGAAAATGTTTGAAAATCTTGACATTGTGGTTGAAATGTAGGCTGTATTGGATCCTATATATACACGGGAGACACGTACTGACACATTCGATCTAAGAGACCATCTGAGTAGTGTAGAGATACAACTCTTGTGGAGAATTGGTGTATGCCACTATCCTTTGATGCCCACTATCTGGGTGAAAAGAGGGATTCTTACTGTGGTGTGTGAGCGATGGCACTCCGAGACATCATCATTTCATTTTTCGACTGCGGAGGTGACTGTCACATTGGAGAATGTGTACAAGATACTTAGACTGTCGATTAGATGAGAGTGGGTGATGTACGATACCTAGCGTAGATTGATTGAGCTAGCGAGATTTTATCAGGTGGATGATATCAGTAGGCTCGACATCAAGCATTATGAGATTAGATGACCGGTGTTGGAGGATTGATATGAGAGGATTGACTACATATTATGTAAACTAATATGTGGGATAGTATTACCAGATTGACGAGGTCATAGTTTTCCTGTTGGATGGGGTGAGATGTTGGTTGGTATGCTGGAGAGAGAGACCATGTATGCTTGGGGTCCATGTCTATTAGGGATGTTATATTTCAATTTACATGATATTTCATATAGAGATGCGTAGTCGCTGAGTTGTTGGACCACTCTACTGATGGTGTGGGCTTGGGAGAGGATAGCTATGTTTCATCCTCCGGTTACTGTAGAGCGATAGGAGGGAGCTCCGTATGTTTTCCGATACATGGGGCACATTACTTAGAGCCATGTGGGAGACATTGGATATTGCAAACATGTGCTCAACATTCTATATCAGTTCCCTTGGAGACCATACAAATACTATGAGGAGTGGTCTGATGAGGATAGACATTTTTCATTTTGCAGACAGACACAGTACCTAATTGGGAGGATTGTTTTGAGTGTTCACATTATAGAGAGATACTTACTAGATAGATTTTTCAGACAGTTTAGCAAGGTTCAGGATGAGACTCAGAGTAGAGCAGAGTTTGTTTGTTCATCTAGAGAGGTTCCATATTGGGGGCCCATAATTCATGTTGCTACTGCAAAGGCAGAGATATAGGCATTACATCCAGTATAGTAGGGATGGACAGATGGAGCAGTAGATCTAGGGACTACAAATGCATAGGACGCATGGTGGATGGAGCATCATCTAATTCCATACACAGATTCAGATTAGTCGGCACCAGTTGAGAGATGAGGCACAAGACTTAGAGGACAACGGAGAGGTGGAGGTGCTAGAGTTGGTAGAGTTGGAGGGAGGGGTGATGATGGTAGAGGTAGTAGGCAAGAATGAAGAGGACAGAGAGGGGGTCTAGTAGGTGGACTTTCACCTATCCGAGAGGCAGTGGTAGAGGATGTACCGATATTGGACATCGGAGGTGGAGATGAGCATGTTGCAGGGGAAGCGGTCATAGAGGAGTTAGCCAAGGTGGATATTGAGGGAGAGGATGCCATAGAGGATGTGGATATGGATATGGATATGGATATAGAACCTCTAGGTATTTTGGCACGATATGGGGAGGATGATGTTGAGGAGGCACCGATGGAGGAGCAAGTCTCAGAGATCAGATTGAGGGGAGATGAGAGGATGATGCCCCTAGGGATGGTGATAGGGAGGCCATGGATGAGAGACTAAGACTAATGACCATAGATCTTGATGCTATGCAGATAGAGAGAGATAGTGCTCATGCAGAGAGAGATAGTGTCCGTGTAGAGAGAGATAGTGTCCATGCAGAGAGATATAGTGCACTCATGGAGAGGGATCAGGCCATAGCTCAGAGATAAGAGACCGAGCAGAGGTTTATAGAGGTCAAACGCCTTTAAAGTGGGTCCTCATATGATGGCATGGTATAGGAGTTAGTCAGAGCCATAGAGAGGGCTACATATTATAGGGATTTATGTGAGTCTATGGTACTTGCAGAGAGACAAGCTCCTAGCTTCTTAGAGGTTCACAGCCATAGATCACAGAGCAGGAGTCATACCAGGACATAGAGTATAGAGGGTGTGGTAGGACCATCGAGGATAGTTCTATATGATATGCCTTCCACCTCATAGAGAGCACCTATGAGGCAATTTCCACCACCTTCACCATGTGACAGTAGTGGCAGTGGGACATGATGATATGTTGCTATATATGTAGATACTATATTTTGATTAGAGAGTCTACGAGCTCATTTTATTCATGGAGACATTATGACATTGTACTATGACAGATTATTTTGAGTGATATATATGATTTTGGCAGCTTCTATATGATATGCAGTTCTATTTTATGATGATGCATTTACTTCTATATGATTATGTTTCCTAGATGATGTATGTATATGTTGTTATGAATGAATGTTTCTACATGTGATGAGTTTATGCAGTTCATGATGCTATGGATGTCCTTATTTACTTATGATAATGGATGTAATGAGTGTATATGATGTTATTTATATGTGATGGTGAGATGTACATGTGTAATGCTTCCATTATGTACCTAATGATGATGAAATGCCTATTATGTAGTGATTTTAGAAATATGTTCCTATATGTTTGAGATGCAATGTAACTATATGAAATATTTATAGAATGTATGCAAATGTAGATTATCTACTATTTTTTTGTGTCAAAGGACTTTATCATTATGCCAAAAAATAAATGTTAGCACGAATGAATTTAAAATGTTAGTAAGAGATAAAAAAGGTTGATTGATTGAAAAACATATGATCTGCGATATTTTGCCAAATATGCTATGCTTGATTGTTATCATCATTGGGTGGGACATGACACAAATGGATAGTACACATGATGATATAAGATATACCATGGTGTACAAATTCATCCATCTATGAAAAATAGATAGTCATAGACAAGGAGTGTCTTAACTCATACTAAGGATAGGATTGCCCCAATCATTTTGTCAAGACAAACTATAGACAACAAACAAATAAAAGATAGGTCATGAGACGTCATTGATCCTCTAAATCCTTTGAGGACAACCTTGAGGAAACTAGTAACATGACTCAAAAACCAATGCTAAAAAGATAGTTGACAAACAACAGCCAAATAAAAAGAGTCCTAAGACATCCTTGCTTCTCTAAATCCTTCAAGGGACATCCTTGAGAAAGCTGGTAACCGGACTAAATTAACAAATCGATAAAAATATAAGACAAAATAAGATATAAAGTCATAAATCCAAATAAAATTATTCACCAAAACTTGATCTTGTGGGACTGTTTGATTGTTTGATGTTTGACATAGCGTAATGTGATGGATGAGACATACCACAATAAGATGTTCAGTCTACTTTCAACTTGGTGACTATCTTTATAAGGCATGACAAATCCTTGTTTTAGAAAGACATGCATCGTATAAGACGTTGGAACCTGATGATGTTGATGCAACAAGCTACATGAGACTATGACATTTTGATGATGTCTGTTGACAAGAAAGACATATCCTACAAAGACATAAGTTGATCATTTTGACAATGTGTTTGATGTTGACTTAATGACTATTTGAGACGTTGCCTTGTTGGTGCATGACTTTTTTGATCCATTGAATGATTAAAATTGTGTGTGTGTGTATTGACAGTGTATGACATGAGATGATACCCTAAAGGATGGACCTAACACGGCTAAAGACATGCATCTAAGTGAATGATATGCAATGTGTGTGATAGTGAATTGTGATAAACCTTATTGGACTGACCTAGTGTGGTCTCGGGAGCTCATCAATTGATTAGCCTTGCCTACATTGTACACACAGAGACCTTGTAGTTCGATAGGACCAATGACTTTAAATGTACAAAGAGTCATGATTTTAATGTGTGTGATACATGACAAACCTAGACAAACAAACCTACTACCTCAGGGACACATCGATTGATGGCCTTGCCTACATCCCAGTCACAGAGGCAACGTAGTTTCACTATGTCTATGGCTAACTTAACATGACTGACTTGACATGACTAATGTTGTTTTTGGGATTTTCTGATATGTTTTGATTTTTTTTTGTTTTTGAAGTTTTCTAATGTTTTTATATTTTTTAGGACATTTTTTGATGGTGTAATGCTATGTACAAGGTCTTCATAGAATAGAAAAAGGATTTTACCCCAATCGGGAATAAGACATATGAGATGGAGTGGGGAGTATGACAGAATGGACGTTAGATTTCAATCATTCCAAGAAATGGATAGGACAACCATTTATTATGAGGGATATTGAAAAGTCTAATTGGAATGATGGTAGATGAAAGAGAAAGTTTGACTACACATGGTGCATGTTTGCCAGGTTTTTACCTTGGTACTTATCCATAGCGCCACCGAAGCGGTTTTCACTAATGGACGAATTATTTCTCTTTACTTTTTTTGTTATTTTTGGTGTTACAGAGATGCCTATTTTCCAGGTTTTCATCAAGGTAACCATTTTTCTCTTTTTTCATTTTTTTTGTATTTTCCTGGTTAAGACAAGACTCTTAGAAGCTACGCATGGAACCTTTTCAGATGGAGGCTGTTGATTGGTGAAAAAAGTGGCTCTCCTTTACGAGTAGAGAGTTGGTATGCTCCTAATCCAAAAACTTTTGTGAAACTATAAGGCCCTAACTAGTTAGGTTCAAAATTTCCTGGCTTTTCCTGTTCAACTTGATTCTTGGGATTCTACATTAAAAATAGGTCACCAATGTCAAAGTGTCTATTTAGAACTTTCCTATTATAGCTTTGATGAAGACAATTCTGATATGCTTGCAAATTATCTAGTGACTTTTATCTTCGTTCATCTACTAATTTTAGCTCTTGTAATCTAGATACTTGGTATTCTTCATCGTCAATGTGACCTTTCAAGGATACCCTCAGGGGAGGAATTTCAACCTCAATAGGTAAGATAGCTTCGGATCCGAATACTAGGGAGTATGGAATGGCGCCAATGGGAGTACGAATGCTTGTATGATAAGGCCATAAGGTAGGATTTAGTTGTAGGTGCCAGTCATGACCAGCATCATTGGCAATCTTCTTTAGGATTCTAACAATGGTTTTATTAGATTCCTCAGCTTGGCCATTACCTTGTGGGTAATATGGGGTGGAAAAATGATGTTTGATATGGAACTCTTCACATAAATGGTGTGCTTCTTGGTTTTTGAATGGGTGGCCATTGTCTATGATTATGGATTGGGGTACACCATACTGACGAATGATATAGTTTAAGATAAACTTGGATATTTGTGTGTCGGTGATGTAGGTCATGGGAATAGCTTTGATCCATTTGGTGAGGTATACGGTGGTGGTTATGATGGATTTATGGTCATTGGATGATGGAGGGTGTATCTTACCTATGAGGTCAAGTCCCCATTGGGAAAAAGGCCATGGTGATGTAATCGGATGAAGCTCCTGTGTTGGTGCTCTTATCAAATCTCCATGTATTTGACACTGTCTACATTTCACTACAAAGATATATGCATCTTTCTCCATTGTAGGCCAATAATAATGTAATCTCATAATCTTATGGGCTAAAGTAGGACCACTCGAATGGGATCTGTAGATACCCTCATGCACCACTCACAAAGTTGTTTGTGCTTCTTCAGAATCAAGACATATCATTAGGGCGTTATCTAAGGTACATCTATATAGGGTATCTCTGATGATGGTGTATTTAACTGACATACGGATAAAGGTTCGGTGTTGGTGGGTGCTGCCACAATAATGGGTTACACTTTTTGGGACATCCTGATTTTTGCTAAAATCACATATTTAGAGAAAATATAATGATTTAAGCCTTAAAAAGGTTCCATTTTAAGGTTTTTAATTGAAGAGGGTTTGATCAAACCCACTTATATCAAACCCCCTTGATAGAAAGTTTTTGGTTTTAAACCATACCTCTAATGGAGTCTCCTCTACACCTATCAAAATGCTGATAAAAAACCACTTTTAATTTACCTTTTAGGGGATCAAATTAATTTATTTAAAATTAATTTTTTGTAAACATATATTCCTTATTATAAGCTTCCCAAAAATTATAATTTTAAATATATTTAATTTTATTATTATATTAATTTTTTATTTCTTGTGAATGTAGGTTTTCAATGAACATCAAGGTCTTTATTTCACACATACAGAAAAATAGGAAAAGAGAGAGAAAAAATTCTTAAAAATACATGTACACTAGCTATTGATGTCCTTATTCCAATAAAATAATAGTAAGTTAATTCAAATGAATACAAAAAGAGTTATGAAGCTGAAAGTATAATATATCCAAATTATAATTACTCTGAATTAGAAAATTAATTAAAAAATATATATATGCACCAAAAAATTATGAAAAAATATCCATCCACTAGATAATGGTGTGAAAAAGCTTTATTTAAAAAATTAGAATTGTATGCTTTCTATAAAAAAAGTTATGTAGTTGAAAGTAAGCATCAATTTTTGAAAATGATGTTTAGTAAGAACAATAAGTTAATAAAAACTACATAAAATAATTCATAATTTATTTTTTAATTTTTTAAAAAATACAATTAGATTCTCAGCACAAAATATCAAAACTCACTATTTTTCTTCATCTTCGAATTCTTAATGGTTTAGCTTCTATAGGTGTACGAAAGTGAAGATTTGGTGAAAAATGTTCATTTCAATGTCAAGTTTGGCCAAAAAGTGTAACCCATTATTGTGGGATCACCCTGGTTATTTGATAGGTCTAGAGGTAAGGTTTGGTCGGTTAGATAGTTGAATATGTCTTTATACCAAGGGGAATTAGGCCCAACAATTGTACACTCCATCGCAGAATCAAGGACATCATTGGCGGAGACCAACAACTGTTCAACCAAAAACTCAAACGTAGGCACGATACTCAAAATATCCAATAAGGAACCCACGGTTTCCATAACATCTGCAACCCTATTTTGAATATGTGGTATTTGTTGAAAGGAAATATGATCAAATTACTTCTTGAAACTGTCAGCCATGCACTTGTAGGGGGAAAGTTTCTCATCCTTAGTCTCATAATCATCATTTACTTGTTGGACTACTAGCTGAGAATTGCCAGAAACATTTAGACTCTTAATCTTCTACTATGCTGCCATTTTTAATCCTATCACTAAGGCTTCATAATCTTCTATGTTGTTGGTGTAAGGGAAAGAAATCCTGAATGATTTAGGAATGGTGTTGCCTTGAGGTGTAACAAATAGAATACCTTCTCATGAACCACATTGTGTATGTGATCCATCAAAGTATAATTTCCAGTTTCTTCTAGTGTCAATGTTAAAGATAAATTCATCAGGAAAATCCACCACTAAAGGAAGGCCTACCTTCATGGGTGCATATGCTAACTGGTCTACAATCACTTGTCCTTTTATAGCCTTCCTCTCTACATATTGTATGTCATACTTGCTAAGTATCATAACCCATTTAGCCAATCGACTTGTTAATGCTGCCTTACTTAGGAGATATTCGAGGGGATCAATCTTTGCGACCAATATTGTTTGGCAATTGATCATATAGTGCCGTAATTTTTTATTAGAAAATAATACAACAAGATAGGAATGTTCTATTTTTCTATAGTTTAATTCATATCCTACCAAGGTACGACTGATGTATTAGATTTCTCTCTCATGACCTTGATCATCGTGTTGTGCAAGAGGAGCTCCTAATGTTGACTATGTTGTTGAAATGTATAGTATCAACGGTTTTCCATTTGTAGGTGGCATGAGAATATGTGGAGTGAGCAAGTAATCCTTGATTTTTTGGAAAGCTTCCTGACATTTATGTGTCCACACAAATGGTACTCCTTTCTTGAGAAACTATTGAAATGGGTGTATTTTTTCTAATATTTGTACAATGAAATACCAGATGGACTATAATATTCCTTGTAGTGTTCTTAGTTGACCAATGCTAATAGGAGGAGGAATTTCTATGATAGATCTTACCTTCTTTGGATCTACTTCAATGCCTCTTCGGGAAATGATATACCATAATAGTTTCCCTGATTTCACTCCAAAGACACACTTCTTTAGATTTAGCCTGGAATTTTAATTCTCTAGCCTCTAGAATATCTTGTCTAGAACCTTCAAATGATCTACCCTTGTTTCTGATTTAGCTATAATTTCATCTACATAATCTTCCATGAGAGTGTGTACAAATTCACAAAAAATCATAGTCATAGCCCATTGATAGGTATCTCCTACGTTCTTAAGCCCAAATGGCATAAGATTCCAACAGTATGTGCCCCATGGACACATGAAATCTACCTTGTGTTGGTCTTCAAGTGCGATTTTAATTTGATTATATCCAAAGAAACCATCCATGAGGGATAGCATCATGTATCTTTCTATAAGATCTACAATCATGTCTATGTTTGGAAAAGGGAAGTCATCCTTAGGAAATTACTTGTTGATGTCTCTAAATTTTGTGCAAATACAAATTCCCTCAATTGATTTAGTCACTAGCACAAGATTCGAAATCCAGTTTGCATAGTCTATAGTTCTTATAAATCCAACATCTAAGAGTTTCTTAAGTTCTGCCTTTACTAGTAGAGAAATCCATGGATGCATTTTCCTTAGCTTCTGTTTGATTGGCTTAATACCTGGCTATAATAGTAGATGGTGCAATATAAGGTATGGATCCAACCTAGGCATGTCAATGTATGACCATGTAGACTTTATCTTCCGTTTTGTGAGGAATTCCTTAAATTCAAGTTGTTTTACCTCTGTCGGTGATGCTGCAAAGTATATGTGTCGAGGGTTTTCTTCCATATTCATGTTGACTGAAATAGAATCTTCTACTAGCATTGGTGACTTTTCTTCTTTAATGGGGAGAATATTTACACCTCTATCCTTGGGTGCCTCCAAGAGGTTTTCGCCCATGGATACATAATTTATTTTGAATGTTTCTTCATCCAAAGGCGCCTTTCAGTTTTCACCTAGGGACCCATCATTTTTCTCATTTTCATCATTTTTCATTTTTATTTTCATTTTTTGTGACTAGAGGTGTAAAAAGGCTCCCCAAAATATTCTTTGTCATCCAATTCTATGATAAAACCAACTTTATGATCCCCTCTTGGTATGGCTTCTCGAAGTCCCATGAACTCAACAATTGCTTTGTTGTTCTCGAATGTATCTATAATGGGTGTACCTTGTTGATCCCAGTCGATAAGTTTAGGATATATGAGAGGCATGTCATCATCAGAGTTTTTAAAGGTAGCAGCTGACAAGGTGAATATAGAATGGTTGACATGATCATAGAAGTTTTGGACTAAATCCTTCATGTTCTTCTTCCTATAGGTAGGTATATTCTATTGTCAGACTATAGTAAGGGCTGATTTATCAGAAGATGGTTTGGCAGGTGCCCAAGATGCACAATCAAGGGTTTCCCAATAATAGTGTTTATGCCATTCTTATTTAGACAAGTGCTTCCTATGATGGGGAATAATTGGTTTCGATATAGGTTTTAACTTTAGGTCCAATTTTCCAAAGAGATCATCTATGTTCATGGTACTGGTAGAGGAAAAATAATCCCATTCACAATCGCTTGAGTCAGGAGATTCATCGTAAACTAGGGGAAGTGATTCATGAGACTCGTCATAGATTGGGGAAGTGGTTCATGAGACTCATTGTAGACTGGGGAAAGTGGTTTGTGAGATGTCTCGATGCATGCATAAGAACAATCTTCCTCTTGAAATGGTAATGAAGTACTAGGAAACCCAGTTCTAAGTGGCTAAAACCCTAGCCCTAGGTATTTTGGTCATGGTGAGATAGTGATCGGTTGTGTCCTTCCATTTTGATGTAGTCCTAACCCATTGTGTCCATCATAGCCTTCATTTTTATCACCTTGATCCATAGTTTCTTCACTTAACTCTCCCCATTTAGTCAATGTCACTGTAGGAAGAACACAAAATGTGACTACTGAATTCCTTCTATCTGCCATGGGTAAGCCATATGCCTTAGGTGGAATGAATTGACTAACATAGTATGATGCCTTTCTATAATATTCACCACAACCCTTGTCTTGGATCTTGACCTTAGGAGTTTTTGATGGTGGTTTGAATGAAATGGACTTGGTAAGATGTGATGGGTCAATGTATAGGGATAAAGTGGATGATGAAGCTTCTTGGTTAACTAGTACTTGTCGTTGTGGAATTTCCCTTAGGCTTGTAAAATATTGAAAAGGATCTGGATCACCATCAATCGTGATCTCGGTGCCATTATAATGGCATTTAAGACGTTGGTGATATGTTGAAGGTACATCTTTCATTACGTGCATCCAAGGTCTACCTAACAACAAGTTGTATGGAAGGATGAGATCCAAGACTTGGAAGCTAGTGTTCATAATTGTTGGGCCAATTCTGATAGGGAGTGTGACAACTCCTTTGGATGATCTTTCCTCATCATCGTAAGCCTTGATGACTATACTCTTAGAGGTGTCTACGCAATATTCTGAGAATCCTAGTGCCTTATTCAATTTTAGGGTACACAGGTTCAAACCTTCTCCTCCATCTACCAAGACTCTTCTGACTTTGGTTTGATGGACTAGGACTTTAGGATGTAATGGGTCATTATGATCAAACTTTTTAGTTGAGTAATCTTGTTGGGAAAATGTGGCATGATGCAAGTTGGTCAAATATCCCACCATTTCTTCAAAATGATTGACATCTAAATTTGTAGGAACAGTCGTGTTCTTCAAATCTTTGTGAAGAATGGCTCGATGCTCAGGTGACAAAGTCAATAGTTCCAAGATAGATATTTGTGTAGGGGTTTTTCTCAATTGATCGAGAAGATTGTATCTAAACTTGGAACCCTACGTAGGTGACTTAGAAGAAGGACCTGGAATAGTTATCTTAGTTTTGTGTGTGTTCACAACACATTCTTGGTGCTTCTTAATGATGATGGTGTTGACGTTTTCAATTACAACTCGGAGGTGATTTACGATTGATCCTTTACCATAGTCATACTTGGTATTGGTATAATTGGCAGATGGATTGCTCTTGGTTCTCAAACTTGAGGCTTTTCCTTTCATGTGGTCATGTAATGGCTCTGTGAAGACCTTATGATCACTGTTCTTAGAATTTTTCTACCCATTGACCTCTATGGTTTTGTTTTCAACAAAGTCTTGTATGATATTCTTTAACTATTGACATTGTTGTAGGTTGTGTCCTTTTGTGTGATGATAGTCACAATAGGCATTGTCATCCCACCATGAAGCTTTAAATTGTCTAGGATCATATTCTCATGGTTCCAAAGGTTTAATGAGATTATTTTTAATCAATTCTTTGAAAATTGTCTCGATTGGTTGTCCTAAAGGTGTAAATTCATGTGTAGGAAATCTTCTTTGTGGTCCTTATTGTTGTGAATTTTGGACAAAATTAGCCATTTGATCTGGACTGTTCATCATGTTTGCATTTTGGTTGTATCCTCTAAGTGTGACAACTGGTCCAGTTTTTATATTTTTAGCATCAACAATGTCTTCATTCATAACATTCTTGTTTCTATCATTTAGTGCATTTTGATGTTGGAAAACTTGGCTTCTACCTAGCACTTTTATTTCACCTTTGTCAATAGGGCCCTTTTCAAGGATGATGCCCTTTTGTACCAAGTCTAGGAATGAAGTGCAACAATGTACCTATAAGTCACCTCTCAGTTTTAGATTCATGTTTTCGAGGAATATCGTGACCTATTTCTCAAGTATTTTGACTGGACATCTGCTAGCTAGACTTCTCCATCTTTGGAAGAAAGTGGTGAAAAATTTGTTGTCTTCTTATGTCGTGTGGCACAAGGTTTCTATTGTTACTTCATTGTCTATGTTAAAGGTAAAATGTTCGACAAAATTCTCAGCTAATTCACCCCAAGATCGTATACCATATGGTAATTTAGAAAACCATTCCAACGCTATCCCTGTGAAGGTTCGTGGAAACAGTCGCATCAATTATGTGGGGTCATATGACATGTCTATGCATGCCATTGATAATTCTCTAATTTTTTCCAAAGGATTCTTCCTCCCATTATACTTTGGCAAATTCAGTATAATATCCATGAGGGAAAGGTGTCATATAAAGCACTTTGTCAAATGGACATGGACATACATCTTGCGCTGAGATAGTTTTTTTACCTGACATAAACATATTTTCCATCTATAGTTGAAGATTTTTCTTTTGGTTTTGGAGGACTTCTACTTGTGTCAAGGACATGTTGTTGGCGTTGTTTGGATCAATGTAGATATTTTGAAATGCCATGTTCTATGACAGGTTGTGATTTGGTGTGGGAATATATCCCATTGGAATGTTTTGATTCAGATTGGGGATATTTTCTATTTGAATATTTTGATTTGGATTGGGAATATATCCTATCTATGTGTTCGGATTTGGTATAGGAATATATCCTACATGTGTGTTCTGATTTGGTATAGGAATATTTCCAGTTTGTGTTTTCTGATTTGGTATAGGAATATATCTTGTCTGTGTGTTTAGATTTGGTATACGTATATTCATGCCAAATTTGGATCACTTACCAATTGTGTTGGTGCCAAATGGGTTTGATGAAGTTGCTCCCACAGTAAATTGTAAACCTTGTGTTATGTTGATAGGGGTTTTTTTTACAATTGACGATGTTTGAGTTGGTATGACGATTGGTATTGTTGTGGTGATTTGGGGAATTAAAACACTTGACATCATAGTTTGCATTGGTTGAGTAGACTATTTTTTCAAAGTATGAATATCAAATCCTGGTGGTAGTGTGGCACCTTCTACTAGAAACTTTGCTAGATAGTGTTAGGGATAATTTTCAAAACACTCATCCATGAAGGATGCAAATTCAGGATCTTGTACTATTGTGTCTATGTCTTCAATGTAAATTTGTCCATGTGTGTCCCTAGTGAAGTGTTTTTCAAGTAAAGGTTTGTGTGGTCTTTCTTTCCCTAATAGTTGATTTCTGAATGAATTGACAAATTCGCTAGGATCCGATATTGCTTTTTGTTTCTTTTGAGACCTTGTTTCAAACATAAAAATTTGCTCAAAATGGGGGGATGCAGACTATGTCTAAAAATTGATATGTCCTATGTCTATATTTTTGGATTTTCTGACAATAAAGGATGTTGCGAAAAATCATTTCTAAAATGACATATACGAAGATAACGTATGGTAGGACAAAAAAATGCAAATTTTTGAGCAGAATAGTATAGTAAATGATTCTAAAATGGGTATAACCTACCACCTATGGAATACATGCATGCAAAGATTTGAATTTGACCAACGAATCTGATTGTAGGACAAAGACAGTGACAAGATGAATTTCCGAAACTAGACTATTGAGCTCAAAAGATTCAATAATAGGACTAAGATGACTAGGTTCAATGACTTGTGACAAATCGGAACATGAACGTATCCAATGACGAGGAAAGTTACATATTTCTATGATATGCAATTTCTGAGGAAGTATCTATATGCATGCAACTTGGGATGACTATGACTAAGATGTTTGACCGTGACTAAGAGTTATATGACACCTAATAATGTAAGGCTTTTGAGAAACATTTTTCTAGTCTCTATCCAAGGTTGATCTTAAGAAACATAAGCAAAAATGACTGTTATGTTTCAGACTCAATTTTTAGTTTACATGGTTTTCTGTTGACAAACAAACGCAGTTCTAAATTTGACAGATGCGGTTTACCAATATGCATGCAGTGTTTTGACTAAAACCAGGTTTTGAATGTTGATAGGAAGGTTTTATTTTTGATAGATGCAATTTATGTTTTAGCAGATGCGGCTCACGATAATAGTTGTGACTCAGAATAATGACTCTATGAACCTAACCTAGTTGATAGACACATGTGGTTTTTCTTTTGACAGATGTGGCTTGCATGCACACATGTGACTCAGCGTTTGATAGTTGCGGCTCGTAATACCAAAGGAGTTTTGTGACAGGCACATGTGACATTTTTTATGACAGATGTGGCTTGCATGCACACATGCGACTCAACATTTGACAGTTGTGGCTCAAAATATCCAATCTGTTAGAATGAACTATTTTGATAGACACATGCGGCTTTTCCCCTAACATATGTGACTCACTAAGTCAAATGCAGTGTTGAAATTGATAGTTACAACTCACTTTTTGACAATTGAAGTTTTTTGAAAGTTGTTTTGACTGACTCCATGTGTTGATCAAGATTTTTGATGAATACAGAAAAAAAAAACACAAAAATAAATGTATTTTTAGTTTATGATGATAGGACTATTAAGACCAAAAAAAATGACAACCTAGGCTTTGTGGACAATACTTGCTCAGTTCTTACTTGGATTTCTCCAGGTACACATATTTATGGCAGATGACTAGTAGCTTGACCCCACTGGCTCCCCTCCATGACACTCACTTATACGGGGTAGCCAAGCTACTGTACCCATGAAACTCCCATGGAATACATCTCATCTCCACACATTAACCGTAAGAATGTAAGATGACTTCATAGGGCTGACCCTACTGCACCAGCAAATAGGTAGGATTTTGGCAAATCTACAACAAGGCTTTTAGTAAGTGCATTTTGTTCATGGAGCACTATTCAACATCGGTGATAGTCCATTTATGTCCATCTCATTGGAATAGTGTGTGTGATTCTTGGGCTTTCCCCAAGAATCCACTTTTATATATCGGTTGGAAGTCGCTTGGTGTCTTGCATGCTACCAGTCTAAGTCGTCTTGGGGTGAGTCCTTTTTTCCCAACAAGACAGGCCCAAGTTCTAGAGTCAGTAACCATTTCTCTTACACCCAAGATCACATGACTATGGAAGGGGAGAGGATACTCTGATATACTGAATCATAAAGGGTGAAAAATATGTGCAACACACAAGAAAAAGAAGAAAATGATTATTTTTATTCCAAATGACAGCTATTTATCTACCAAATAGAAAGCTTTCTAAATAAATAAAAACAAAGGAATTAGGTCTTGCATGCAACTTGATTAGTAGTTCATTTTTGGTGTCTTCGACTTTCATCCTACAAAAAACAATGGTTTGTGTTTTTATGGTCTTCTATGCTTCATCCTGCAAACACTAGGTTAATCCACCTTAACACAACTATAAACAAAAATTAGCAAAAATCAAAATAACCTAACCAACGAAAATGAAAATACGAATATACGGAAATGACCAAAAATTGAAAAAATGATTACTAGGTAGATCTGGTGTTTTGAGCCATAGAAGTGGCTCGATGTTGATAGGTGGATGCGGTTCATAAATTTGTTGACAAGCGGATGCGGTTCGCAAATTTTTGACAGGTGGATGTGGTTCATGGGTTCACCAAATGTAACATAGAATAAAATCTGGATATGATCTGCTACTAGAATAAACGATGTTAATCTTAATCTAACCAATATTAATCTAAATCAAACAACAAAGAATGAATAACAAAACATAATTAATAACTAAACAAATGAATTGAAAAGATCTCACCGAATATGCTTCCTTCAAATTATCTTGATTGCTCTTCTCCATTTTTCTATTTTAGTATTCTTTCCCTTATATTTTTAGTGTTGATACAAGCATAACTTCGTCGAGTGTCTAAGAAAAATATAGAAGATAAGTTTCTTCTCAAAAGTGTATGATTTTAGGAGGAATAATGATTATGACAGGCCATTTTATAGATTTAGGGTTTTCGAATGATCATCTCAGATTGAAAGAGATATCGACGAATGAGATTGATGAATGTCATGTGATGTGAGTTTTGTGTCAGATAGAACATGAGTTAGAACATGAGTCAGAAAATACTGTAGGATAAATATTAAGTTAGAACGTGAGTTAGAACACGAGTTCAAGATCTTAATCTTTAGTTAAGAGTCTTAGAAAATAGAAGAAATAGACTTTGAATGTCAAAGACAAAGTTAGAAGTTGAAGAATAATGCATTCGAATGCAAGCATGAGTTAATTAAGTAAATAAAGATATTTAATTAATAGACATGTCATGAATATGAGTTGGAACTAGTTAACTGACTAGTTGTGATAGAGACTACTCTCGCAAAGATAATTAGATGTTGAATCCAAAGATAACTGGAGAACTTAAAATAGTCCTTGAGTCAGAAGGTGAGTGAATGATTAGTCAATTGATTGATAGAAGAATGTGACATAAATAATTAAATATGAATTAAATGTTAATTTAATTCAACATTCGAAAGTGAGAGATTTAATTAAATAAATAAAGACAGTTTATTTAACTTTGACTATTGAAAAGGATAAATTTAATAATTAAATAATAAATATTTAATTATAGTTTAAATATGACAAAGTGGGTAATTAAATAATAAATTATTTAATTAAGAAGGAAGAATTAATTAGCTAGCGACATAATTAAATAAATATGATCTATTTAATTAATCAAGTTGAATAAAGGTTATTAATGAATTAATGAAAAAGGGGTATTTAATTAATAGAGGAAATATGTGTTGGGTGATTCCACAATAGTGGTTTACAATTTTTGGGCAAACTCGACGCTGCAATTATTATTTTTAGCTAAATCTTCACTTTCGGGCTCTTGTAGCGGCTAAACCATGAGGAATTTGAAAATGATGCAAACTAGAGTCTCATCACATTTTGTCTCTAGATTCTAAAAATAATTTTTTCAAAATTTTGGAATCAGATTGCACTTTGTTTTCCATCTCCCACGAAAACTGGTTTTTTTCAGAAAACAACATTTTTGAAAAGTGACGCTCACCGTATACAACATAACTTTTTTTGTATGAAGGATAAAATTCTAATTTTTTTGAATTTAGATTTGTAACTATGGTATCTAGCACTTTCATTTGGTCTTATAGTTTTTTATTGAATATTTTTTTCTTAATCAAGTTTCAAAGTCAAACCAATTGCAATTCAAACATAGGCGGACTGTATACAACATAACTTTTTCTGTATGAATCAAAATTCAATTTTTTTTTTTTAATGTATCAAGGACATCAATACCAAGCCTCAACATATTTTTAAAATTTTTATTTTGATAATCTGCTATTTTTCCACATGTGCAGACCAGAGATTTTGATTTTCAGTGAAAAACCTATGTTTAATAAAACTAAAAAATAAAATACATAATAAAAGCAAATCATATTAAAATTATATTCAACAGATAGCTCATTCCGAGGACTATCATTATCTAGTTGGGTTTCTTAATTTTTCTGCATTTTCATTTTCAAATTGGGCTTCGAACAACAAAATTTTACAAAAAAAATAATTTTTTTAGGAGATAGGGGAAAAAGGGTATTCGGCCGAACCTACTTTAAGGGGTTTGGCCAAACCTAGTTACAGTAAAATAAGACAAAAAATTCATGGGGTCTAGGAAAATGATGGGGTTTTTTCAAAAAAAATCCTTATTGATGGGGGTTCGACCAAACCCTAGTTCGCTCGAACCCCTTTATTTTAATATTTCCGCTCACATCTCAAAGGGGTTCGAGCAAACAATTTGGTTCGGCTGAACCCCTTCACTTTGTGTAGAGGGAAAAAATGACTTTTCCCTTCCTCCACAAAAGTGTTCACCACATATGTGGGTTGACCCTGTTAGAAAGGATAATTAAATAATTAACATTATTTAATCATGACCATGGATAATAGAAAATTATGTTGAAAGTGGTGTTCATAGGCCCAGCCCAAATTTTGGTGTCTACAGGGTAGTGGAAAGTCATCCTTAGGACATGCTTTGTTTAAGTGTGTGAGATTGGTGCAGATGCAGATTCCCCCAGTGGGTTTCGAAACTGGTACAAGATTTGACACCCATTCTGGATAATGAATCGGGCGTATAAAACAAAAAGGGTTTTTAAAAGAGATTCCCAACTTTCCACCAATATAAATTATTCTTTACTTTGAATTTAGAAAATTATTATTATTCATTTTCTATTGAATTATGACTAAAGTCTTGATTTTTAGGTTGATTGAAAAACATCTATAACTTTCAAATGGTATCATATTTTTTGAATCCAAAACATGCATCACATTCTATGCTTTGCATACTATAAGATTAAAAAATAAAAAAATGAATTTCATGAATTTTTGACCAAGTTAAGGTGGTCAGACATACAATTCTTTATATTTTTAAAAAGTTTTCATAAAAAAATTATAATTAATTATTTACTAGGAAACAAATTACAAAAAAATATGCATCACATCAGGACATGAGTCTTCTGCTTATATCTAAAATATTATTAAAAAAATATTATCATTTTTTTGTGGTTAGTGTGGTTAGATAGACACCTACTTCTTATTTTTTCCCTGAAATTTCAGTACTACTCTATTGAAATTTCAAATTTTCACCAAATAGATTTTATTTTTTTGTAAAAAAATCTTGTAATTTAGAAACTACATTAAATTTTCTACAAATTCTATTCTTACATATTTTTTAAATAATATAGATAATTTAGTCAAATTTTTAAGTCAAGTTACCTAACTCTGATTTTTTTGAATTTTTTGCCACTTAAGGGCCTATTTTTTTCATGATGATTCTGCACATACCCTAACTCAACATATAAATTTATGTGCAGTATTGCTTATGTTCCTAGATTGGTGGGGTTACAGTTTTCTTCCAGGACTGCTGAATTTTCTTGATGAAGTGTTGTGCAGGGAACATTGAATCCTTCATCCTCCTATGCCTCAAGGAGGTTTTCACCATTGGATGTGTCCTTTATTTTTACTATTTTATGGCTAGATAGTGCCACAGTGGTTTTCACTCAAGGACCTTGAGATTATTCTCAATATTTTACTTTTGCGATTGAAGGATTCAATCATCTCCTTATAATAGGCTTGTGTGTCTAGTGTGATGTCAAATATAGCCTTATGGTCCCCAAATGGTATGGTATCCCATAATCCCAAGAATTCTGAGAGTGAACCATCATTTTCAAATGTGTCCAAAATCGGTGGTCCTCGTTAGTCATAATCGATGAGTTGGGGGTAGACCAGGTTTATTTTGGTGGCTTGTTGGTCCGACTCAAAGGAAAATGTGTTGATCATAAGTAGGGAGGAGTCTTCGAAAAGCATGGGCAGGCCTGTTATGGTAACCTCTTCATTGCTACTACTTCACACATCAGTGATGTCAAAAGTGAAGTTATCTAAGGGAAGACCTATAGATATGAGTAGTTGAATGGCAACTAATATTAACTAAGGGGGAGTCTTGACTACTCTAACTGGGGGACTTCAACCACCTATGGTTACACTTGGAGGGGTACACCCAAGGCTAATATTTTCCATGCGCATTTCCACAATGATAGGTTCTAGTTGGTCATTATTGTACTTTCAAAGACTTTTATTTCTATTGTAGCTCATACCAAGCATCATTTTTAACCCCTTGCTTCTCTCATCCATTAGAAGATTATGCACGAGCCTTTCATCTTGGTATAGTGAGATTGAAATTTCTCTTTCATCTACGGTCTCCCGACTTAGATCCCCCCAACATCAGAATCTAGAGGGATCTACCCTAAAAATTTGTGAGGGTGTTTCAAGTGGTGGAGGACGTCCATGTGACATAGGATATTGACGTAACTCTCCTATGACAAAATATTTTTTCTTCATCTTATACTCCCCACACCCATTGTCTTGGATCATAAGCTTGATGTTTGATATGTTGGTGATGGAGGGTGTCTTTGTCCCAAAAGTGGAGGCCATGGTTGATGGGTCAATATATGGAGTGGAGGGGCCTTCATCATTCTTTAGGACCTGGGGGACTTTGTAGTACTTGGCTTCTAGGTTCTTGCAATAGGAAAAAGGCTTAGGATCACCATAGATTGTGACCTCCTATTTTTTATATGAAAATTTGACACATTAGTGGAAGGTCTATGCAACTTCTTGCATCCCATGGATCCATGGTAATTCCAAAAGTATGTTATAGGGTAGGTCAAGTTCAAGCACCTAATAGGAAGTTTCCTTAATAGTTGGTCCTACTTGAATAGGGAGTTGAATAGTGACCTAAGACACTCTCTCTTGATCATTGTAAGCCCTAATTGTGATACCCTTACCTCTTTTAATGGAATCCTCAGAGATGCCTAGATTCTTTATAAGCTTGAGTGAACAAATTTTGAGGCCTGCATCCCCATCCACCAAGACCCTTTTGACTTTATTTCTTGAACTAGGACTTAAAGGTGTAATGCACGGTTGTGATATGACTGGGTTCTTAAGTATCTATCAATGAACATGACGAGATTTGGAGTGATGATGTTACCGAACATAGCGTGTAATTTATCTATATCAAGGTTGGTGGAGATGGTAGATGAAGCCAATGCTTCCTCAAGGATTTCTTTGTGGGTAGTTAAAATATTCAGTAACTCCATGATGGAGATCTGAGTAGGGGTTCCTTTTAATTGGTCAAGGATGTTGTAACTATTAGGGATGTATCTCTTATTTGAGGTGGGGGTCTTAGATGGTTGTGATGCCTCGATAATGGTGACTCCATAATCAGTGTTGGATCCTTTGATACTGACAGCAATGACCATTTTGTCAAGGCATGCGACAACCACTTCGTACACATTGTTCACATTATTTTATTTTTGTTTCCATTTTTTGTTTCCTTGGTTGTGATCAAGCATTAGATTCGTGTATATTTTTATATCTTGATTACCAGTCAATTGCTCCAAATTTATGATCTTATCATCAATGAGATCTTGGAAGATGTTTTTTAGTTTCATGCAGTTGGCAGTCGCATGCCCCTTGAACTTATGATAATCACAAAAGGATATTTTTTGTTGTACCAGGGTGGCTTCACCTAGGGTTCTTGGTAATTATCATGAGTGGGGACCTTGATGAGGTTTCCATTAACCAACTTTTTCATGATGGATTTTGTAATGCCCCATCACACAACCTTAGAGGAAGTTGCAATTTACTACTCAAACGAAATAATTTTTTATTTTTTTATTTTTTAACTACAATTAATATGCAAGTTCACTACACATTGCAACAACCTCTAAGGTTATGAGACTGAGATTACTTATTAACCCACAAACATCTTAAACATGAATTGAAACCACAACTTTTAATTACCTATGAAATTAAGAACACAAATATTTCATACAAGATAAATTACAGCATAAAAGTAAAAGATACCATAAGATCTCAATTAACAATAAGTTTACAACTCTCATTCCCTGAATGAGGTAAATCCAAAAGCATAATTACATATTACAGCTTCCACCTTGATTACAAAGAGGGGTAATAAATTACAAGCATAAGTGAAATGAATAAAAATATAAAGAGAAACTGGATCGCATGAGCTCTCCAACTAGAAATCTCATCAACACGAATAAGAAGAAAGCCCAATGGAGTAAGGTGCACGCCACCCAACCAAGTGGAACCCAAAGGCCCACCCCCCATGCTAGGAGATAGTAATAAGGATTCCTAGACAAGACCAACTACTTCCAAACAAAGGCTGAATCATAACTGAACCAAACTGACACAACCAATCACTTGCACCACACAAGTACAACTCAAATATGGTTACATTGATTCCAAAAATAATAGATCAAGTATATTAAGAAAGCCATACACATAACATAACAATGAAGTACCAACTCCAAGAACACCATAACATAACTAACATAAATTACATTGCTTTAATTATCACTCGAATAAACTCCTTCCGAAGGTAACCTAGTTTACCCCTCATGGCTCTAGCCCCTAATGTAAGTCATTCTTCTAATTGAGAACACACAAAAAAGCTAACACCAAGGGAAGCTCAAGTGCATACAAACAAATAAGACGATCACTCCAACACTAGGAGGAAACATAAGTCAAAGCCCTCTCCAAAGAAATTATTTTAACATGCAAAAAGGCTTTGAGAAAATATCTATGGTTGTTGAAAAGATATTTTTAATTTGACATGTGTGTGAGAAGAATTAATTATTTACTTTTGGTTGATAAATTATTGGAAGGGAATTTAATTGTGAGAGGAAAGAGGTTTATTCATGGGAGATTTTTGGAGAGGAAAAGATAATATTTTTTGGAGAGGTTTTGGTTGAAAAACTAAGAAGGAAAGAGGGGTTCTCGGGAATTTTGGTGGATTCTGTGTATATTTTCATCTTCTTGGAAGTGGCTTAAGAGTCTTTTTTTATGTTTCCTCCTAGAGGTTGGGGGTTGTCATTTTGTGAGGTCAACCATTTGATAATTCCCTTGGTTAGTGATTGAGGTTATGACAATGATATTACCCAATTTTCACGAATGGGGAAGTTTGGTACCTCCTATGGAAGGAGTGGATTATGTGATCATGGATCCTTGTAATGAGTGGCGTTGTTATCGTTGTTACCTCCTGTGTTTGGAGAGGGCTTTGAATTATGTTTCCTCCTAGGGTTGGAGTGATCTTCTTATCTGTTTGTGTGCACTTGGGCTTCCCTTAGTGTTTGTTTGTGTGTTGTCAAGTAGAAGAATGACTTCTGTTAGGGGCTAGAGCCATGAGAGGTAAACTGGGTAACCTTCGGAAGGAGTTTATTTGAGTGATAATTAAAGCAATGTAATTTATGTTAGTTATGTTATGGTGTACTTGTAGTTGGTACTTGATTTTTATGTGTATGGTTTTCTTAACATACCTGATCTGTTATTTCTGGAAGCAATGTAACCATATTTGAGTTGTACTTGTGTGGTGCAAGTGATTGGTTGTGTTAGTTTGGTTTAGTTATGATTCAACCTATGTTTGGAAGTAGTTGGTCTTGTCTAGGAATCCTTGTTACTATCTCCTAGCACGGGGGTGGGCCTTTGGGTTCCACTTGGTTGGGTGGCATGCCCCTTACTCCATTGGGATTTCTTGTTGTTCGTGTTGACAAGATTTCCAATTGGAGAGCTCATGAGATCTAGTTTCTCTTTATGTTTTTATTCATTTCAGTTATGCTTGTAATTTATTACCCCTATTTTTAATCAAGGTGGAAGTTGTAATATGTAATCATGCTTTTGGATTTTCCTCATTCAGGGAATGAGAGTTGTAACCTTATTTTTAATTGAGATCTTATGGTATCTTTTACTTTTATGCTGTAATTTATCTTGTATGAAATATTTTTGTTCTTAATTTCATAGGTAATTAAATATTGTGGTTTCAATTCATGTTTAAGATGTTTGTGAGTTAATAAGTAATCTCAGTCTCGTAACCTTAGAGGTTGTTGCAATGTGTAGTGAACTTGCATATTAATTATACTTTAAAAAAAAAATAGTTCGTTTGAGTAGTAAATTGCAACTTCTTCTGGGGTTGCATGACGGGGCATTACGGATTCAAATGACTCCCCAAGGGCTATAAATTTTTGCTTGGGGTGATACTCATTTCATGGAGGTGGTCCTCCTTGATTATTGAGATTACTAATTTTATTATGGGGTGGTTTCAGGTTTACCATATTTTCTTGCATGTTGTTGCGATTATTATTCTATCCTTGATAATGATGCATTTGATTATTTTTCTTTGGAGCACTAATGATTACCTTAGCATTGACCACTCAATCGTTGGTGTTATTCCTTTTCTTTGTCCATGTGCGAGGTTTATCATTATAGTTGGTGGATGGCTAACTATCTTGATGTTCAAGATAGGTAGGCATGCCCCCTTGTGTTACAAGGGCCCTTTCGATGTTGACCGCTTGGGAGATCAATTGGTTGTATGTGGTGATGCATTACATCTTTAGATAAAATGAAAAGGTCTTGTCCAAATTAGAAATGATGGTGCACACCTTTTTTTCTTATAGCATATCATTTTATTCAATTGGCCTTGGATCACCATCATTGTTGGAAGGAGGGAAATGATTCTCCCTTTCCTTCTTTGAGTGTCGATAATTCCTCTAAACTAACTTTCATGCAATTGTTGAATGCATAATTCTCGAGGAATGCATCTTTGATCTATTGAAATGTTCTAATGCTAGTAGGCAGGTGAGATAACCACTCCATGGCGGCATCGACCAAGCTTCGAGGGAACAACTATGTAATATATGTATCATTGTATGCGACTTCCATACAATATACCTGGAACTCCCTATCCTGCGATATTTGACAAATTTGGGGATTTTGAATCCCTTCGAGAATGGTACCATTTCCAAGCTCATGTCGAATGGATAGGGACACAAATTTTTGGGTGTCCTTTTTTTTCCTGATTGACAATCAAGAACTTACTATGAGAAAAGTTTGATTTGTGTTGTCACATCATCTTGCGGATTAGGAGGTGGAGTGAACATGTTTTGAGGTGTTGGGTTGATGGGTGGAATTTTGGTGGGATTTTTCTGCAAGCTTTTCTAAGCGAGTAATGCCTACATTTGTTTTTGAGCCAAAAAATGCTTTTTGTTGGTCATGTTGTTGCACACCAAAAATGCTTGTTGTTGGGATTATTTTTGTTGTGCCAAAAATGCTTGTTGTTGGAATTGTTGCTAGGTCACTTCCTATTATACTTGATAATCTTGCAAGGCTTGTTAATATTCTTCTTATTGGGCTACTTGTAATTTTTCTTCATATTGTGCTTGTGCTTGCGCTTGTTGGGTTTCATATTTGGCTCAGGCTTGAGCATGCATTTTTTGGATTGCTTGCGTGGCTTGTGCGGCTTGTGAGGCTTGTTCTTCTTGTGTAGCTTGGGAAGCTTGGTGTTTTTGTAGTAAGGCTTGGGCTTGTGCAACCCATTGTGCCTATTGTGCTTTTTGAGCAAGTAGTTGTGCAACCTGTTGTTTTGGAGTTCCTTTTACGAGCATCTTGTCGAGCAACTTGTAATGCGATGGTGAATGAGTTTTTTGTGTTGTGTTTTGGTGGTGGTGGTGGTGGATTGGGAAGGGTGTGGACCATTGTGATGAGTGTAAAAGTCATGTTGATAATAATTATTTGAGTTGTGGATGGTGTGATCAAGATGCTTGGTCCTTGGGAAACCATGCTTTGAGACACTTGACGAATGGTGGATGTGTTGACTGTTGGGTTTTTTTGGATGGTTTTCATCTATTGTTGCGATATCGATGGAAAAATGGGAGGATTTTTTTTATGCTTTGGTTTGGTTGATTGATGGTGGGTGGAGGATGGAGACCCAACCCAAGGGGTGATGTTGATGTAATTGGTAAAGGTGGAAATGGAAAGATAGGTGTTTCACTCCCAAGTGATGATGATGGATCAAAGATTCCTCCTACTCCAAATAATTCACCTTCTCCTTGTGAGATACAAAGATAGGTTTGTGTCTCTAGAGGATAAATTGGTGTTGCATGATAAGAGGTTGGATTGGCAGAATCATGGAATGTAAGAAGAATGTAAGGGTGTAAAAAATTCACTAGAACAAATTGATCTAGTGTGGTGTTTGCATTTAGCTCTTGATTTCTCATAAGGAGATTTTTTTGGAGTTCTTGAAGTATTGCACTTCCCTTGTTAAAAATTGGTGGGGTTGAAGCAATGGATGTTATGATTTGTAGGATGTCTTGAGTGATTCTTTGAAGTGGAAGTGTGGATGAGGTTGAGGGCATGATCCTAAGAGGTCTCTCCATAATAGTGTTTACATCAAAGTCGAAAGGGAGTTTAGCCCCTTCCTTTGCTAACTCAAGCATGTATTGGGTGGAATATAACCTCATCATAACATTGAAAATTTGATTATTTTTGGGATTTCACACCATCTCTAGTATTTCATCTTATGTCATCCTGTTGTCCATGATGTCCTCTACATGACCATCTTCCTGAGGATTTTGCGATGATAGAGGGAAATTGCTTGGAGGATTGCTTGATCTGATCGGATTCTTTTCAGGAGCAGTTTGACTTAGATCACTTGAAGCTAATGTTTCCTTGGTGATTTCCATATTCTTCTTGTGTTGAGATCTTTTTTGCACCATAAAATAGAGATCAATTGATCAAACCTTAGGTAGAAAAATAGAAGAACAAGGATAGTTAAGGATCAAAGTGATGGATGAAAATGAAAGATGGATGATATAGATGATGAAATCAAAGTGTTCTTGGTTGAGTCGTTCCTTGGGGTGATTAATTTTTCCCACTAGGAAGGCCCTCTAAGATAAAAAAAAAGCAAGTGAACATATTTGTAACTCGATCAATATTTTTTACGAGCCAAAGAAAGAAAATGTACACAATATTCTTTGCTCACAATCGCAAGAATTGTTCAATATTTAAAATCCAAATTGAAGTGTGTGGGAAATTACTTACACAACTTAATGTCAGCAAAAGGCCTTTTGATTCTCAAGATCATCATGAGGTGCGAGAGAAGTGCATACATCCTTTTAATGATATTACTTTGGGTAAGTAATTACAAAAAAAAGAACTTGTTCATTTAAAGTCTACAAAGTAATGATTTGATTATTTTTAGTGCACATAAGTGAAATATGCAATTTTCTAAAACCTTCAACACACAATCTTAGCATTGTTAGTATTTTAAAACAAAGCAAATAATCAACATACCTATTAAATAATCCAATATTCATGATAAAAAAAATAACAAACTAAACTATTTAAAAGCATAAAAAGCACAGTGGATACCTATTCCATAGTGGATTGGTGCACCCTTGATATTTCAAGGAGCCCTTTCTCAATCCTAGATAAGATTACATGATGATTATCCAAAATATGCAAGATGAACTCAAATGACTATAGTAATAATTCTCAACTTTTAGATGGAAATGAAGGATAAAATCCTTCAATTTATAGATGAGATTGAGAAAAGAAGAAGCAAAAAGGAAGAGTGTGGGACTAATCTTCAACCAATGGATTCATGCCACTTGTCAAAATGTGATAGGATGAAGGGTGAGCACATTTTGGTCTTTGTGCAAGTAAATGCTTATTAGGTGAGTTTGAATTTTGAAAATTACCATTAAATGTATATGGTTGAGAGTTTTGGGAGGGAAATTTGTTTGGACAAAAAAGTCAAAGAAAGGGAGTTAATGAGGGAATATTCCTTAGGAAAATAGAGATTTAATAAATCAAAATAAATGATTTATTGTGCAAGTGGGATTATCTAGAAGATGTGACATGGATTAGGCTTAGTTTTAATCATGGATTTGATTAATTAAGCTCTAATGTTAGGTGATTGTGACATTCAACTTAAATTTTTAGATTTATTTAAATTGAATGAGAATATAAAGAACATTTAGAGATTTTTTAAAAATTTGGATTTATTTAATTAAATGGAGGAACTTTAGGACACTAATTAAATAATTTGATTTACTTAATTAAGTTTGATGAAGCTTAGTGAATTAATTAAATTGATTTATTTAATTAATAGAGTAAATTGTGTTAATTGAAGCATGATTAGATGCATGATGTTAATTAGGATTATTTTTATGTCTACATTTTGCTCCGCTTTGAAACAATGTACTTGTTGCATTGATTCAAAAAATGATGTTGCCAACATCGAAATAAAAAAAATCTATTTTTTTAGATGCCCCAATGGAAAGAAGTACATTGGTACAGAATTTACATATGTGAAAAAATTTATTTATATCTATATAGTAGGAAACAATATCTATTTTGTTCAAACAATGAATGTACATATGTGAATAGCTTGGTTTAGAACTTTTTAGTAGGAAACAATAATTGTTTTTCTTAAAAAATTAATGTTCATATTTGAAGAACAATGAAAATTATTATGTAAACAACAATGTTAGAGAGAACAAACAATGATAATGAAATAAAAATATGTGTGAAACTGTTAGCATAGAGTTTTTTGGATTTTCTTTATTTTGACAAACCTTAACTGGAATACTATTTTAAGATTAAAATCTGAATTAGTGATTATTTCATAGTGTATGCACACAAAACTAAAATTAGTAGGCACATATATGTGTATGAAAATATAATTTTTCTATGTACATATACATACTTTTGACATACCTTCTCTTGTTTAAGTACATTTTTAAAAGGAAAATGCTTAAGATGAGATGTAGAAAATAGTCATAAGAATGATATGCCTGATTGTTGATAAGTATAAATTTTTATTTTATTTCTTCTTTTGAAGAAATTTTTGAAATAATATTTTAAATACTCAAGAATAGAAGAGTGATACCTTAGTTGACTAGAGAAAGGTATATAAGTAGTTTTTGCTAGAGGATAGATAATTTTTGTAGTATAAAGTTACTTTCTGGGATAGGTACCAAAATGGAGTGTAGAGAGTATAGGTTTTGTTTACCTAAAAATATTGTTTGTTATTATGCTTGGCCAAGTAATATAGTTCATTATGTATGTATGAATTAACTCTACTATTTCACTCTTTGTTATTCCTAGCATAGATATTGCACTTTCTTTTCTAACATATAAATAGAAATTGTATATTGATGTTTGGGCATGCACTAGATTCCACCTTGTAGATTGTTCTCTTGTTAAAAAATTTGTGCAAGGTTGGGCATTCTTCAATTCAGAAGAATACCAAGGTATCATAAGCTTCATGGTTGGGCAATAAAGAACTTCAACCATGTTCTCATTCACCAGTGGAGGCAAGCATTGAAGAAGAACCCTAGTTATTCACTAGACTATTATAATCTATGATGTAATTTGATGTAATTAATTCATGTACTTGATGGAAAATCTACTATGCAATGAATTTTTTGCCTTAGGAGCCAAGTCAAACTTGATATTGTAATTTGACTTTTGAATTGAATATAAAAATCTTTGATAGATTTAAATGGGCATGTGTAGCTATGATTGACTTTATCCACTAGTTATTTCTTTTTAATTTGGAGTATATTCATGTGTCATTTACAATAATATTAGTTAAGTAATAATTTTGAATGGGTTATTACATTTGGTATCAGATCTTAATGTTAAGCTCTATTCCTTTGAGTCTACCATAGTTGACTAGGGTATTTTACCCTTGACCCAAAAATGCAAGTCCTTAGAATTAGCCGAACTTGTATTGAATGTAGGAATGGGAAGGTCAAATGCAAGAAAAAGGAAAGGGAAACCTATTAGAACCCCACATAAGAATGATGTAAAGGAAGGAAATGTAAAGGTGGATGTTCCATCATATTTTATGTGACCCAGGATAGAGAGAGGCTTGAAGATTGATGAGAAGAAAACACCTAATATAAAAAAAAAATTCACAATTTGGGATTGGCCTCTAGGTTGTGGACCCAATGCACCCATGTTGACTAAAGAGGAAAAGGAGAGCTTGTGTACTACACCATAATCTTCTATAAATTTTGATGTAAACTCAGATGATGAACCAAAATGAATGTCCTCTATCTAATACCAAGAAATCAAAATGATGTAACTAGAAGCCTATTGTAAATAAGGGTCCATTGAATCACCTTAAATATAAATAAAATCAATTGATAGTTTTTCGGTGTGATCAATGAGAGACTCAAAAAATTTTGTTTCATGAATGTGTATGTCTTCTATGTTGAGGGATTTATGCATATGAAAACTATGAGATGTATCATAAAAACATTTATTCATAGAAATTTATGTTAAGATGTGATCAACATGATTGTGTTGTAGGATAAGTGTGGGATAGGATGGTGACCACCCAGGAAAGATGGGGGTGGTAGTGGTTTTGAAAAAGTACCAAATAAGATAGTGGAGAAAAATCTAGAGCTTCTAAATCGGCAAGGGTCTTGCATGGATCAAATCGAGCAAGAGGTCTAAGTGGAAAGTCAGTATCGAGACTAGAGGAATGTAAAAGGAAATCAAGGAGTTGGTGGTCTAGGGGTAGGTCCATGAGGGGGAATTAAGGAAGATATTTGGAAAAACATCAAAAGAGTAGCACCACCCAACTGTGATGGAAAGGCTATTGGAAAAGGATTTGAGGCTTGGATTATAGAAATGGAAAAATACTATGGTCTTTGGAACCTTTATGAATAGACTAATGAGACATGGGCTACGTACTAGCTCTCAGGTGAAGCAACGACTTGGTGGGATAATGAGAAGTTAGAACAAAACCTATATCCTAATAAGATCACTTGGGAACTATTCCTCCAATATTTAAGGAAGAGATGGTTGCCATAGCTTTTATTTGACAAGAAAGTAACAAAATTTTAGAACTTAACCCAAGGAAATATGGCTATGATTCAGTATTGGGAAACATTCAATAACCTATTAAAGTATGTGCCTCAATATTAAGGAGGTGAATGGTTCCATATCCAAAAGTTTATAATGGGACTCAAATCCCACATAGGAGCTGAAGTAGATATGTGGGAACCTCAAAAAATGAATTAAGTCTTCCAAAAACCCATCAAATGAGAGCAAAAGGTACAACATTTATCAAATATTCACAGTGATTCAAGTTCTAAGTGTCATGCTCCTTGAAAATATTTACCCCCAAATGTATCAAAATACAAATAATAATTAAAATCCGAGTATGGGAAATTAATATTTAAATATAATTATAATTTCTATTGTATTTATTTAAAAAGCAGTAAGTTATAGACTAAATTAATATAATATCATACAACACACAAAATGAAATAAAATAAAATAGATAAAATAAAATATAAAATACAATACCAACTAAAAATAAATAATATAAAGAAACCATCAATTAACATGAAAAGAAACCGAAAATAGAGACAAGACAAAGACATGACCCAACAATGAATCGAATTCGAGAAATGAAGCACCAGGGGTCATGTCCAAGAGACACTTGGATGGCTATAAAGAAAGAGTGATGCAAGAAGGAAGGCATAAAAAAAATATAGAAAAGAGAATATACTATGTAGCAGTAAAGGGAATCTGTAGCAGCGGTTAAGGTAATTTTTCTTAAATCTATGCATTAAGGTAATAATAGATTAATTTATATTATAATTAGTAGATTATCATATTATTAGGTAATAATATAATTCCTATTGTATTTATATTAGGTAATAATATAAATCTATGCATTATCATTTATTGCAAAAATTAAATAATAGATAAATAATATCATTATAGTAATGTTGAACTCTACCTGAGGAATCAGTATTTTGACTTAATGTAAATAGGATATGTGTATTATTGATTCAATCATTATGATCCTTATATGTGCATGTATATGGTGGAATGATGGTCATTAATTAGAGATTGATTTTCATGATTGTAAACTTAATAGAAGAGTTGAGGACCTATAGGGAGGGTAAATGACATAAGGGTCACCCTCTAAGTACCCCACCCATTTGGATGGAAAGAGCCACATGGGCCAAGGGGGGTGTACTTCCCTTGGGATTAGTGGAAATGACTACCTTGTACACCCTACTATAGTTGCACCTTCAAACCCTATTTATAATTAATTCATAATGGCTCTGATTAGGGGAATGGTGATAGGAAACCTCACTAGGTACCCCACCCATATGGATGGAAAGGGCCACATGGGCCAAGGGAGGTGTACTTCCCTTGGGCCTAGGATAGAGGGTTTATCGGGTACCTTATAAAGCCATTATTACCAAGAAAAAATTAGCTAAATAATCTAAGGAATTTAATGTATTTTATTATATTATCTCTATCCATAGATGACTACTACTATACATGCAGGTCACAAACAGGTAGTTGTATTCCTAACCATACTCTCTTGAATTCCCTATATACATATGCATCTTAATTGATATTATCTTGTAAATATTCTCTAACATTTTTTTGTAGGGGGTCTACTCACACTACAGACATTCCCAACTCCATGCTGATCATTCAAAATCAGTAGATTAGGGAATATTGAGGGTTATCCCAAAAAGGGGATATTACAAGTCGTATCAGAGCACCATCCTATCAACCTGAGGGGAAATAGTTGATGCAACCCATCCAAATAACTTTAAGTGCACTAGAAAGAGAAAAGAAGAAAAATATGGAGTAGGAATTGAGAGCATTCTTGGAAAAATGGAACAAACTAGTCAAGCCATGCTCCAAGCCCTCCAAAACATAAAAAATAACCTTATGCTTAATACAGAACATGAAAGAGAAAGAACCCTCAACCAATCTGACATAAATCATAACACTGCAATAGGATCAAACCCAAGTACCAATGGACCCCAATTCTTCATTGAAGAAGACTCTTTAGTGGAAAATGGAAGAATTAACAACCAAAATGCACGTGAACTCACCCTAGACTATGAAAATATTGATCTAAAATTCCAAAGAAGCATCCCCTTCACATTATATTATGAGGCTTTGAAAAATTATCATAGGGGTAGAAAAAACCAACCAAAGAAAGATATACAAAGTAAAATAGGAAAAATTTCCATCCCTAACTTTGATGGGTCGAGAAAAATCACAACCCATGCATGGTTACAAAAGCTAGAAACCTACCTAACTCTTTGCCCCATGATAGATTACATTTTCCATACTACAGTTAGAGGGGGGGAACATGACTGGTGGCATCATGGCCTAATTACCCAAGATAACAAAAATATCAAGGCCTATGAATTATTCAAGAGAAGACTCATTTAAAGATTTTACCAAACTCATGCTCAAAATATTTTTAGGAAGCTAACAAGAATAAGACAAAGAGGGACCCTTGTGGAGTAAATTTCTAAATTCCAATGACTATTGAAATCATTGTCTCAAGTATATCTGAAGATCAACTCACTTAAATTTTTATAGAAGGGTTGTCACATGACACTCATGGCCTAGGGAGAACCTTAGACCCCTCCACAATGCAAGAGGCAATCCTTAAACCCACTCAGCTAGATACCACCCAAATAAGGGGAAAACCCTCCTCATGTAAACCAACATCAAAAGACAAAAAATTCCATGGGATGGAAAAACACTTCCATGGGAAGGACAAACACTTCCATGTAAATGAAAAAAAAAAATGGGCATTCCTCCCTTATGAAGACCGAAAAGAGCTTCGAAGGAAAGGACTATGTTTTGATTGCCGAGGGAAGTGGGAACCTGGTCATATATGCAAACAAAAAAAAGAAGATAAGAAGTTGTGCTTTAAATGCAATTAACCTTGGGGCCTGGGTCATGTTTGTAACCAGAGAGTCCTTAGGAAGAAAATATTATGCTACTACTACAAGGAAAAGTAGGGACCAAGATATAGCTATGAAGATGAGAGTCAAGCTCATGAGAAGGTAATGCTCCAAGGGAAAGAAGGGGAGGAAGTCACATGCAAAAGACAAAATTGGATGGAAGTAATGAAGAAGGAGGAACCCTAGCTTTCATTTCAAAATAATCCAAGCATCATCCTTTTAGGATCCGAGGAGTAAATAAATGATAAAAGGTAACGACCCTAGTAGATAGTGCGGCTACCCAAAATTTTATTAATGAAAACTTAGTTAAGAAACTAGGGCTAGCAACAAAAGATTTGAAAGGATTCAATGTAACCTTATCTGATGGATTCATCAATCCTAGCAAGAAGAAAATATCCAAACTTAACATCACCTTGGGAAGGCACCCAATTAAAGAAAAATTCTACATTGTGGATATGGGAGACACATATGTGATCTTGGGCACCCCATGGATGCATTCCTTGGGAATTTTTATCTTTGATCTTCCCAACTTAGAGATATTATTTGTACATGAAAGAAAGAGAGTTACCTTAAATGGAATATTCAATGGATCCCCTAGAGTAATATCATCAAAAAAGATTGAAAGAACCCTTAGGCATGGCCAATTTGAGTGGGTAGCTCAATGTTTGATCCTAGATAAAACAACTTCCAAGGGAAATTCAATCCATATAGACATAAAACCAATCCTAAAAGAGCATTAAAAGGTCTTTAGCAACATTAGTAAGGTCTAAAAATTTAACTTACTAATTATAACCCATAATTGCAAAAATAATTTAATAGAACAAAATTATTATTAGAAGGTGCCGAAAAATAAGAATAATTAAATTACTGTCATCTCTAAATTCAAATGGAATGATGTGCATTAATGTAGAAAAGTAAATCAAATCAAGGTTGTAGCTTCATTACTTTTAGCCATGTAGGCTTACACCTGAATTATAATCTCAACAATATGTTTAAATTCAAATACTATAATGCAATTAAGGAAATAACAACATCATAAATGAAACCATAACACAGAGATTTTCATGAGTGGAAAACCCTTGTAGGGATGAAAAACCACTCGTAAAGGTGTCTGACTGGCTTAATTTAATGCCTCATAGATAGAGCCTTACTAGCTACAAAATCTTAATGGTTACAAGATGCCTCATAGACAATGATCATATTGTCTTCCTGACATGACCATACATTATACATTTCTGGATATCATAAATATCACACATAAAAAGGAACATATTGAAGTTCTTTTACAAGTCACATAAATCTACAAGAAATATTTTCAAGTTTCACTAATGCATCATCCTTGCATAATAAATTAAGGTAATTCCAACACTATCATGAACCAATCCCAAGTATTTACAAATAAGGAAATTCTATCTCCAATGACCTCTCAAATATCATACAAGTACACTAAAAACCATAAGCCAATCACATAAAGCTTCATGGAATTAATCCTAGGCCTGCTAGAATATACATATGCCTATGCAACTAGAACAAGAATTCTTACTTCTAAACTCATTGATTTATAGAGGTTTCAACAATAAGAGAATAAAATTATAAAAAAGTTAAGAAGGTATAGCTCATGTATGTATGGGAATACATATATAAGGTAGTGAATATATATGAGTATACATTCTTATGGAAATAAAACTCAAGATCAACAAAGTGAGAGAATTCCTAATTTTACCGCAACATAATGATTTATACAATTATATCAATGTATAAATATTTATTCTATGTTTTACCTACTTCAAAATTAATAGATTAAGTGCAATAAAGTACAAATCATTCATTTAGTTTCAAGGAATTCAAACAAGAAGCCAATCCATTGAGACAAATCTCTCTAAAATAAAACTGAAATAAAATCACATACTATAGTTATTATTCATGGAGATCCATTTAATCAAGACTCTGACAAAAGAGAAAAGATACACTAAAACGTTAATGCAAGAGCTGGAAATAGTTTTCTTAATATACTTTGAACTTTGTAGAGACTAGGTATTATTGAATTTAGCTACACACACTTGTCTCTTTATTACCTCTCTTCTTCTTTATGCTATTGTAGAAGGGGAATAATTGATCAGAAATAGATAAGACATGTTAGTAAAGTTGGATGCTATTACCGCTACTTTATAAGACATTCCCATGACAAGATCAATATAAGACTCGTTTTCCTAGGACATAGATCAAACTAGACTTACAAAGAGCTCAAAATGTTAGAGTAGATAAAGAAAGTCATCTAAGTGATCCAGTCACTCAAGTGACTAGCGGAATGATGGAAAAGTGGCATTAGTGATGCTTTCAACCAAGCTAAAAATTTCATACAATTTGCACTGCAGCCAAAAAAAATGTTACTAATGATTCCTATGTATACAAGATGGTTCTGTCTACTGCCAGGACTGCACCTTATGAGATAAAGTGGCAAAGCATGTAGTCAAAGGAGAAGCTGGAATGTTTGGAATTCCTTATCTTAGTATTCTGAAGAATTTTGTTGATGAAGTTGTGGTAAATTTTTTGTCAGATGATAAAGTTGCAAGCACCCCGTTATACATGTATACAAAAAGAGGAAGCGTAGACAAGACATGTGCACTATTTTACAGAATGCCTCAAATACATATGGACTCATGCACCCACCTCTCTCTCTCTGTACACACCTATATGGTAGACATGTATGCAAAATGTGGAATCAATGCTTTTTATGTGTGTGTTATGTTAGACATGTATGCAAATGTTGAAGCATAGAAAAATGATAGCTTGTTCGAGAAAAATGGTCAAAAATGTGTTTTTTGAAAAGGATTTAGAAAATTTTAAGCAAATGCAATGGCAGGAATAAAGAAAAAGCCCATGAGCTTGCATAATTTTATGCTTATGTTATTTCAGAAATGAAATTTCCATTCCAAGTTGCACAGTAGGACCATAAGGGAGAAAGGATAGGTTTCTAGGAAACCAAAGGCTAATTTTCATACTTTGCAAGGTTCCTCACCTTTATACACCATTACGTCATCCACTATTTTCCTATAGATTTCTACATAGAGAGAGATTGGTGGAGTGTTTCTCACGATTCAATTTGGCTATATCCTGGGCCTACCTCGCTAGCAACGGTCCCTATGATGACGAGTACGCCTGCACCATGTGAAGCCTGTATTTTCAGCAATACATGATCAAACACACCAAATCTACACACTAATCCCTCTCTCCTTCAAAATGGTTACATGCAGTTTTTTTAAACTATCTCCCTTCTTGCTTTCCCTGAATGAGAATATAGTTCATGAGAATGAGAGGTATTTTCCCCTGTTTTTATTACTTTTCTTCTTTTCTATTTAAAATATCATTTTATTTTACATCAACAAGATTAATTGCATGCATTAAAAAATAATTTTGTTTAATCATTTATTTAATTATTTAACTAACTTACAAAACTATTATTGAATATATATAATATACTTCTAGCATTAATGTATATTTGTAATAAACTATAAAATTTCATACATCTATATCCAAAAAAATATATAATATAGTATAAATAAATAAAACTTCTTTATTTATTTAAAATCCATAAGAATGTTTTAATTTTTCTTTTGATTGAATATTTTAGTTGATCGGGAAAACGATATGTGACATCCTTCCCCACTTAGGAAAATACATCGTCACGATTTCTTATTACCTTGACTAAATTAATTAGAGTTTCACAATATTCCAAACATAATCTTCACAATTTTTCTATCATTCCAAGATGTGATAACCTTTGAGCATAATCATTAGTCATCCTTAAAATCTAAACATACACAAAAAAATTATTCACAAAATTCACTAGCCTAAATTCTCAAGGTAATGTAAGCACACTCCAGATTAACAAACATGCACATTTTGACAAAACAAATACAACCAAGTTGTATATGAGTGTGTGTATTCCATTACTACCATTCAATTTCACAAATATAGGTTACCTCTCCCAAAAATTGTTCTATCCTTTGTGATGGTAATGGTTTTTCTATGACACTCAAGAAACAGAATTTCACTATAGTCCATATTAGCACCCATTCAAATTCAAAAATTATTCAAAAAATTTCTTCTTATCTTCATAAGATTTAATCATCTCAATGCTTAAGTAAAAGAATCAATTTTGAATATATATATTTCTAACTGAACACAATCATATTCATGCACCTATATACCTATTCTTACCAAACCCTTGTGGTTTGATATGTTGGTAAAGTTACTCGCTATTTATCTTCGATGTTCCTATATTTTCTTAGACACACTTGTGCTATTTCTATCTCATTCAAATGTTTGTATCTCATGGAAGGATCAAATATTACGAAGAAAAAAGACTAATACTTTGATATATTAATAATTTTAAAATAGGTCAGAAATTGATCATAAGTATGTAGAAATAGATATAAAATTTTCGCATACCTTCTTTTAGGAATGATAGTCTGGTTTTTTATATCTTCTACGCATGTTCTCAACTCACCAAGGTATGTTTTCTTGACAAAATTATTCTGATATAGAGACTCATTTGTGATTCAAGATCATCAATATACATGAATCGAAAGCAACAATAATTGAACCAATACATATAATCTGCATACACGTTATATCTCCACATGCGCAAGTGCATCATTCCTATGATAGTATGTTTAGAAAGCACAACACTCTTACCAATTCTAGTGCATCATATAAGAAGTAATGATATGTAATACATAATATTTGAATTCTTTGTCTATCACTCTAATCATGGCTAGTTAGCTTAATTTGACTATCAATCCATTCAAGGCTAGTCAAAGTCAAAAACATAAAAAATGTCATACCTCTTTACTCTGTTTTACCTTAATGTCACAATAATCTCACCTAGCAAAGATATCATTTACCTCAAGCACCTATCTATTCATAACAAAAAAAATTCCTATGGCTAGAATTCATAAACATGCCCACCTTGTTAGAACATCACGACTTCATCAAATTCACTCTATTTACCTTAACTAATAAAAACATGCAAACTAATTCATTTATTTCATACAATCTTCCATATCTTATTTAAATATTTTGCATATTCCAAGATATTTACTGATAGGAAGAAAATAGTTATGTTCATTTTATTAATATTCCTACTCACATGAGATGTCAGAACAATTGCCTTTCTGCTGAAAAACAAGCATCCCATACTACTTGTTATCATCATTAAAAATTAAAACACTAAACAAAAATAAAAGTCTCAGCAAAAAAACAATGCAATATAATTATAGTAAAGTCTTCATCTTGATCAACATCATAAAAGATAAGAAGGTCAACAATTTATCACCATACAAAAGATCATCAATATGGTGAAAACATCAAAGATAAGAAGATCATCAAAGATCAATTTTAATTATACCAATAATCACAAGGTTTCAACACCACTTTATTGAATATTATCCTCAAAAAAAGGTCATTAATACTAAAATAAAATAATCACGTTGATTACAATAGTAACCCAAATCCAAATGTCAAAAAGATCACCATGTGCTCAATACTGATTCAAACATTTACTAAATTTCACAACAAAAGTAAATCTCAATCTATAAATGGAAAATGTAACTTTCTATTAACAAAGATATCCATAAATGTATAGAATGCATAATCCTTTATTGTTTTAAAAATTCTACAAGAGTGCAGCAAAGAGAGATTCTATTACATAATTTAACTAAAAAATCCATATAATTACCAATACCATGACACATATCCATCTTTTGAATTACATAGGTAAAATCAAATATTCAATCAATCTTCAGCTGCCATAACCCAATGGTCTTCTGAAATTCAAAGATCAAGAGCATGGTTAAGGTGATTTTTCCATCCAACCATGAAGCACAACACTTCCTTGAGATTCTTCCTAACTCAAAGAAAACCCGATCCTACATGAGGCACCTAGAAACATATAACAATAGGGTAAGAGGGGAACTCTCGATGCATGCCTGATGCCTTATATGTACTCTTATACTAGAATGAACATATTTCCTACATACAAGATGTGGCAGGGAAATATATTTTACAAAATTTCTATGCATTCATTATCCATCTATTTCAATGGTATAGCTTGCTTTGGCCAAAGCATAATTACAAAATTTGGGATGACCCTGAAAAAGAAGATCACCTTCTCTGTTAACCCACATTTGACATCCTATTGTGGAAGGTAAGATTAAAGCTTACCATACACAAAATATTCAACAAGAATAATCTATATCAAATTGTATAAAATGAGGACCAGATGATACGATAGTGTATAACACATGCAAGTGCACATAGAATGAATAGTTAACAAATGAGAATGCATGAATCCTTGGTGCATAACTCATTGAGGTTATGAATACATAATTTACTTGTAGTGCCTCACTCGCACAAATATGGAATATGCCTAGAATATAATGAGCATTAATCATTCTATCTTTTATGCAATAAATACGATAAGTGTGTCTTGCACAAGTGCATCACTCACACAAAAGGTGAAATATGCATAAATCATAGTAGTATAGTTATAATGATCATTACTCGATCCAATAAACACAATGAGTATCAAAATTATATCACACACACAAATAATAAATGTAATAATTAATCAAGTGCTTTATCCACACAAAGGAATTAAAATTTACTCTAGTGCATCACTCACACAAATACAACATTTATATAATAATATGCATCACTCACATTAGTATAAGTATAGTGAACATTCCTCGTTCAAGTATAAATATAAGTATAATTAAGGAAACAATTTTTTTTATGATATGAATACAATCACCCATATAGAGGTGCCATTCCCATGGAGCAAGAGAAGTGAATTATTTCACCAGTATAATTTTCATATAGTATGTGCATGATTCACTACATCAATCACTATTGAAGATTCTTAAGACATCAAAACCTTGCACTTTCAAAAGTTCTTGTGGATTCTACAAGATCCAAATCCTGAAAGAGTAAGGAGTTACTCAACAATCAAGTGACCAAAAGCCTCGTACTATTACACACATTCTCACCTTTAAAACATCCCTCTTAGGTTTCCTCCCTTCGAGAAGGCTCAACCAATATTGATATTGTTATTACCCACTTATTTACTTCACTGGTGATCTTCCTCCTTCCTTGTATCCAAATTTCATTGCTTCTCCTTTCATTGAGTCTTTCACACATTTATCCTTTATGTCATCAGAGAGATCTCTCTTCTCAATATATTTCCCTTATTAATTTACTTTTATTTCCATATCATCATTCATGGGTTGTCACCATATTTTACCCATTTTGACTCACTTTAAATAACACTATATATTATCCATCTTGGCCTATTTCAAATAGTCTACATCACTCTTACTAGCAATTCTTATGAAAACACGACTAAGGAAAAGAGGTCTCATACCTCTAGAGTTATTTGAATGGTTGACCTATGTCTAGAATTTTAATCGATTCTAACTAACCATCTAAGAATCACCCATAAATAGGGTTCTATATTCAATACAATAGGTTCATATACCATAATACAACCTATGTATAGAAGACTCTAGGCCTGAGCATTAAACCTGAGTGCTCTAATACCAAAATGTAAGGTCCAAAAATCTCACTTACTAATTATAACCCATAATTTCTAGAATAATTTAATAGAAATAAATTATTATAAAAAGGTGTGGAAAAAGAGGAATACTTAAATTACTATCATCACTAAATTCAAATAGAATAAAACATATTAATGTAGAATATTATATCAAAACAAGGTTGTACCTTCATTAGTTTTAGCCATGTAGGCTTACACCTGAATTATCATCTCAACAATATTTTTAAATTCAAATACTATAATGTAGTTAAGAAAATAACAAGATCATAAATGCAACCATAATAGAACCATAACATAGATATTTTCATGAGTGGAAAATCATCGTAGGGATGAAAAACCACTCGTAAAGGTGCCTCACTAGCTTAATGAAATGCCCCACAGGAAGAGCCTTACTGGCTACAAAATCTCAAGGGTTACAGGATGCCTGAAAGGAAATGATCATACTATGTCCCTAACATGACCATACATTATAAATTTCTAGATATCATAAATATCATGTAAATAACAAGGAACATATTGAAGTTATTTTATAAGTCACATAAATCTACAAGAAAAAATTTCAAGTTTTGCCAATGCATTATTCTTGCATAAGAAATTAAGGTAATACCAACACTATCATGAACCGCTCCCAAGTATTTACAAATAAGGAAATTCTACCTACAATGACCTCTCAAATATCACACAAGTACACTTATAACCATAGTTAAATCACATGAAGCTTCATGGAAGTAATCCTAGGCCTGCTAGAATACGCATATGCCTATGCAATTATAAAAAGAATGCTTACTTCTAAACTCATCGATTCATAGAGGTTTCAACAATAAGAGAATAAAATTATAAGAGAGTTAAGAAGGTATAGATCATGAATGTATGAGAATACATATATAAGCTATTTAATATTAATGAGTATACATTCTTATGCAAATATATCTTAAGATCAACTAAGTGAGAGAGTTCCTAATTTTATCGCATTATAATGATTTATACAATTATATTGGTGTATAAATATTTATTCTATGTTTTACCTGCTTCAAGACTAAAAGACTAAGTGAAATAAAAGACACACCATTCATTTAGCTTCAATTAATTTAAACAAGAAGCCAATCCATTGAGACCTATCTCTCTAAAATAAAACTGAAATAAAACCACATAATATAGTTAACATTCATGCAGATCCATCTAATCAAGAGTTTGACAAAAGAAAAAAGATACACTAAAAATTTGATGTAAGATTTAGAAATAGTTTTCTTAATATACTTTGAACTTCGTAGAGACTAGGTATTATTAAATTTAGCTACACCATTAGTTCACTTTTAGGCATCATTAGTTCATCCATTTTTTCTTTATTCATTTCTCCCTAGAGAGAGCTTGCTTCAACATTTCTCTCAACGATTCAATTTTGATATAGCTTGGGCCTACCTCACTAGCAATGGTGCTTGTGAAAATGAGTATGTCTACACCTATGAAATCCCCTATTCTCAGCAATACCTGATCAAACATAGCCACTTTGCACACTAATCCCTCTCTCCTTCAAAATGATTACATATAGTTCTTTTAAACAGCTTCCCTTCCTTCTTTCCCCGAATGAGAATATAGTTCATGAGAATGAGAGGTATTTTCCCCTTTTAATTAATTTTTTTCTTTTCTATTTAAAATATCATTTTCTTTTACATCAACAAGATTAATTCCATGCATCAACAAAAAAATTGTTTACTCCTTTATTGTATTATTTATTTTATCTATTTAATTACAAAACTATTATTGAATATATTAAATATAATTCCAATATTATTGTATATTTATAATAAACTATACAATATTGCACATCTATATCCAAAAAAATATATAACATAATATAAATAAATAAAACCTCTTTATTTATTTAAAATCCATAAGAATGTTTTAATTTTTCTATTAATTTAATATTTTAGTGGAGCGGAAAAAAGGATGTGACAACATTCCACCCATCTTCCACAAAAAATAGGTTTCAAACATTCCATCAAAATAGAAGAAGGGAAAAAACTAGTTGCTACCACCCCTTATTTTCATCCTCACAAATATAAGGAAGAGATTGAGAAAACCATAAAAGAGTTATTAGAAATGGGGCGCATTCAGCCCAGTTCCAGTCCCTTCACCTCATCATTTTTTCTCTCAATGAAGAAATATCGAACTATGAGGATGTGTATTGACTAGAGGGATTTGAACCAAAAGACAGTAAAGAACATGTACCCTTCCCAGAGTTGATGAACTTATCGATGAACTTCATGAGGTAGTCCATTTTTTCAAAAATTGACTTAAGGTCGGGTTACCATCAAATCAGATTAAGGGAGGAAGATATACCCAAGACAAATTTTAGATGCCATTATGGGTATTGTGAATTTCTTTTCCTACCTTTCAGGTTGACTAATGCACCTGCTACCTTAAAGTCCTGCATGAAACACTTTTTTAGGAAACAACTAAGGAGGTTCTTGTTGGTTTTTTTACATGACATATTAATCTATAATAGAACATGGGAGGAACACTTAAAATATATAGATGAAGTGATAAGTATACTTGAGGAACATTCCTTATTCACCAGGTTGTCCAAATATGAGTTTGGAATGAAGGATATCTTATACTTGGGGCACAAAATTACTGCCCAAGGTGTTAAAGTAGATGAAGAAAAAATTGAAGCAATCAAAAATTGGGAAAAACCCAAGAATATAACCCACCTCATAGGATTCTTAGGACTATGTAGATATTATAGAAGGTTCATAAAGGGATTCTCAATGCTATTTGTACTAGTTACTCACCTAACCAAGAAGGGAGCGTTCTCTTGGAATGAGAAGGCACAAGCAGTATTTGAGAAATTAAAGGAAGCAATCAGTTCATGTCCCATGTTAGAAATACCTGATTTCAACTCCCCCTTTGAGCTATAATGTGATGCCTTAGGAGAAGGTATTGGGGCCATACTAATGCAAGAAAAACACCCCATAGATTTCAAAAGTAGGAGGCTCAAGGATACAAAGAAAACATATTTAGTCTGTGACAAGGAGATGCTAGCCATTATGCATTCCCTTGCAAAGTTTAGACAATACCTAATTTGTGGAAGGTTTGTGATAAAAATAGACCACAACATCCTTAGATTCTTCCTAAGCCAAAAGGAATTAAATGATAGGAAAAAAAAATGGGTGAGTAAACTACAAGAATACAATTTTTACATTGAATATATGAAGTGTAAAAATAATATAATAATAGGTGCCCTATCACAAGGACCCCACCTTAGTTGAATTGCAAAAATATCTATGGATTGGAAGATAATTCTAATCATTGAATATTCCAAAGAAAAAATTTCAAGTGACCTAATGAAAGGAAATGTGCAAGATGATAAATGCCAAGTTATGAATGACCTCATCCTTTACAAAATTAGAATTTACATCACTCTAGAATCATGGCTAAAGAAGGAAATTTTGAAGACTTATCATGATAACCCATTAGTCGGGCACCAAGGGTACTTCAAAACATACAAACAAATCAGGGAAAGGTTCACATGGAAGGGACTCAATGGAGATGTATTGAAACACACTATCAAGTGTATGTTATGCCAAAAGAATAAATAAGAACACACATTCTCCACAAGGATACTACAACAAATGGCCATCCCTAACCAAAAGTCGGAGATAATTTCCATAGATTTCATAATAGGGCTGCCTAAAGTACAAGGAATAGATTGCATTTATGTGGCAGTAGATTGCCTCACCAAGTGTGCACATTTTATAGCTATATCCACAGACTTTAGAGCTCTCCAAGTGGCCGAGATATTCTTCAAAAAAAATTAGACTACACGAGCTCCCACAAAATATTGTAAGCGATTGACATAGCCACTTCCTTAGCATATTTTTGCAAGATTTGTTCAAATTAGTGGGGATAGACCTAACCCCAAGTACCAGTTACCATCCACAAACAAAAGGACAAATAGAAATCATCAACAAGTGGTTGGAAGGGTATATGAGGAACTATGTCATTGGGAAAGAGGGTAGATAAATTAAATTTTTGCAGTTGGGAGAATATTGTTACAACACCACCCAACATATGTCCATAGGGATGAGTCTTGTTTGAGCATTATAGGGCTAAGAGGCCACATCCTTTGGTGATTTGATCCGAACAGAGATCCATGCACTAGGAGCCAAATATTTCATACAAAAAAATGTGGACATCATGAACTCGCTCAAATATACCCTACATCATGCCCAAAATCAAAAAAATATATATGTTGATACAGAACTAGTGGATTCGAGAAGCTTAAACCTTGGTTTTATGGGTCATACAAAATATTGAGGAACATTGGAGAGGTGGCCTATGAATTGTAACTTCCCACTAATAGTAAAATCCATTGCATGTTTCATGTGTCCCACCTCAAAAAGGTGTTGAGGTAACACATCATTCCATGCCCAAAAATACCACCATTAGATGATGAAGGAAAAAAAATCTTGGAACCAGAAACTATACTCAATGTGAGAGAAAAGAGATTGAGTAACAAGACTATTGAAGAATACCTCATCAAGTGGAAGGGACTACCGACCAAGGATGCAACTTGGGAGGGGCCCGAGATTTTTATCATCCTAGTTTTAATGTTTCTTGGGGATAAGATAATTTAAGGGGGGAGGACTGTCGTTCCCCTTGAAAATATTTACCCCCAAATGTATCAAAATAGCAACAATAATTGAAATACTAGTATGGGAAATTAATATTTAAATATAATTCTAATTTCTATTATTTTTATTTTAAAAGAAATAACTTATTGACGAAATTAATATAATATCATACAACACACAAAATGAAACATAAAATACAATGCCAACTAAAAATAAATAAGACAAAGAAACCATCTATTAACATGAAAAGATGCCATAAATAAAGACAAGAAAAAGACATGACCAAACAATGAATCAACTTCACGAACTGAAGCACCAAGGGTCACATCCAAGAGGCTCTTGGATGGCTATAAAGAGAGAGTGATGCAAGAAGGAATGCATAAAAATATAGAAAAGAGAATATACTGAGCAATAGTAAATGGAATCTCCAACATCGGTTAAGGTATGGCTGCTCACCATATTTAAAAAATATATATATTCAATCTATAATTAGTAGATTAAGTGTTGATCATATTGCATATAGAACGGTGTAAGAAAATTGTATCGTTTGATTAGGGTAATAGGTTGTACACCTGCATAATTATTTATGGTGGAAACAAATAATAGATATATGCCTTATCATCTATAGAAAATAAATAATATACATCTATGCATTATCATTTATTGAAGAAAATAAATAGTAGATAAATAATAGAATTATAATAATGTTGAACTGTACTTGAGGAATCAGTATTTTGACTTAACGTAAATAGGATATGTTTAATATTGATTCAATCATTATGATTAGAATATGTGCATGTATGTGGTGGAATGATTTTCATTAATTAGAGATTGATGTTCAAGATTGTAAACTTAATAGATGATTTGAGGACCTACAAGGATGGGAAACAATGTGTGGGTCACCCTCTTAGTACCCCATACATATGGATGGAAAGAGACACATGGGCCAGGGTGGGTTTACTACCCTTGGGCTTAGAGGAAATGACTGCCTAGGACACCCTACTGTAGTTTCACCCTCAATCCCTCCTTATAGTTAAGTCATAATGGTTCTAATGAGGGGAATGATGATAGGAAACCTCGCTAGGTACTCCACCCATATGGATCATAAGGGCCACATGGGCCAAGGGGGGTGTATTTCCCTTGGGACTAGGATAAAGAGTTTATAGGGCACCCTATTAGGCCATTATGACCAAGGAAGAGTAAACTAAAGCATATAAGGAATTCAAGGTATTTTATTTTTATAATCTCTATCTATAAATGACTACTGATATACATGCAGGTCACAAACATGTAGTTGTATTCATAACCATTCTCTCTTGAATTCCTTATATACATATGCATTTTAATTAATATTATCTTGTAAATATTCACTAAATTTATTTTGCAATGGGTTTACTCACACTACAAAAATTCCCAACTCCAAGGTGATCATTCAAAATCAGTAGATTAGGGTAGATTTAGGGTTATACTTGAAAGGGAACATTACAAGTGGTATTAGAGCACCATCCTTCCAGCTCAAGGGGAAATAGTTTATGGAACCCATCCAATGAAATTTAAGGGCCCTAGAAAGAGAAAATAAGAACAATATGGAGAAAGAATTGAGAGCATTCATGGAAAAAATGAACAAACTAGTCAAGCCATGATCCAAGCCCTCTAAAACATAAACAATAACCTTAGGCCTAATATAAGACATGAAAGATAAAGCACCCCCAACCAATCTAAAAGAAACCATAACACTACAATAATTCAAACCCAATTACCAATATACCCTAATTTTTTGTTGAAGAAGACGCTTTAGGGGTAAATGGAAGAATTAACAAACCGAATGCACGTGAACTCACCCTAGAATATGCAAGTCTTGATCTTGAATTATGAAGAAGCATCCGCTTCATATAATATTGTGAGGTTGTGAAAAATGATCATAGGGGTAGAAACACAATACTAAACAAAGATATAGAAAGTAAAATAGGGAAATTGTCCATTCCAAACTTTGATGGGTCATGAAAAATTATGGCCCATGCATGGTTACAAAAGCTAGAAATCTACCTAATGATTTTCCCCATGATAGAAAAATATGCCATACTACACTTAGAGGGGGGCACATGACTAGTGGCATCATGGTCTAATGAGCTAAGATCAGAAAAATATCAAGGCACATAAATTTGTCTTGATTTTCATTGACAAAATTCTAGTCTACTAAAAGATTGTTGAAGAGCATGATAGACATTTGAAAATAGTTTTTATTGTGATTGAGAGAAAGGAAAATATTTGGGTAGTTATCCAAGTATTCATTCTATCAAGAGAGAGTGCACTATTTGGGCCATATCATTTTAGTGGAAGGAGTTTTTTTAGACCCTAAGAAGATCAAGGTGATCGTGGAATGGCCAGTGCCGTAGAATGTGTCAAAATTTCATAGCTTCATGGGCCTCATAGGATACTATTGGAGTTCTTTTCAAGGGTTCTCTGAGATTGCATCTCCTATTACTTCACTCCAAAGGAAGGGAACATGGTTTGAATGGATAGATAGATGTAGGTAGGAATTCCAACTCCTAAAGGAGAGGATCACAAAAACACTAGTGTTGTCTAACCCTAATCCTATTGAAATATTCACAGTAATCTCAAATGCTTTAGGAGAGAGATTGGGAGCAATATTAATGAAATATGGACAAGTGGTGGTATATGAATCAAAGAAGCTGAAGTAGCATGAAGTGAGCTATGCACCTCATGATTTGGAATTGGCGGCCATAGATCATGCCTTATATATGTGGAGGCATTACCTTTTGGTAAATCCATTGAGCTCAAGACAAACCACTTGGGGTTGAGATACATTTTTACCTAGCCAAACCTTACTACATGACATAGAAGGTGGTTGGAATTCCTTAGTGAGTATGAATTTGGAATTGAATATATAAAAGGGAAAGAGAATAGGGTGGCTAATTATATTAGTAGATGAATACATATGATAGCCATGATCTCAACAAGGTCTAGCTTGAGGCAACAGGTAATTTAGAATCTTCCATGGGATGAGTAATATGAAAGAGTGAAGAGCACCCTAGCAGTGAATCCTTCAAATAATTGATTCAATGGGTATGATATCAAACCAGATGGTATTTTGAGATACCAGAGAAAAATGTATATTCCTGACTATATAGAGCTGAGAAAGTTGGTTTTAGAAGAAGTTCACAATGCACCTTGTTCAAGACACCCTAGAGTATTCAAGATGATCATAAAGTTGAAAAATCTATAATTTTGGCCTAAACTCAAGAAGGATGTAGTGGAGTACATAGTCAGATGCATGGAGTGCCAACGAGTCAAGGCTAAGCATGCACACCTAGTTAGGTTATTGTATCATCATGACATACCTAAGTATAAATGATAGGTGATCAATATGGATTTTGTACAGGGGTTGTCATTGAGCAAGAATAAGCATGATGTTATCTCAGTCTTGATTGATAATCTAACTAAGTTTGTGCACTTCATTCCAAGAAAACATTAAGGATGGACCATTAGCCTTGGCTAAGAAAAATTTCCAAGAAATCTTCTACTTGCATGGAGCACCAGCGACTATCATTTTTGATAGGGACATAGAGATGACCTCAAGGTTTTGGACGAACTTGAATGTGACTATTATCAAATTTTCACCATAGCTCAAATTGACAGAGTTGGTTGACTTAGGTTCATTTTGAGGTGAAGATTTTTAGTTAATTTTTGTATTTGCTTTATCCATTGCATACATTTGAGTGTTTTTAGTTGTTTAAGTGCAATATGTTTCAGTTTCCATTCATCATCTAAAACATTAGGTATTGCATGAAGTGTAAAAGGAAGTGCTTTCATTTTGTATCAAGTTACTTATCACACAATGTTGCACACATTTTTTCCAAGAGAGAAAAGTAGAACCAAACAAGAATTGCATTAAAATTTTGTTTTGTATTAATTGATAAAAGAGAATCAAGTGTCCCACACAAGCCATGGGAATAGCTCAAACAATGAATCAAAAAGAGTACACTACACTACTGAAGATAAAAGGAGAAGAGCATGTAAGAGAGAACATAATCATCATTTCCTTGTTGAGCCTTTGAGTTTCCTTTAGAGTTGTGCATCTATCATTTCTTTTGTGCTCCAACTGAACTTGAAAGTGAATGAAAATTTTATTAGAGCTCAAAATATGAATACTCCTACATGATCCACCAACAATAATGTAGAATATTGTCTATGATTCACTAAGTAAACTGAGAAAAATAAATGAAGTTTGGAAGAGAATTGAAAGGAGGAAACATCAAAAGAAAACTTATGGATTTATTGGTTTAATCTAACACTATTTGTTTCTTGTGAATGTATAGGAAAATCCATGTTGTTGTTATGTTTGAAGATTTTAAAGCATGTGGTGTAAAACTGGATCCCACAAGGGTTGAGACTCGACATGCTACCCCTCAACATTCCAAAGAGGATTTTGGGTGATCCCACAATAGTGGTTTAGAATTTTTGGCCAAACTGGACATTGAAATTATTATTTTTAACTAAATCTTCACATTCAGGCACCTATAGTGGCTAAACCATGAGGAATTTGAAGATGATGCAAACTAGAGTCTCATCAAATTTTTTCTATAGATTCTAAAAATGCTTTTTTCAAAAATTTTGGAATAAGATTGCACTTATTTCTTCATCTCCCACGAAAACTAGTTTTTTCATAAAACAACATTTTTAAAAAGTGACGCTCACTGTATACAACATAAATTTTTGTGAATGAAGGATAAAATTATAATTTTTTTGAATTTATATTTGTAACTATGATATCTAGCACTTTCATTTGGTCTCATATTTTTTTATTGAATATTTTTTCGTTAATAGAGTTTCGAAGTCAAACCAATTGAAATTCAGACATAGGCGGACTATATACAACATAACTTTTTATGTATGTATTGAAATTCAATATTTTTTTTTTGAATGGATTAAGGACATCAATACCCAGCACGAAAATATTTTTAAAAAAATTATTTTGGTAATTTTCTATTTTTCTACATGTGCAAAACAAAGAGCTTTATTTTCAGTGAAAAACCTATGTTTAATAAAACTAAAAAAACACATACATTATAAAAGAAAAACATATTAAAATTATATTCATGGGATAGCTCATTTCAAGGAATGCCATAATAATTTGAAATAAATTTTAAATGAATTCATTTGATATCTGAAAAGGTAAATCAAAAGTGATTTTTTATCAGTATTTTGATAGGTGTAAAGGAGACTCATTTATAGGTATGGTTTAAAACTAGCGAGGTTCTATCCAAGGGGGTTTGATCTAAAGTGGTTTGATAAAAACCTCTTCAATTGGAATCTATAAAATAGAACTTTTAAAGGCTGAAATCAGTATATTTTCTAAAAATATGTGATTTCAGCAAAAATCGATTCCTCTCAGAAATTGTCAACCAGCTTTGTGGGTTCACCCGTTTCTGAAAAACATAAAACAATTCAGTTTTTGTTCTCTTGAAATGAATTTAAAGGAGCACATCAAGTATCATAGGAGCTCAAACAAGTGACCATCTAGGAAAATGAAGTCTAAAGTGCAATGAATTGAAGATCATAGGTGATCAATTGCCCAAGTGAATCATCAAGGAGTATATCATCATGAAGTGAGATAGTGAACAAGCATACCTAATGCCTTGTTTAGAAGTCATCAATAGAAACTAAAGCAATTTGAGAAGCTTCAAAACACCTTCATCATGGTGTGTGTTTCAAAATATTCTATACATAAATCAAAATTTAATGTCAACATTTTATGTTTAGGAGACAAAAAAGCATGAAGAGTACATAGGAACAATTATCTTCATCAAAAACAAGATGGCAAGTGGCTGCAAGTAAAGCATGAGAGTCAAACAAAAGCACTCATAAACTAAAAGGTGATACACTAATTTTGAGTTGAATGCAAAATAGGATAGAATCATCAATGAAATTAGCTTGCAATGAATTGATTTTGTTTCATTTTTTGATGCTACAAACATAAGGAAAGATCACATTGTATTTCTCAAAAAAAAATGTAGAGCTGGAAATTCACTTTTTTGAAGCATTAAAATGTATAAAATGTGTGATAATGGACAAAAAAGTAACCTACAACTGTACCATGATGACTAAGTGCAACTTTGCAAGACAAGTGAGTAAAATAGAATTTTTTATTTACAATGCATTTGAGGAAACAAAAGGAGCTTTTGTGTTTCCATTTGACAAGATTATGTGTAAATGACATTGTCAAAATAATGTTAAATAGTAAACTAAGATTGCATGAAATAGAGATCATGTTTTGATAAGTAACTAGAAAGCACCAGTTAAGTGGAATCTGCATGATAAGAACAAGCAAGTAAAGCTACAACTGTAGGTTTCGAGCTTGAAAAGGTGAATGCATTATTGATTTTGAGAACAATGAGTTTATGTTAGGGTTTCATAAGGGAGGCAAGTGAAAGATGCTCAGTTTCACATTGGTGTATGTTAAATGTTTCAAAATGCAGAAAAAAAGGTATTTTGAGATCATAACCAGATGATAAATGGACTTAAATAAACTCAAATGGCCATGGCCTAAGAGTAATTTTCTCTGACAAATGGTAATGCCCAATTAGGGTATCATGTTCTAGACACAAATACAATGAAAATCAAGTTCTTTGAGCTTGCTACTAGTAGATCATGCTAGTGTGAAGTGAAGATAGTGAGCTAATGGTTGCGTGCATAATGAGTTTGAAAACCGATAAAATGGAGAGCTTGCATTCAAAAAAAAAATCATTTAACAATAATACCATTTTCACATCATGGGTCAAGCCCATAGTCATCTATTTTACAGAAATGAAGAAACACATACAAAATAGTCACGGCCCATACAATGGCCAAGTTCAAATTTCCTCTATAGAGCTTCATTTTATATATGAAAATCTTGAATAAATATTTTATTTAGGAGGGAAATGAATTAGAAGAAAAACATGGAGCTTACCATGGCTATGAGTGTAGAAGGAGCTCACCCAAGTCTATAGCTTGAGCTTCCAAAGATCTAAAAAAAACCCTCCAGTGGTGGCCATAGAGAATGGAAAGAATATCAACACAGTAAAACACATAATGTGTCAATAACTAGTCATGTTCATGACCTAAACACCCATTTTCCTCATTTGAATCGAGTCAAAAATGCATCATGATGATAAGTATCTTACCCTTCAAATTACAAAGGCAAATCAACTGAAAATGGTGAAGTTTGAGCTCCAAATCAGCTATATAGCTCTCCCATGGTGGTGGCTCTTGCAAAACCTCTTCTCCAAGTTAGCAGAATGGAATGAGGCCGATTTCTTAGGGTAAGCTTGTTTTTTCATTAGGGTTTCCAAATACCCTAATTCGACTTACGCTTTTTTTTTTAAAGTTTAAAATATATCAACTCTAGGTTAAGAGCCATATGGCCAAAATGTTCATGAGCCTAGGTCGACCCTTAGGTATTTTGAATTTTATTTTTAATGATTTTTTAAATAAAATCAAACAAAACTCTCAATGCCTTAGTCATTTTTTTTATTGATTTTATAGAAATCCAGCTTATACACTCAAATATTTAGTGTCCTAATTTTTATGTTTGTTTGAAGAAAAATCAATTATAATAAGGGAAATTAAAAATTGTTTATTTTTTGAAAATATTTTTTCCAAAATCTTAATTGCAAAAAAATAGGATAAGGAGCGAATTGAGAAAATTCAATCATGAGATAAATATGAGCTTGATTTTTGTAATAAAACTACAATCATGTAAATCAGTATTTAAAGAAATATCTTATTTGATATTTATGTAGTTAGGGAAAAGAAAAGGTGGCCAAGATCTTTTGGGATTTGATTTTTCTTCTGGGCGAAATTGGAAAAGGGAGGAAAACTAATATTTCCATTTCTGATTTCCAGCCAGTTGCACCTAATTTTGATTTTTTTCTGGATGGAATCTTTGGAAATGGGAAATTTATATCCTTTTGGTTTTTTTTGGAGATGTTTGTAGTCATCTTTTCAAGCCTTTCTCCTCAGCTCGAAAATGTAGAATGAATTGCTTTTTGGAGAATCAGTGGGCCTGATTTTTCTAGTTTGCACTACTGGGGTCACTTAAAGGCTATAAGTTTGAGAATTTTTGAATTTCTCGGGTGTTCAGATAGATAGTATCTTTCTCTCTTGATCACTCAGAGAGTTTTGTAGACTAATTTGGTACTTAGATTCAAAGAGCATTTATTCCTTCATTCAATAACAATAAGGTTTTCCTTTCTCACTTTTGGTCTAATTTTTGAAGTAATAATTTGATGTGTTTTTTTATTTGACCTACTAAATCCTTCATATGTTTTGTTATTTTTATGTGTTTGGAAGAGTTATATTTTGATCTAGGTTGTGTCTTATGTTAGTTTTATGATTGTTTATGCAAATTATTGATGAGTCATATGTCTTATGTGCGATTGTGAGAACCAAATCTAATTGATTGTTGAGAGTGGGTAGTTATCAAAATCTTCTCATGGTTGATAATTCATCTTAAGTTATAGGATTTAAATTATATTTTTAACTTCTAACTCTTTCCTCTACCAATCAATAGGGTAGGTGATTATAAAAAAAGAAGTTGGCTTTCTCTAGAGGCTTGTTCTCTTTATAGGTTACCCACAACTTGAAAATGTTTCCATGTTTCAATAGATTTCTGAACTTTTAACTTAGTTGGGTGAAAATCTAATTGACAACAATTTTTGGCATGGCCGATGGCATCCTAGAGTCTTGTCTTTACATTTGTTTTGAAATTATAAGCCGTTGTCTAATATATGAGATTGAAATTTTTCTTCCTATAGAGGTTTTTTGTTTAAAGTATACTTGGTGACTACTAATTGCTAGTTACCTTATAAATTTAGTGTTGATAGCTTATGAGAAGAATCCAAACCAGATCTAGTTCGGCTCCATTTGAATATCTATAGCTCTCCCCACCAAGAAGGAGAGGCAGAACACCAAGGAGGATGTTTGATTTAGCAAGAAGAGAGAGATAGACACCTCTAGAGCTTAGTCCCATCATTTATGTAAGGAGGATCCTGACTCCACTATCTCAAGCACCATGTATGGTGAGGCAATTTTATTTTGCACCATTTAATGGGGGCAGCCCATTGTTGTTAGCAAGACATGATGATATCCTAGTTGCTACTCTAAAAGGACTACCTTATAATACTAATGAAGACTAGAATACTCCAATCGAACATATTTGGCACATGGCAACCCTATGCTCAATGCATAATATAACAAAAGAGAATGTAGCTTTGAGATTGTTGGCTACTTAGTTGAAGGGGAAAGCCATTCAATGGTTAAGAGGGCTCCCAACCAATACCATTTCAACTTGGGACCAACTCAGAGATGGCTTATATCAGTAATTCATAGAAAATTTCGACAACCTATCATTACTTGAGCCGTTGAGCACCATCAAGCATGTTCCCCATGAGAATAAGGTTGACTTAAATTTTAGGTTTCAAAGAACCTAGGGTAGGATAAATCTAATTGGAAAACCCATACTTGAACACACCTTTCTATTTTTCTTGAAATTTGTGAATAATGAGATATCAGTTATGATAGAGTCTATGGAGGGTTTTACTTTGCCAAATGTGTATGAAATTGCAATAAGGGTTTCAAATTTTCTTATTCAAGTTGGGAAGGTAGCACCAAGACCACCCAAACCCATTTTCCCCAAAATTTACACACCCATCCCTATTATTTTCCTCTTATAGTTGTTGTAATATCAGTCCTAGCGATAGGTTATCAGGCTATTGTTACAGAAAATGTCATTCCAGACCAAACCAAAGAAATCCAAGACATTAAAATATGCTGCAAAATTTTGGTAAGACTTTCAACAATGAATTTGTAAGTCTTAAGAAACAAGTTGACCATGAACATGTGCCTTATCAAGCTCCTTATCAATAGAACCAACAAAATAGGCCACTGTTCCAAAATGAATTTCAAGGATCGAAAAGGGGCTTTAACCCCAAGCCTTTTTGACCTTATGATCCCAATATAGTTGGCCTTTCAAGAGAGCTTGTGTCACATAACAATTTGTATGAAGAAAATTATTGGTGCTTCCTATGTAATCAACTGCACAATCAAGTGGTGTGCATAAGTGGAATGCAGAATCAAGCTCTCATGGTACATAATCATTATGTTGGCCATTAAATTTTGCCAAGAAAAAATTTAGAGTAGAAAGATAATTGAAAAGTTTCTTTAGTGAATTAGAAAGGTGTTGAATATTGTGGAATTAATCATCTCCAAGGGTAGAACCAACAAGGTACACTCATTGCAACAAATACAAGGTCAAAGAGAAGAGTGGTTGAAATAGAACAACAAGCTGCAAGAGACCAAATTAATACCACTTCATCACAATTTGTCCCACTAGTTGTGAATTTGTATAATCTATAGAGGATAGAAATTTGTAAATCTATAACAACAAGCTCAATCGTGGATGCATACTCTACAGAGAGAACAACAAAAAGTAAGTGAAATTGTCACAACCTCAAGGAAAAATAAGGTAAATCATGTCTTTCAATGTAGTTGAACACTTAAATAAAGCTAGATTCATCTTATCTATTATGGACGTGTTGCATATCCTATGCCAAAATGATTTATTATAAAATTATTTATCTAATCTTTCGTCTCTAGCTATTGTTAATGCAGAAAAGAGTAGAATTATGTTTGCTAATAGCTTGAAAGTCAAAGGCAGGAAAAAAATTCAAGAGGTAAAACCCCCACCATTCTATCTAAGTCTTATTATTTGGGATAAACTTGTCCAAAACTATATGATAGACTTGGGGGCTAGTAGCTCAGTGATGCCTAAAAGGATAGCAAAAATTTTAGGTTTAGTTTATGAACCCATGAAAAACGGGTGGTGCAATTAGATGGTTTTGTTGTTCAACAAACATGAATCATTAAGAATTTTTCCCTCACATTACATGCTTGCCCCAAATTTGATGTGCACCAATATTTTCATGTGATTGAATTGCCTCCCCATTTTGCACTTTGCCTCTCATGATACTTTACCACCAAACTTGAAGGTTTCTTGTCAACTTATTGGTCCCATTTATTTTTAAAAACTCAATATGGTACTAGAATAACAATCAACTCCAAACATTTTTCCAAAGACCACATTGATCCATATGTTCCTAGCCTTATAAATGCTAACCTATGTTTCACTAGTGGGCAAGAAGATCAACCCATGACCTTAGATCCCAACACACCCAATGAAGATGTTAACTTGGATGAGTGGGAAACCAAAAATAATGATATTGACCCCTTCAAACACACTGATGAAGTAGGGTTAGGCATGTATGTGATCCAATAACCTAGTGAAAAAATTCCAAATCTAGTTAGAAACCAAGCTTAGCACCTATAAAATGGCCCAAGAGTGTTGAAAGATGAAGAGGTTGTCAAAGAATGGAAAGAGCTATTTTTTGGTGACCAATCATCAAATTTATAAGATAATATCGGAGAGGATGAGAATTATATGAAGGAATGGATGGAGTTACTCTTTGAGGATGAAGCCCTAGAGGAAGTTTTGGAACAAGTTGTGAATTCAAGAGTCAGTCAAGCATGAGACTAGATTGTTGTCCAAGAAGGATATTTCAAAGATTTTTTTTGAAGGGCCTAAGGTACTCATTGAGAGTTGTCGTGTAGAAAGAGATAGTATTCTTTTATTCAACATCTAGGAGGGAGACAAAGATAATCTATTCCCAAAAGGTTTCAGTTTTCCTACTAGTAGCTTTGAAGATATGGAGGATTTTTATATTGAACCACCAATCCTAGATGATTGGTTAGACGAGCTCCTTGATTTTGAAGGTGAAATCAAAATAAGTATGTTCATGTTAGAAGCAATACAAAACAATGAACAAATTTTCTATGAAAACTATTTTGATAAACTTATGTTCCAAGAAGGTAATGTTCAAATGAATGAGGAGCTAAACGATACATGATAAAAGAATTTTATGAATCAAAACATAGAGAATTTATTGTTGGATACTTTTTACTATGATGTAATGAATACAAGAAAAAACTCAATAGGAATTCTAAATATGATTCAATGTGGGATGAGCCATATGTGATCATAGAATGTAAAGAGCATAATTCATTCCAACTTTCAAAGCTAAGTGGAGAGCTGCTCCTAATCCCTATCAATGTGATCCATTTAAAACGTTGTTTATGAGGTTTGAAGTTCTACCCTCTACTATAGTAGAGTAGTTTCTGCTAATAAGTCGTTGGAGAATTCTACTTTTAGTTGTTTATTTTTCCATTAGTGTTGTAGCACATGGTTTTCTGGTCGTCAAGGCTTTGCTGTTTTCTTTTGTTTTCACTCTTTGTTGGTATTTGGAGGAAGTTGTTGCCATTTTTAGAATTTTTGAGTTAAAGAGGGGTAGAATTAACTCCATGCCCAATGGACCTACATAAGGCCACTAGCCTAATGCATAAGGCAGCTGGGATAATTCTTAGTAGGAAATCATCTAGTAGAGTTCTCCAAGAGTGTTATCAATTTTTCACAACTCAAATTAACAGAGTTGGTTGATTCAGGTTCATTTTTAGGTGAAAACTTTAATTTTATTTATGCATTTTCTTTAGTCATTGCATGCATTTGAGTGTTTAGTTATTTAAGTGAAAAATATGTTTGTTTTTCCATTCATCATCTACAACATTAGGTATTGCATGAAGTGTAAAAGAAATTTCTTTCATTTAGTATTAAGGTATTTATCACATAATGTTGCATACATTTATTGTAAGAGAGAAATGCAGAACCGAACAAGAATTGCATAAAAATGTTTTTTTGTATTCATTGATAAAAGAGAATCAAGTGTCCTACACAAGCTATGGGAATAGCTAAAAAAATGAATAAAAAATAGTACACTACACTACTAAAGATAAAAGAAGAAGAGCATGTAAGAGAGAACACAATCATCATTTCTTGGTTGTGGCTTCGAGTTTCCTTTAGATTTTTGCATCTATCATTTCTTTTGTACTCCAAGTGAACCTGCAGGTGGATGAAAAAAAATTTAGAGCTTTGGTGCAGTCACAGTAGGAGGGTCCTTGAAAGAAAAATCTGAACTGTGCAGAAAGAGTTACACAATAGAAGACCCACAAAATATGGAGGAAAATCTAGATTAAAAAAATCCTATTATCAAAAAATTCAATTACAAATAATCGACCATATTTGGGCTTACAAATTTGGCTCATAGGCCTACTAAAAAATACTCCAAATAAAATATTTATATATGGTCCTTAATGCAATCTGAAATCTTACATTTCAAACCTCAATTCTAATTAATCACCATCCTAATTATTGGTTACAATGATTTATATCACATCTAGGGGTCTAGGATAATCCACATCAGCCAAATATCATTACAATCTCTGATGAAGAAAATGTAATGTGCATGAAATAGGCTAGCCTTCAGTTTGAATTTCTCCTCAACAAGTGCATAAGATGAAGTGTGCACCTAAAATTAATGGAAAGGACACTCCATGGAATAATTTTAATCACACCTCAAGGATCTTCAAGCTATGGGAAAGATCCACAAGAGATCAAACTAATCTTTAGGCTTCAAACTATTTCGGTGTCAACTCATGAAACTATCACTTAATCTGAAAGTGATAACTTGCCAAAAAAAATCCAATCATGCTGAAATCTTGGAATAAGGAAAATGAACATGTCCATTATGAAAATAATGATCCATAGGATCTGGTGAGAAAATATGATGAAATACCGAATCTACCAACTCAAACCAAACAAGAACAAGAACAAAACTGAAAGAAAATATTTTTCGTTGATGTAGGATTGCAAAGAACCAAGGATTATCTTGCATCAGACATCAGGGGTTATTTGAAAAGTGAGTCCTTGAATTTTCTTGGCCTAAAGTAAAACCAATATAGTCTACCCCAATCTAAGAAATCCAAGAAAAATCCTCCACTAGTCTTCCTTTCCACTTCACAAGAAATTCTTTGTACTGTCTTCCACACATTTTTCTCTCATCTCTAATATCCAAAATCTCCTCTATCTCATCTAGTTGTTGTTTAGGGATCTATTTTTCCAGTTTTTATTTACTGTCTTCACTAATTTATGCTTCATGGTACTAATGTAGATATACAATTTTGAATATAGGTGATATACTCATTCCATTTGGTAACTCTACTTCATATATATTTCCTGAATCAAATTTCTTCAAAATATTACATGGTCCAGACTTCCTCAGCTTGAGCTTATTGTATGTGCCAATTGGAAATCTTTCCTTCCTCAAATAAACCATCACTTCATCTCCAACTTTGAACTCCTTATGTCTCCTCTTTTCATCTCCCCACTCCTTATACTTCTTATTCATATCTTCCAATTGTTGTTTTACTTGAGTATGCACCTTCTTCATATGTTCTAAAAATTCCTCTTCTTTTGCACTCCTTTTTTCTTCCTTACTGATGTCTCACAACTTTGATATGCCTCTAGGATGAAATCCAGTAACAATCTCAAAAGGTGTCTTTCTGGTACTCCTATTCACTACATTATTGTAAGAAAAATCTACTTGTGCAAGGGCTAAATCCCAACTTATGGTCTTCTCTCCGACCAAACATCTCAGAAAATTCACCAATCTCCTATTTACTACCTCTGTCTGCCCATTATTTTGTGGGTGAAAAGTAGAACTAAAATTTAAATATGTCTTTAACCTCTTCCAAATTTTCCTCCAAAATTAACCAACAAACTTTGTATCTTTGTTTGAAACAATACTCCTAGGTAATCCATGAAATCTGACCACTTGTTTGAAAAACAAGTCTACTACATGCACGACATTTGTTGTCTTCTTACAAGGTATGAAATGTGCCATTTTAGAAAATATATCCACCACCACAAATATAGAATAATTACCTCTTTGTGTCTTCGGAAAACCAAGTATAAAATCCATGTTGATATCCTTCCAAGTTCTCTTTGGAACTATCAAAGTCTGATACAATCCAACATTCTGACTATTCCTTTTGTAGCTTGACAAAATCTGCAACTCTACAAAAAATTTCTAATATCCTTGTGAATCTATGGCCAAAATTAATTCTCACTTACCAAAGCTATTGTCTTTTCAATTCCAAAGTGTCATGATAATCCCCCACTATATTTTTCTTTCACCAAGCTATCCCTTATTGAAATCTAAGGTATAGACAACTAATTCCCTTTGAACAACATATCCTCTTGAATGAAGTCATCCAACGACTAACTTCTATCCTCCAATACTGGTTCTTTGCAAGCTCTCCAGAGTTCTACAAAATCTGGGTCTTCCTCATACAAGTTCTTCAATTCATCAAAGCCTAATACCTCCACCCTCATTTATACCAGTAAATTCCATCTCCTACTCAAAGCATCAGTAACTCTATTTGACTTTCCACTCCTTTGTTTCAAAACAAAAGTATAACTCTGCAACAATTCCACCCATATCATGTGTCTCTAATTCAACTTACCTTGACTATTCAAATAATGCAATGCCTGATGATCTATATAAAACACAAAATCTTTAGAAAACAAGTTATGTCTCCACTTCTTCAAAGCTTGAACTATGGCATAGAACTCCTGGTCATACACTGAATACCTTTTCCTAGCATCATTCAATTTCTCACTGAAATAGGTTATTGGTCTCCCTTCTTGATTTAATACTGCTCCAATTACATTTCCACCTTGCATCACAGTCTACCTGAAATACCTTATTAATGTTTGGTGAAGCCAACACAGGATGCTTAGTCACCTTCTATTTCAACAACTCAAAACTTTGATCTACTCTAGAATTCCACTTAATATTTTTCTTATGCCCTCTCTTTTTTTTTGTCATAGGAGTGCAAATAGATCTAAAATTCCTAATGAACTTTTTGTAGAAACTATCCAATCCATTAAATGATATTACCTCTCCAATTCTTGTAGGTGTAGGACATTCAAAAATTTCTCTTACCTTCTTAGGATCCATCTCAAATCCATCCCTAGATAAAACAAATCCAAGATATACCAATTCCTCCTTCATGAAACTACACTTCTTAATGTTTATCAGTAACTTCTCCTCTATCAACCTTTGCAAAACATTTCTTATATGAAAAAAATGTTTTTCTCTAGTCTTACTGAAAATCAAGATGTTATCCAAATAGAAAATCACAAACTTATTCAATAATTTATTCAATACTTTACTCATCAGGCTGATGAAAGTACTCGGTGCATTTTCCAATCCAAAAGGAACCACCAACCACTCATACAATATTTCATTTATCTTGAATTTTTTCTTCCGCTGATTCCCTTCTCTAATTCTGATGTGATGATATCCACTCTTCAAATATATCTTTTTAAATTATTTAGCTCCACTCAGACAATCCACAATGTCATCCATCTAGGGAAAAGGAACTCTATACTTCACTATAATTTTTTTTATGGATCTAGACTCTCTATACACATCCTCCATTCTCCATCCTTCTTAGGTGCTAGCACATTAGGTCTTGTACACGGACTTAATATTTCTCTGATCAAACTCTTCCTCAATAACTCTTGCACTTATATTCTCAACTCTTCATTCTCTATTGGTGTCATTCAATGTGTTTCTTTATTAGGAAAACTAGATCCAAGAATCATATCGATGCAATGACTAATAATCTTCACAGGTGGCAATCCATCAGGTACATTATCTGAAATGATAGCTTCATATTCTAACAACAACTCCTTTATCTCCTCTCATTGTTTTTCTACATGTTGCAAGTCTTCAATCTTTTTAGGAACCAAGGTATAGCATATTTTCTCATGTCTCAGTCCATTCAAGAATCTCCTTCCATCAACCAAAAAAAGTGTAACACTCATACAAAACTCAACTTTAAGAACATCCTCCAATGGAAACAATGTATACTTCATCCCATTAGAAACAATGGTATATGTGTTCTTTTCATCATGAATATCCTATCTATCATACTGCCAAGGCCTTCCAAACAAAACATGGCATACATCCATAGGCATGATATCACACAAAAATTCATCATGATAATTTCCTATCTTCAATTATACCAAACATTGTTCACTTATCAGTATCTTATGCTCATCCTGAATCCATGCTATCAAATAGGGCTTCGGGTGTTTCATTATTTCCAGCTTCAATTTTTGACCATTTCTTTAGAAACCAAGTTCTCAGAGTTTCCACTGTCAACAATCACTTTACAACATTTACCAGCTACCTTGCATCTGGTCCGAAACAAATTCTTTCTCTGCAATGATTCTTTCTCCATCTCACTTTGGAACAATACTCTTCTATTCACCAACACTTCTCCCTCTTCTATTTTATTAGATGATCTAGCATGATCCTCCTCAACAAAGGTTGTTCTTATACTATTATTTGTCTTTCTTCTTGTCACTCCCTAATTACATTCAAATTCTCTATGACCTTCTCCACCACACTTAAAACAAGTTCCCTTAAATAATATTTTCTCCTCTCCTCTATCACCTTTTCTATAACTCTCATTCCAGTAACCACTGTATCCTCCTCTCCGATAATAGTTTCCATCATCTCTATGGTACATATTATCATTCTTACGAACTTCCTTATCTTTATTCTAATCTACAAAAGACCCTCTTCCTCCTACAGTAAAATTTTTTCATTTGTGGAATCTTCCACATCTTCCTCTTTGTCTCTTCTCATGTCTTTTATTTAGCTTCTCTTCTTCTTTTAGGGCACATTGATATGCCTCCTCCATAGTGACCAACTTGATTAAACTGATCTCATCTTGTATAGATAACCTCAAGACATTCACATATGTGGCTACTTGCTTGATCTAATTCTCCAAATATTCAGATTTGATATTCAACTTGTAGAAATCCTCAATATACTCTGTCACACTTGACTGCTTCTACTTCAAATTATGCAACTTTTCAAAAAAACTAATCTGATAGTCTGCAGGCATAAACTTTATCTTTAACTTATTCACCATCTGATCCCATGATTTTATCTTCTCCTTTCCTCTTATTTTCCTATCTATCTACAAATGTTACCACCAAAGGGATGCATGTCCTTTAAACTTTGTATAAGAAAATTTCACCTTCTTTTCTTTGGTGGTACCTTCAAAATCAATATACTTCTTCATCTATGTTATCCAATCAAGTAATTAATTTGAATCCAACTTACCATTATAATGAAGTGGATTGAAATGTGGTTTAGTATTTGAGCTAGTTAGGGATCCTATGAACCTCTCTTCTCCCTAATCCAGGCTAGGTTGATTTTAGATTTCCCTTTATTCTTGTTCTTCTGCCTCGTCATCACTCACATCATCAAGTGATCGACCCCTCCTTTGGGCCATTTCAACTGCATCTAATCTAGAATCAATTCCTCTCAACATCTCCATCATAGCTATGTTTGCATTTCCACATGGTCCATTTCATCTTCCCTCCATCTTTACAAAAGTCCTCTATAGCTACATGTTAGATCCTCAGTCTGCCACCCCACAACAAATGTTCAATATGACTCCACAAACTATGATGATCTCTAACGGAATGAATCTCACTCTGATACCAATCTGGTGCAATCACAGTAGGGGGGTCCTCAAGAGAACAATTTGAACCGTGTAGCAAGAGTTACAAAATAGAAGAAAAACATAATATGGAGGCAAATGTAGATTAGAAAATTCTTATTATCAGAAAATTTAATTACAAATAGTTAGCCACATTTGGGCTTACAAATTTAGTTTACAGGCCTATTAAAACATGCTCAAAATACAATATTCCTATATGCTCCTTAATGTGAGTTGAAATCTTAAATGCCAAACCTCAATTATAATTGATCACCCTCCTAATGATTGGTTACAATGATTTATATGAAATACAGGGGTCTAGAATCATCCGTGTCAACCAAAGATCATTACTATATCCGATGAATAAAATGTAACATGCATGAAATAGGTTAGCCTTCAATTTAAATTTTTCCTCGGTGGGTGCATAAGATGAAGTGTGGACCTAAAATTAAGGTTAGGGACACCCAAAAAAAATTTTGAATCACACCTCAAGGATCCACAAGTTATGGGAAATATCCACAAGAGATCAAACTAGCCACTAGGCTTGAAACTATTCCAGTGTCGGCTCAAGAAATTGTCACTTAATCCAAAAGTGATAACCTACCAGAAAAAGATCCAATTCGCATTGAAATATTTGAATAAGGAAAATGAACATGTCGTGGTGAAAATATAGATCCATAGGATGTGGTGAGAAAATATGATGAAATACTGAATTTGCCAACTTAAACTAGACAAGAACAAGAACAAAATTGAGAGAAAATATATTTGGTTGATACAAGATTGCAAAGAACCAAGGATGCTCCTACATCAAGCTCAGACTATGAAAAATCGTAGATGATCCATAAAAAATAATGTAGACTACTATTTATGATGCATTGAGTAAATTGAGAAAAAGAAAAGAAGCGTGCAAGAGAATCCAGAGGAAGAAAAATAAAAATAAAAACTTTTGTATTTATTGTTTTAATCTAACACTGTTTGTTTCTTGTGTAGGTATAGGAAAATCCATGTTGATGTTATGTTGAAGATTTTAAATAATGTGGTGTAAAATGTGCTCCCACAAGGGTTGAGAGTCAGAATGCTACCCCTCAATATTCCATAGAGGAGTTTCAGAAAAAGAAAATAAGTTGGTTTTTTTTCAAGAGAAATGCATCTAAAAGTGTAAATCAAGTATCATAAAAGCTCAAAAAAGTGACCATCTAGGACAATCAAGTCTGAAGTGCAATGAATTAGAGATTATAGGTGATCAGTTTCCCAAGTGAATCATCAAGGAGTGCGTCATCATGAAGTGAGATAGTTAAAAATCATACATAATGCCTTGTGTAGAATTCATCAATAGCAACTAAAGAAATTTGAGAAGCTTGAGAACACCTTCATCATGGTGTGTGTTTCAAAATGTTCTATACAAAAATCAAGATTTCATCTCAATATTTTTTTTTAGGAGATAAAAATGAATGAAAAACGATTATCTCCATCAGAAACAAGATGACAAGTGGCTGCAAGTAAAGCATGAGAGTCAACGAGAAGCACTCATAAACTAACAGGTGATACACTAAGTTTGAGTTGAATACAAAAAATGACAACAACATCAGTGAAATTAGCTTGCAATGAATTGATTTTATTTTTGTTTTTAATGCTACAAACATAAGGGAAGATCACATTGCATTGCTCAAAAAAAATCTAGAGCTAGAAATTCACTTTTTTGAAGCATTCAAATGTGTAAAATGTGTGTTAATGGACATCAAAGTAACCTACATGTGTACCATGATGACTAGGTGTAGATTTGTAGGAAAAGTGAGTGAATTAGAATCATTTATTTACAATTCATTTGAGGAAACAAAAGGATATTCGGTGTGTTTTCATTTGACAATAGTATGTGCAAATAACATTGTCAGAATAATGCTAAATAGTAAAATGAGATTGCATGAAATAGAGAGAATATTTTGATAAGTAACTGGAAAGCATCAGTTAGGTAGAATCTACATGATAAGAACAAGCAAGTAAAGCTAAATTTGTAGGTTTCGAGCTTGAAAAGGTGAATTCATTCTTGTTTTTCAGAACATGAATTTATGTTAGGTTTTCATAATGGAGACAAGTTCAAAATTCCTAGTTTCACATTGGTGTATGTTAAAGGTTTCAAAATGCAGAAAGAAAGGTATTTCAAGCTCATAACCAGATGATAAATGGACTTAACTGAACTCTCATGGTGGCGGCTTGAGAGTAATTTTCTCTCACAAATGGTAATATCCATTTATGATATTGTGTTCTAGACACAAATACAGATAAAATCAAGTGTTTTGAGATTATTACCAATAGACCATGCTAGTGTGAAGTGAAGATAATGAGCTAATGAATGTGGCCATAATGATCTTGAAAACCCATAAAATGGAGAGCTTGCATTCAAAAAAATGTTTTTGTTTAACAATAATATCATTTGCACATCATGAGTCAAGCCCATAGTCATTCTATGTGGTTAGAATGTCGACACAATAAACCACACAGAATGCGTCAATAATCGGTCATGGTCGTAGACTAAAGGCCCATTTTCCTCCTTTGAATGGAGTCAAACATGCATCGAAATATTGATAAGTAGCTTACCCTTAAAATTATAGAAGCAAATAAACTAAAACTAGTGAGGTTCAAGCTTAAAATCAACTCCATAGCTCTCTCATGGTGACAGGTCTTGCAAATTCTCTTCTCCAAGTCGGCCGAATGAAATGATGCTAATTGCTTAGGGAAAGATTATTTTGTCACTAGGGTTTATAAATACCCTAATTCGACTTAGGGTTTTTTGTTAAATGTTTAAAATATATCAACTATAAGTTCATACCCATGTGGCCAAAATTTTCATGAGCCTAGGTTGAACCTTAGGCATTTTGAATTTTATTTTTAATGATTTTTTAAAGAAAACAAAAAAAAATTCTCAATGCCTTGGGTATTTCAATAGTCAAATATTTTGATGCCTTAGTCATTGTTTTTATTGATTTTATAGAAATTGAGCTAATGCACTCAAATATTTAGTGTCCTAATTTTTACGAATTTTTCAAGAAAAATCAATTGTAATAAGGGGCATTAAAAGATTGTTTATTTTTTGCAAACAAATTTTCCAAAATCTTAACTACAAAAAGTCAGGATAAGGAGCAATTGAGAAAAATCAATCATGAGATAAAGATGAGCTTGATTTTTGTAATAAAATTACAATCATGTAAATCAACATTTAAAGAAATATCTTATAAATTGGTTTTAAATATTTCATATTTTTTTAGTTAAGGAAGAGAAAAGGTGGGCAATATCTTTTGTGATTTGATTTTTCTTCTCGGTGAAATTGGAAAATGGAGGCACACTGATGTTTTCCATTTTTCGGTTTCCAGCCAATTGCACCCGATTTTGAGGTTTTTTCTGGATGGACTCTTTGGAGATGGGAAATTTCTATCCTTTTGGTGTTTTTGGAGCTTTTGAAGTTGTCTTTTCAAGCCTTTCTCCTAAGCTCAAAAATGCAGAATGAATTTATTTTTGGAGAAGAAGTGGGCCTTATTTTTGTATTTTGCACTATTGGGGTCACTTAATGGCTATAAGTTTTAGAAATTTTGAATTTCTTGGGAGCTCAAATAGATAGTCTCTTTTTTTCCTAATCACTTAGAGAGATTTCATTCCTTCATTCAATAACAAGGTTTTCCTTGCTCACTTTTGGTCTAATCTTTGCAGTAATAATTTGATGTGTTTTGTAATTCGACCTACTAAATCCTTCATATATTTTGTTATTGTGATTTATTTGCAAAAGTTAAATTTTGATTCAAGTTATGTCATATGTTCGTTTTATGATCCTTTATGCAAATTATTGACGATTCATATGTCTTATGTGTGATTGTGAGACCAAATCTAATTGATTGTTGAGAGTGGGTAGTTATCAAAATATTCTCATGGTTGATAATTCATCTTAAGTTTTAGGATTTCAATTATAGTTTTACCTTCTAACTCTTTCCTCTGCTAGTGAGTAGGGTAGGTTATTATCAAAAAATAATTCTTCTTTCTATGGAGGTTCATTATCATTATAGGTTACCCACAACCTGAGAACGTTCTTGTGTTTCAATAGATTGTTGAACTTTTGGTTTAGCTAGGTACAAATATAATTAACAATAATGACATTGGGGAATAAATTGAATTTCAGCTTGGCTTATCATCCTTAGACTAGTAGGAAAATAGAGAGGTTGAATCAATTATTTGAATACCTCCTCTGAAATTATTATATGGACCAACAGTAGAGGTGGGAAGAATATTTTCGTTTGGTACAGTTTTATTACAACAACTCTTATCATACATCCTTAGGCATTGAACCATTTGAATCATTGTATGGGTGGAACTTTTGTACCCCCATCAGTTGGGATAAATTGGAGGACATGATCATAGTAGAACTTGAAATGCTTAATGAAATGGAAGAGGAAATGAGGGTCATTAAGAGAAGATTAATCCAAAAAGAACCAAACTCTTAGATAGTTCACAATAGGGGAAATCATTTTCTTGAGGGTAAAATCTCATAGAAGCTCTATTACTTTTGGAAATTCTTCCAAATTGACCCAAAGATATGTGGGACTATTTGAATTCCTAGAAGTGATTAACTTAGTTGCTTATAGGCTAGCTTTACCACATTCTTTGGCTCGACTTCATAATTTGTTTCATGTTTCTTTGCTTAAGCCAATGTACTATGTAGTAATAGCATGGACTATTGCCTATTAATTGGAAAGTATAATGTTTTTTAAGTATTCATTGTTGTGATCAAGGTTAGGTTGAGAATCGAAGCCTTATGGGCTCAGACATCATCTCTGATATACAAGATAAATTATTAGCCTTATGTATTCTATCATAATTTCTTTTGATTTATTGTATGTTTTTTTTAATATAAACCTTGATAAGGATCAGTTTTGATCATGTGGAAGAGGTAAGTTCCCCTGCATTTTATTTGTATTATGTCTAATGCTTAATTTTGGTGGGTCAATACTTGTAATCAACTTGAACAAAATCTCTTATAGCTTTGCATATATACATATTTTATTTTAATGGGGAAGTTGATCACCTGTTCTATAGGAATGATAGACATATTTCTACGTTAGATAAACTTCAAGCCTTGCTTAGATGGAACTTAGTGTTGATGGGCTGACCCCTAAATGTGAAATATAAAAATGAAAGCTTGTATTTTTAAAATTGTTGCATGCATGATATAAAAATGAAAACCATCTTGGGAAATTTCAATAATATGTCTAAGATAATCAGAAGGAAGACACTCGACCATTGTAATTGGTCAATCCAAAGAAACTATAGATTTTTTTGTTGTAGCCTGAAAAGGCATGTGTATTGTTGAACCTAAACCTTCTATGCTTTCTTGCTTGAGATATTTACTCAAGTAGTTCATCAACAAACATATCAAACATAGTTTTCTTTATGCTAATTAATTTCTTATCAAATTTTAAATGATGAGAGTTTTCAAGAGTTTGAATAAAATAAATTATGTCCTTATGTATGAAACTAGGCTATTTGATTGTTTATTTTCAAAGTACAGAGAAAAACCCATTTTTTTGTCAAACAAAACAATTATTTATAAAGTGGTCATATAGCATGTAAATAGCTTGAGGATAGAAAAGAGAGAAAATGACAATATTTGTCTTTAAATGTATCTATTTAGTTTGGAAAAATATATTATTGATGTAAACAATGGATACTCTTTTTCAAACAACTTTGTTTTGTTAAAAAGTTATGTTTATAGCTGAAAACAACATACTTTATAATTATTTAGTAAGAAACAATATTTATTCTTTTTAAACAATGAATGCACATATGTGAACAAATTTATTTATAACTATTTAGTAGGAAACATTATTTATTTTGTTCAAATAATGAATTTACATATGTGAACAACTTTCTTCATAATTTTTTAGTAGGAAATAGTACTTGTTTTGCTAAAATAGTGAATGTTTATATGTGAACAAATTGTTTTATAATTATTTAGTAGGAAACAAAAATTATTTTTTTCAAAAAAGGAATTCTCTTATGTAAGAAACAATGCTAGAGAAACACAGTAGTGAGAATGCAATAATACTATGTGTGAAACTATTAGCATAGACTTGTTCTTTTTTCTTTATTTTGACAAAGAAACATCAATTGGTATACTATTTTAAGATTGTAATTTGAATTAATTATTATTTTAGAATGTATGCAGAATACTTTAACATGAGTAGGCACATATATGTGTATGCACATAGACTTCATCTATGTACATACACATACTTGTGACATACCTTATTTTCCTTTTAGTACATTTGAAAAGTATAATTCTTAAGATGATAGGTAGAAAATAGTCAAAAGAATGATATGATTGATTGTTGAATTACTCTATAAATCATAAATCTGATTTCTAGTTAGAGTAAAAATTTGTATTTTGTTTCTTCTTTTGAAGAAATTTGTGAAATAATATTTTATATAATTCAATAGAATAGTGATACCTTAGTCGAATAGATCGCCTATGTGTAGTTTCTGCTAGAGGATAGATAGTTGTCATAGTAGAAAGTTACCTTCTGGGACAAGTGCTGAAATGGAGTTCAGAGAGTATATGTTTTCTTTACCAAAACCTATTGTTTTTTGTTGTTGCAACAAAATTATTAGTCTTGGCCAAGAAATATAGTTCATTATGTATGTATGAATGAACTCTGTGATTTCACTCTCTGTCATTCCTAGGATACATCTTGCACTTTATTTTCTAACATATAGATATAAATTGCACGTTGATGTTTGGGCACATACTAGATTTCGCCTTGTATATTGTTCTCTTCCTAAACATTTTTTGCAGGGTAGAGCATTCTTCAAGTCAAAAGAAAACTAGTGAAGCATAAGCTTCGTGGTTGGGAAGTAAACCACTTCAACTGTGTTCTCATCCACCAGTGGAGGTTAGAATTGAAGAAGAACATTATTTATTCACCAGAATATTATAGTCTTTGATGTAACCTGATGTAATTCATTCATGTACTTGATGGAAAATATACTATGTAATGACTTTGTGGCCTTAGGAGTCAAGCCAAACTTGATATTGTAATTTTAACTTGGAAGTGAATATAAGAATCTTCAACTGATTTAAATGGACTTGTGTAACTATGATTGAATTTATCCACCAATTATGTCTTTTTAATTTGGATTATATTCATGTGTCATTAAAAATAATAATAATTAAGTAATAATTTCAAATGAGTTACTACAAAATTGTTGAACAAAGTTTTTCATTGAAGTCAAAGGAAATATGGTTAGAGGTGACACTATATTTTTAGGAGATATGTGAGAATTTAAGGTATCTACACTTCCATGTAATTATGAGTTGTGAAAGTATATATTTCTACCTATATTGATAAAAGAATTTGAGGATTTTCTATAGCACATTTACAATATCATGTATTCATGTATTCATTATGATATAAGTAATCCAAAAGGTTGTATCAAAATTTTTAGTTTACTTTCTCAATGCATGGAGATATCTTTGGCAATACAATTATGGTGAATATTTCTTTCAAAGTGTGATTTTTGATCTGCAATTTGAATGGAGAGTATGTCTACACATTTTCTATCATATTCCATAGTTTCCAAAGTATATCTTCAACATTCATGAAGTTTGAAATGATTGAAGGCTCTTTACATGTTTTTTTTGTATACTAGTTGGTGTTAGAAAACAACATAGTAATGGCTAGTAATGTGCAACACTCAAAAATAGTGTGTGTTTTTAAGGTAGGACTTGGTTAAGGTTTCTCTGATAACATAGGGAATCATGTTTCCTTGGTGACAAAAAAAGGTTATTTAGGACCTACTTGCTAGACATTTTATGTCAATTGAAGATAGGTCCACCTTATGTTTGCCTAGTTAATTATGGACCCATGACTCACATAGAAGAGCGTTAATGTAGTTTCATGTATATGTTCATCAATTGAGTGAACACATAAGGTGAATAAAAATTGAAGGAAAGGTATTGAGTGTGTATACAAGGACATGATTGTGTGAACAAGTGTTATTCAATATGAATTTCATATCAATTGTGCACCAACAACAAAAGAACCAAAGAGGAGTGGAAGAGTTTCTAAATCAGGTTCATGCTTTGTATAGTTTGTGTTTTCAATATTGATGGTTCACAAGCTTTATCTTTGTAAATTTGTAGGAATTGTGTCCTACTCATAGAGTTGGTTCCCAAGTCATTGTATTGTGGATCTGTATCTCCATTAGGTTGGTTCCTACAAGTACATTTAGGGATTGGTGTCTCTACTTAGAATGGTGCCTACTTCAAATTGTAAAAATTCACTTGTATGTTCTTGCATTATGAGGTTGAATTTGGATAGTAGATCCAAGCAGTTATTCTCAATTTGATTTTTCCTATCTTGGGAACTTCCATGTACATCTGGTGTTCTATGGTGTAAATGCCCACTCATGTTTGTTTATTGATTAGTATTAGTGGAGTTTAAGTTCTATATCTGAGTTGATGTAGAAAAATTAAATATATTTGGTCTACTAATTCACCCATGCCTCTTACTGGATTGTGTTCCCTTTAATTGGTACAAGAGTAAAGCTCCTTTGAATAATCCTAATAGCTTAAGGTAGATTATAGATAGCACACTTAGTGGCTCAATAAGGATTGTCTACAAATAAATGACCACTCTTTGATGGATCCAATTATGCATTTTGGAAAGTTAGGATGGAAGCATACTTGGTGGAACTAGGTCTTGAAATCTAGGTATTATTCATAGAGGGATATGAAATTCCTTAAAATCCTCCAAGGTATCAAGATGAAAAGAAGGTTTGTGAAAATAATGTGAAGGCAAGGAATTCTATCATATCTAGTTTTTCTAATTTTGTAAAATTTATGCAATGTAGGACAAAAATGGAAGTATGGGAAAAATTGCACACCATCTATTAAGGTGGTGACAAGGTGAAAGAATTGAAGCTCCAAAATCATAGAGCTCAATTTAAATATTTGTAAATGAAGGAAGAAAGCATGAACACTTTTTTTCTCTGATTTGATGAGGTTGTCAACTCTGCTAGAGGTCTTGGTGAATAATTGCAAGAAAGAATTATTGTGAAAAAGGTACTCATATGTCTCCCTAGAATATTTGACTCTAAATTTTGTGTTTTTAATGAAGAAAAAGATCTGAATATTTTTAAAATAGTTCAATTACATGGAATATTGATTCCTTATGAGATGAGGTTTGACATTGAAATAGGTTGCATTCAGACATCGAAGAAGCAAGTTGATCTAGATTCTAATGTTGGATTAGATCGAGAGGAATAAAATTTTGTTAGAAAGTTAAAGAGAGGTTCCAAAAAGTATAAAGGTAAGTTAACTTTAAAATGTTTTAATTACGTTGAAGTAGGACATTTTATGGCTAAGTGTCCATATAAGGACTCTAACAATGTTGAGAAAAAGCATGGAAATAAACCATTTCAAAAATGGAATTAATGTTAGAGGAAATAAATGTTTTTCCTCGTTTATGAGGAAGACAAATCTACTGATGAAGAAGATGAATATAAATCTAGATATGAAAAAGAGAGGTGCATTCATGTCCACTAAAACTATTGAAGATGTTAAAGAAATCAATTTCAAAAATAATAATGAACTGGATCTTGTGGAAGAATTACTCTGTTCTGAAAAGGAAATCAATAGACTAAAGAAAAGAATTTTTGAAGAAGTGAAGGCTAAAGACATTTTATCTAAAAATATTTAGAGTAAAAATGAGATAATCATTAATCTGAAGATGCAAGAAAAATAAGAAAAAAGGATTGAAGAATTTTTGATGGAAAGGTTAGTAGCAAAAGACAAGGACTATGAGAATAATGAAGCACAAATTGTGTAACTAAGAAAAATATCTTGAAAAATTGAGTGATCAATTGTAATGGATGTTTGGGAAGAGTACTGAGACTTTAGACCAGGTAATAGGATGTCAAATATCTCCAAATGTCAAAATTGGTATATCAAAAGAATAGAGTGATAAAACAACTAGTAAGGTCAGCCAAAGGGATTCTAGAAGAGACTAGTTCTAGAAGTTCAAAATCTGAAAAGGTTGTTGCAAGAAAGGAAATAAAGGAACATACTGATGGTCTCATTAAATTATAGAAGGAGAATGTAAGATTTGAAAGACGGGGATACAATACTAGTTTTAATTATTTTTCAAGTTATTGTTTTAATTGAAATAATTTTGGTCACAAGTTTGTGGACTATAGGAAGGCTCTTGTAATAAGAACTATCTTTTTTAGTAGTAACGCATTTGTACCTTTATATAATTTCAATATGCTTTGCTAGAAATGAAAAAACTTTGGAAACATTGCTAGGAACTGCATAAGTAATTTTGTGAGTCCTCTTCTACTGAAAACAAGAAGAAAAGGGTCAAAAAGGTGGAATCATAGATCAGCTAAAGTCTAGAAGATATCAGAAGAGAAAAGGTTAGAGAAATCAATGATAACACAAATTATACTACACGCTCAAAAGGAGAAGAATATTTGGATCATGGATAGAATATTTTCAATTCACATGACTAGAGACAAAAAAGACTTCATGAATTTCAAGAAAATTGATGGAGGTTTAGTTACTCTTGGAAATAAATCTATTGCCAAGATTATTGGTAAGGGTACTTTAAGTCTTGATGATGGTAGGATACAAATTCATGATGTTAGATAAATGTGTGACAAGGGTTACCATATTTCATTTAGTGCTAAAGGTTGTGAGATGAAAAAATCTAATACTAAAGAACTAATTGTAAAAGGAAGTAGGACAAATAATGATATATATCATCTTAGTGAGCTAAATGGATGAAAATTCCTAACTAGAAAAAGAGAAGAAAGTTGGCTCTAGCATAGAATATTGGGACACATAAAATTTAATGAGAATGTGAAGACTAGATCAAAGTGAATGTTCCAATATTGTTTAGATTTTATATTTTATTCTATCAAATATTTAAGATTTTAAGGTCTAGGTTGACCAATTCCTTATCCACACAAAGTCTATAAATGAAGAAAAATCCTACAATAGACCAACCTTGGTCTTCTAAAACACATTCCTTCCCTACAACAAGAAACCAAAAAATGAACAATGCTATCAACCTACTTCAAGATCCATTTTGTAACACCACCACATGAGATAAATGAGATAATAGAAAAGTTATTCCATCCCTTAAATAGAATAAAATAATTCATACATACATTAAAAAAATATGAAATATGAACCAAAAGATAATCCTTGATTATATCGATTCAAAATATATTGAGTACAACCATGGAGAGATTGATAAATTGATATTTAACACTAGGTACAATACAATGTGTATTGAGGTCATTTGTTGTTATTAAAAAGAAATGTTTTACAATATTTCCTCTCTAAGTTTTAGAGGAATCACCTATACAATATAATACCTATACAAAGACTTACAAAAACTAAGAAGTAGAACCCTTTTAATGAGACCCAAAATTCCCTTTTATAGACACAAGGGAAGCAAAAGGCCTCATTCAACCACCTAGTCACTAGAAGATAAAAATATAATCAGTGGTAATATTTAGAAAGGAAAAAAGTTGGTTCAAAAAGCTGAAAACTGATCCAAAAGTAGTTTAGGATCTTTAGTAACATTAAAGCCAACATATGGCAGAATATCTCCTCAAAATTACCTTTTGCAATAGATAAGACACTTCTAAAACTCCTTATTTGACAAGCCCATGTAATATTTATACCTAGTGGTTGGAGAATGATTGAAATGAAATGCAAGTTGCAGCATCCTATTCTTCCATGTGCTCCACTTATTCAACTTAGGTGTCAATCCTTGGGGCTAAATTTTTTTTGACCCTCTATAGGCGTGTCTTATAGTCTTTACCAATTAAAATCTGTACTCGGTATAGGAAACCTATCAAGATATACTCTAGTTTGGTTAGTGAATTTATATGGGAATTTAGTTGATAATCTTCCACTTCTCCATATCTATTGATCCTACTATATATGGGATTGAGGAGATTAATGAACTTTTATTTTCATTCCATAAATGCCATAATCTCCACATTACTAGTCAAAATTCGAGGCATATAAAACTCCTCAAGGCCATGAAAAGTGTTGAGCTCCATGCTTAGTAGATCCCTATATATAATGTGATGACTAATTATGTCATCCACATAATTTGACTTACTCAAAATGTCAGACACCAAGCTACCATTAAAATCTTAATTTCTAATTAGCAATCTCAGCACCTCAATTCCTTGGGACCATTTGATTTGCATGCACTTCAATCTCATCCATATCTAATTGTGGTTATATAAGGAATCCTTCAACTTTTAATAGTTTAACCACACTTTTTCTACATGGGAGAGGATCTTAGAAAACCTATAACCCAAAATTTTGTCCACCAAGTCAGATATCCTCTTCACAAATTTTCCTTTTGCTATCTTGGCTTCAATGGTGCTCTACTTAAGCTTCTCCCTCAATCCTTTAACCTCCACCTCTAGTTTATTATTATTATTATTTGAGTTTTGAGCCTTAATTTATTTTTATAGAGGATATTATAACCCCTAAACTATGTTAAGCCTTTGCTCAATATAATTTAAGTAATTTTCCCTATCTAGATCTGCCTAAAAATTCTTAACAATTGCCTCTATAAAAAGAGTTTCATTAACTGTCAAGGAGGCTACTTGACTGACACTTGTATCTCTAACCCTTCTAGCAACAAGGTTCCCACTGAGCTCATTATGGTTTCTAATTATGTTTTACTTATTGGTCTAAGAAACAAATGACCAAATAGCCAAGGTCTTATGTCTAGGGAAAAATCTAGACCCAAAATACAAGTTTTCATCTTGTTCCTCCGATCCCAAGATTGGATTCTCACTCTAATGCCTTATGATGAAAAAAAATTCAATGGATAGGGAGATATACCAACTAGACATCAATAAAAATATTCTCCTTTTCATCAATTATTTCCACTTCTTTTGGGTCATGTCCTCCATCTCCTCCTTCACCTTTTTTCAAAATTGTTCAATGGTTGCCTTTTGCTCCTACTCAAAGAAGTTTCTTTTAGTAAGATTTAATATAAAATCTTCCCCTTTATTATTAAGGACCAAGTCCTTGAATTCCTATTTTTTGATAAATTCTTCATCCTTCAAAAACTCTTCACTGGCTTTAGCGTAGATGTCATCAACCACCTACCCACCTAATTCTAAATTGATGACTAATTTATCATCTATAGGTCTCTTAATTAGAATCCTAGGAGGAGGAAGTAGTTTTTGAACTATGAGAGAATCCTCATCCATATCCTCAAGACCAATTAGGTAATCCAATAGAGATCCAATAGTTACTTGAATTGTTTGTAATGGGACTAGTTGTGGAATTCATAGCACTTCTACTCTAAATGAAGAGGAAGCCCCTAAAGTGCTTAGAGTCACCTGTGGGACATTATTTCAACAATTGCTTGAAATTATCAAGTATAGTTATCATTCTGAATATGGGGCTCCTTATATGAAAAAATTTCCCTCTGAAGGATGGGTCAGGCTTCATCCTCTTATTTTCAGAAATATGAATTTTAATCAACTTCTCCCTCCTTTTGGAAACTTATCTCTCTGAAGAGAATTTTATAGTTAAATAATAGATGTTGTTAGGATGATGACGATAGGCTATCAAATTATATATCCATCTCTCTCTATTGGTGAAGCCTTTAGGGTTAAAACTTCTAAAATTTTCAACCTTCATCTTATAGGGAATAACTTCTCATTGATCAACTCCATGCCCTCCCTAGATAAAGCCATAAAATTGGAGAATTCCATAGAACCAAGGAGGGTGGCATGCTTCTTGTTGTTCCTAAAATGAGTCTTGTTAGATTCATTCAACTACCACATGATCTACAAAAAAAAATTATATGAGGGACATCCTTAGGGAGCACATGGCATGCTACTAAAGTCCCACAAATTCTTATTACTGTGGCATCTACATAGAAAAACCAATCACCCAAGTTTATATTAATCATTTTCTTTGGGGTGAGGTCATGGGGCCTTAAAAAACTTTGTACTTCATTAGAAAATCCCGAATCTATCGGGAGGCCAAACCCCTTCCCCAATGGCTTCACAAAAAAATCCTCAATGGTAGATTAGTTTGACTGCCTACAATCCTTGTCTCATAAATATGTCAACTTTTGGACTAGCAATACCAAATTTTTTTGTCCCACAACCCTGATCTGAAGCTATGTTGGCCACACCTACATTCCAACATACAAAATCATGTGAAATAGAATAGAATACTATCTAAATTGCATGGTACTAAATGGATCCCTCTTAGTTGCATAAGGGACTGGTACAATTGATCAACTACATACCCTACAAAATCATAGGGCCTATTCAAATCTTTGCTCTAGATATCAACTACCAAAACTATCAAGTTGATAAGGATTTTAATATTTCTATCCATGCCTATGACCTGCAGAAATGAGAAGTAGGTTTTCTTGAAATACGACTCAAAAATATCATAGGAAAAGGGTTCCAGATCACCATTTCCAAACTTCTACAATTATCTTCTCATTCCTATTGGCCTAAAACATGGAAACCATCCAAATCTATAGTTGTATTTCTTCCTCTCATATTATCTACCTACCACCCCCAAGTCAACTATAAAATATGCATTAAGATCCAACTAAAAAACTCTACATAATTGATCTCTATCCAATAGTCACTATCTTCGGCCATTGGTTGTAAATAGGGATTATGTGTTAGGATTATAGGTCGTAACTAGCTTCCTTATCAATAGAAAAAGAGAAACCCTAGATATTTCACTTTAGGGTTTCAAACCTTTCCCTAACAATCATTGGATATGTTTATGATGTGTGTAGGAGTTTGATGGATTTTGAAAAGATATGTGATTGAATTATAGCCTAATAGATGAATGAACTGACCCCTACATGAGTATGTAATAATGATGAAAATTATTTTTCTCATCAAAACACAAAAACTCTAAGAAGACATAAAGGAAATTAGAGCACAGAGAAAAAAAAAAGGGGGGAGGAAACTATACACTTGTGGTACCAATTTGATTTGGATTTTTCAAAATGTTTCCTTTAGGGGCATCACTATCCTAGAAGGTCTTTTTCAGATTATTTTTGTATTCCTCTAATGTCGAATTTGAACTTTCATTTCCCATTTGAAAAATTTCTAGATCACTATAAAATATTTCTATAATTTAGTTTTTGTGAGTTTTCAAGGTGTAGGATTTCAAATGCAACAATGAACTTTTTTTCTTGAAGCTCCCTTCTAAACTATTGAGAAAATGATGGTGAAGTAATTCCCACTACTTTCATGTGGTCATTCAATAATGTCCTAGGAATCCAATTTGGATTGATTATAAACCTTAAAGGTGAGCCAATTCTCAACAAGGAAGATCTAGGAAGGGGTTATTTAAGCTTTGAGGGATTCACCACCAGGAAAAATCTTGGAAAAGACAACTTAACATTCAACTCACAAAACCTAGTAATGCAAGTCAAATGATGGATGAAAATGATAAAATTAAGTAATAGTAAGTTATGATGTTTGTACTTGGGAAGTCTTGAAAATGTGATGAGGATTTTGGAAATGCAAAAAACTGTCAAAATGTGCTAGGGAGGACTAAGACACCCTTAATATTGTCTTAGTCCCGCTGCTAGTTTTTCAGGGTAGATGCAAAATATTTGGATGTCGGAACAAGATCTAAAATAATATATGAAAAATACCTTTGGAAGGACTAAGACACCCTAGGTGGTGACTTATTCCTATTTAGAATCTTTGAAATCTCTAAATGTGGTCCTGAGGTTCAATTTTTGCACTTCATTCTTCTTAGATCTCAAGTCCTAAAATTGTTTGATTTGGCCTATAGGTGAGTTTTTCCATGAAGATGACAACTTTTCAATGCAACTTTGCAAGTTTCAAATGATCTTCAAGTCTTCAACCTAAATATGAAATCACAAATACACAAGAGAGGAAAAACTTATTGATTGTTAGTAAATGGGGGTTTTCCTCGGTCATACCCCTTGTTGGTAATTAAACCTTGAAATAAAATGAAATAAAGGAGGGAAATGATGAATGAAAAAAGTGCTATGTTGCAACCCCTTGTCATGAAATCTACAAAATTGTGTGAGATGGCTAGCTTGGATATAGATTTTGAATCAAAGGAATGCCTGATAGATATGGACTTAAATTTATTACTTAAATTAAAATCCTACATCACAAATGTTATCTCAAAAGAACACATGATGCAATAAGATCTTTGATATGATTCTTGAATTTTGATAATGGCTCCAAATTCTTGACAAATTTCTCTTGAATCCTCTATAATTCTCTCTTGAAAGAATACTTGGATATGAAAAAATAATGAAAGAACCTTGTATTTATACTTAACTATACTTAATATCCTAAAATTACACAACAAGATGACATATGAATTCATTAATTAAAGGAGGCTAAATCCCACCAAGATTTGAAATTAAATCTTGAAAATAACCTAAGGGGGAGTAAGACACCCTAGGTGGCATCTTAGTCCCAAGGAATGAAACTCAAGGCATAGACTCCAAAAAGGGGCCCATTTTAGGTGCCTTTGAAATCAGGGTCCTAAGACCTTTGGGGGAAAATACGCCCTAGGTGGCATCTTAGTCCTGACCCAAAAATCAAGGACACACAACCAAAATCATTAAATTATCATTTATCCTTTGATGTTTGTCGAGATTAGCCATAAAAGATGTAGTTTATTAGGCTTGTGGATTCAAAATAAGACCAATTAAGACATAAATAGGGATAAAAAAGAAATGTGGGCCCAAACAAGTGTGAAAATACAAGGGTATGTATTTTCCTACACTAGATTTAGCCCCTACTTTAGTGAGAGGATGTTTTTTTTTCAAACTCACACTAAAGTATCCAACAATGCAATCAAGAAGGGTTCAAATGTACAAATGCTACTAAGATAGGATGAAAATAACCAAGAGGGTGGCTAAGCCCTAGGATCAAGATCCTATGGAAATCCAAGATAAGTACAAAGGAACATGCTTGTATATGATATATGAAACCATAAATAGATTAAAAAATACACCATCAAATGTAAGAAAAGGAGAAAGAAAAAAAAGAAAATAAAAAATGCAATGAATCAAGCTTCAACTGGCTACCCAACACACTATGGACCGAGTCTAGGTTTTTTGTCCAAAATAGGTTTACAAGTGGAATGTGTTGTCCACTATGCAAACAAAACACATGATCACAAGGGCTAGTGAAGCTAGTTGTCCACTAGGTGAGCCCCAAGAAGTACATATCAACATCATACCCCCATGACTATGATAAGGACAAAAATAAAAATGCATGCTCACAAGGGCTAGTGAAGCTAGTTGTTCACTAGGTGAGCCCCATGGGGCGATATCAAAGACATACCTCCATGACTTTAATAAGGCATAAAAAATAAAAATGCACGCAACAAGAAAGATGGATTTTCTAAGGGATTTTTCTTAGTTCGTGTGAGGTATTAATATTAGGGTACATTGTTCCTAATGTCTCCAAGAGAGGACCAATCAAAGGATAAAATATTCATATTTTAGGGAATGCAGTGTGTCACACAAGCACTAAGAGGAATTTAATATGCTAAGATAGATAAAGATTTTGAACGAAATTACTCCCAATGTCACCACGAAGAGGAAAACACATCGCATGAAGTAAGAAAATCACAACAAAGAACATGAAAAAGACTGCAAATGAAATCATGCCAAAATAATGGAAATGTATACCCCCACTTTAAAAAAAATTCTAAACACCATACTATGAGCAATTACTTTATAGTAGACAAAAATGAAAAATCTAAAGATGGTTGCCCCCCAGAAACACATAAGGGATCTATGGATTTGGGGTTCGTATCTATCTTTACTGCAATGATATTAGAGAGCTCAAAATTGTCGTCATTCCCAAATACTACAACAAAACAAGAAATTATCACCTAAACTAGTGCCAAAATTTAGTGCATTTGAGTTCACGAATCAGACACTTCTACTGGCACAAAATTTGGCATGAAGTTGCATGTTCTCTTGAGCATCATTTTTTACACCGAATTTTGCCTCAGATTTTGTGCTGAATTTTGTGCCAAAAAATTAGCACAAGCAATAGAACCTCCTTTAGCACCTAGAATAACACCAGAAATAGCACCTAAATTAGCACCCAATTTGGCTTCCAATTTTGTTTCCATGTCTACTCCCATTTTTTCTTGTAGTTTTTCTCCTAGTTGTGCTTCCTATTTTTCTTCTAGTATGGCATCAAAAATAGATTCTTTTTTGGCTTCCTAATTGATGCTAGGTTTTACTTCCACTATGGCGTCCTTTGTTGCTTCCAATTTTTATTTTGGTTTTTCTTCTAGGTTTGCTTCCAATTTTGCTTCAAGTTTTTCTTCCAATTTTTCTTCCAAGTTTGCTTCCAAGTTTGCTTCTAGTTTTTCTTCCAATTTTGCTTCAATTTTTGCTTCTACTTTTTCTTTTAATTTTTATTCCAATTTTTCTTCTTCCAATTTTTCTTCCAATATAATGTCACTTGTTGCATCTAGGTTTGCTTCCAGTTTTGTGTCTTTGTTCCAAAAAAGGTGAGTGGACCAATATTTCTTTCTAACCATCCCATCTTTCACCTTATAGCCTAGCTTAACCTAATACTCCCTAGTTTTTTAGTAGCTCCATCTTATTCTATCCTTTTTGTGAGACAAGCTCACAATTTTTTTTGAAATAATACTCTCTAACTCACTAATCTATGCTCCATCCACTTGAAGACCCTTGAAGCATTTGAAATATTTTATAGGATAACGTTTATAAATAATTTTTAGGGAAATGGATATTCATACAAATTAACATCATTATACTTATTAAATCTCCATGAAATTAAATCTACAACAATGTCCAGTATATATAAAATAATTGGATAATTATTATAACTTGATCATCATCTATAATTAAAACAAGTGAGTCAAATATCTATAATTTAATTTAATTTGACAACATCCATCATGAGAAATAAATTAAAATCATTATACATAATAAATATCCATCCAAAAACAATTGACCACTTCCAATATATATAAAGTAACAACTTAATACCGATAATATCATCATCATATATTTAACTAAAACAAGTGAAAATCAAATATGGCAATAGATCAATAACATGTCAAAATGATACATGTCCAACAGTTGACATAATTCAAAATTATACATGTACAAATGATAAAAGTAAAAATGATAAATTATGTAACTCAAAATGATACAAGTCAAGATGATACATGTCCAAATGATTTAAGTCAAAATGATACATGTCAAAATGATAAAACTCAATAATATGGTACTACAGGCCATGAAAATGATACATATGATAATAACCATGAAAAGAGGCATCATAACAATATATCAACAATAATCCATGATGCATTCTATATGATCATGAATGTCATTGGCTACTACAAGCAACCACCTCATCATCATAATCACCATCATGATCATCACTTTCATCACCATCATCGTCATCGACATCAATGTCTGCTATATCTATGTCATCATCATCCTCTGACATGCGATCTATCCCAGAACCAACATATTTTGTATCTATATCATGAGGATCATCTTAATCTTCTAGAAGACTTGTGTTCTACAGAAAAATAAAATAAAATGAAAAGTTATTATTTATTTGATGGAATAATTCATTTTTTTGTTATATATCTAATATGCCAACATATTAAAAAAAACCATAATCATATTATATCATATCAAAGTGAACATACCGTAATAAAATTTCAAAAAATCTATAGCTAATATTTTATTCCAATGATGTAAAACATGCAACAATTCTAATAAACGTTAGTAAAGATCATAATTTTTTTTATACAATTTAACTATGAACTAAAAATTCTATTGCATAACCTTAAGTTCCAAACCTCTACATTTTGTGCTATATATGATGATACTGATCATCATCTCTCCTTTGATATGCTCATTTGACATCACACACAACAATATGCCTTCTACATCACAACCTTTTGACATCAATGATAATGCATGCAATATTTTTAAGCTGGTCCAATCATATAAATGTTTTTCATGATAATTTTACTCTAGGATTATTTTCTTTCCACTAATGGACAAGTCTCATGCACAATTATTTTATGACCAATATTTTAGTTTTTTTCGAAAAAACCTATAAATGCATTATTCGGGTCAAATAACCATTAGTATTTTATAACATACAACTATAATTATTTTAGATTTTGGTCAAGAACCCCTAAATATCTTATTTTCTTCAAGACTATATACTTATATGGTTGAGGAAGAGACTAATAAGTTGTTCTCCCCCTTCCATTCTCATAACCCATGTCCATCAAGTCTAGTTGTCTTAAATATTCACACGAAAGGACTTTGGGTGTAACATATTTAGGGAGCTTGTATGGTGTTCCCATGAATCCATATAGTCTAGTGGTTGAGCTATATAGGGTAAATAACTAGTCTCCTTTCTTAGTATTCTTGAAAAGTATTCAAGACTCTGGAATTCTTAGGAGATGTTCTCATGTAAGAAAGGTGATTTTTTTCTGCAAAAAGTGTTCAATGAACATGTAATAATAGGATGCCTTGTGAAGGTATGGAATCCAAACAATTATTGGAACATAACATTCTAGTGTGTGACATATTTTAGGTTACAGGTGTAGATACAAGTGGTAATATTGATGCAAAATCATATATATTAAGAGGGATTGGTATCTAAATTTTTTTATTTGGCAAAAAACATGCCAATTATGAATGCATATGCTCTTCTAATAATGGGGAGAAGTCAAATCTCAAAGATTTTTCATTTTGTATTCTCTACAAAAAATTTAGCACTGCCAAATGTTCATGCCCTACTATTAAGTCATTATCATGTCCTAGAAACCATGCTACCATACTAAAAACATACATTCCAACCTCCCTACTAAATTGTGCTAACTCCATTTGATTTTTTTCAAGTTGTCTACTAGGCCTATTAGCATCTAGGTTTTGCATGAATATGGCATGGTCCCTAATTTGATCCCAATATTGGCATAACCAATTCCAAGGGAAATTCCTAGCATTTTCATTATATATAATGTAGATATTATAGATAAAATCATTAGTTCCCCATTTTCCTCTTATTGTTCTTTTTGAGGTTTCATGCTATATAGAACATGTGACAACAATCTTGTAACATAGGTTAACAATGAGAACTAAGTTCCTAGGGAGAGAGGAGGTCCAAATTATATCAACACATTTATTTGTGACTTATGCACCTTAAATCATAAAATTTCTTGTCTCTTCAATGAAATCTTGCTTCCTTTCATTAAATAGGATTGGTTTGGAGAGAATGGAATCACAAACAATTTTTACATCATCTTGTACCATATCACTTATAGTATGCAAAAATACACTAGGAGAAGAATATTGTGTTACCAAGTGATCAGGATGCATCATCATGAATGAAGAGTATGGTTTATTTAATTCCTAGATGTCCAAACTTCTACTAGTTGATGGTAGCTCTATTATATCATCACCCCTTATAGCTTTTCTTGACATTCCCTAAGTTCTTGCTGCCATTCTACCACATTTATCTCTTGATTCCTTAGTTCTACTTTTTCCACTAGTGGTTTGCTTGGGTTTAAAAACTCATTTCCTTGCTCTTACCTTGTGAATGTCTTCAATGCTTTTTATTCAAATTATTTCCATCTAATAATCTTATTTGGACACTTATTTCTTTGGTAGATTATTTATACTTGCAAGAACACTAGAACATAAATGAAAATATTTTTTTTTGTTGTTTAAATGTGGTGGTAGTGGAAAAGTAGTAGTAGACTGATGCCTTGATCAGCTGGATAATTGAGTGAAGCATAAAGCCTCACATACAAACACATGTGCGAGATAGAATATATGAACTATAAATGCATTCATCAATCATAATCTAGGGTCAATGATTGAACAAAAATATTAATTTATATAACCAAAAGAATACATAGCAAAGCATACTTTAGTAATCTATGAATAAAAAAAGTGAGCCCATATATTGTATTAGAAATATTAGAGTAAAATATAATTTTGTAATGTTTTGCAATTGTTCGATGCATCAACTAACTAATACAACACCAAGAAAGAACATATTTCCTTAGGAACAAGTATGACATAACCATGCCTTAAATTCACCTACATACACATGAAGACACTTGTTTTATGAAGAGACTCTACAATCTGGCATCTTCCCTTGACCTATAGCATATGTTGACATGAAGAAACTAGGATTTATCTACATTATTTGATGCCCTAGAACATGTGTGATCACAATGGAGAACAAATCTATATCAAGGCATAGTCCAAAACCAACCAACCCCCTTAGTATAGAAAATTTATACATATATGCCATTAAGGGTAGCTCTAAGGCTAAAAGATCAATACAAGTGTCAAAATTTGAAACATCAAAGCATTTACAATACCAATTCAAAATAAAACTTGAGAATAATTACATAGGACAACACAATCCAAAGGGAATCTCTGAAATAGTTGACTCTAATAAAAGAAGGAAACAATTCCCTCATGAACAAGTTCAAAGGACATGCACACCATAATATCACATTGGGTTCTTAGTCAACATTAATATCTAGAGTGGAATGAAAAAATGAAGGCCAATACACGAGCAATGACAACCATAACAGTCATATTAGGCATTAATATTTCTACAACCACCAGCAAGCATAGTTAGCAAGGAATGGTCACTACAACACTCCACTACATATAATATAAAAACAAAATGAGTCCTTGGACCATCACACAAGGAGCATATATAAATCACCCACCAATTTTTTCCAATTGTGTGATTAAAATCCCCATCACCTTTGAAAACTATTTACGAAGAGCCAATTTTTTTGCATAGGTACTTGGAAATACATTGTGTAGGCACATTCAATTAAACAATATAAGTTTGGTTTTGAACCAACAATTTAGATCATGTTGGAGTGATGCACTATGAATTAATAACTTAGAAGAAACCACACATACACAAGAAGCTTGGAGGATATATGTTGAATTGTCAAGGGAGGATACCAAGACATTAGGTCCCACCGAGGGTAATGTGTCACATACCGATTGGGGCACATATTCCTAGGAACCACAATTTTATTCAAAAATGTGCTTATAAAAATTGTTAATAGGTCACTATAAGAGGCACATTTCTATATAGGTAAAAGATTGGGTCGACCATTGCCATTTGGTGAGAAGTGGAAAACCATCATAAAAATTTAAGTGTGCATAGTGTTGGAAGTTGATTCACTCTGAGATGGGGGGGTGAATGAAAGTGGAGTAATATTAACTTATAACATTGAAAGCATATTGAAACTCTTACTCATTTAACCGAAAGTGATAGATTTTTTTAAGCAAGTGAACATTAATAGTTTAGATCAGATTGGCATGAGACTTCACTGACATTTATAGCCCATATTAAAAGCATCATATGATATTGTTCAATTAAAACTTTATGAACAATCTTGCTATGCTTTATCAACAGAACTATAAAACTTCATAATATGCAACTTTTACTTTCTTTTGATAAACTTTTTAGCATTCATATAATGAGCACACAATGCAGAAGTTAATTCACTTGATGAAAGACATTTTGCTTCAGATTTTCACAATCTAAATTTGCATGACGAACTTGAGAAAATTGACTTTAAACTCTTAAACAACCTTAAAGTATCAAAGCATTAACTAACTGAATGAGCACAATAACATAAATGACTATAAGAAAGATTATGCAAGATACAAATAAATCACACAAATGAGAGACACATAAATTGTTGAGTGGAAAACCCTCCTTAGGTAGAAAAACCACTCCTAAACTACCTTACTCGCCTAATTTCAAAACCACTTCTTACAATGCCTTATAGAATGATTTATGAGCACCAACTCAAGGAGCACCAACCCCTCATTTAGAGACACCATTCGCAAGGAGCATCAACCCCTTATTTAGAGACACCAATCTCAAGGAGCACCAACCTATTTTTTTTTTTAGTAAATCACACAATGATATGGAGGATCTCTTTGTTTCTCTCTTATCTATCAAGTGCCTCTTCACAAACAATATCTAAAATCCTCAAAGTTCCAAAATGAACTTTCAGAATTTTAGCCATTGTCAAGCCTTAAGTTAGCTTGATTATCAACTCTTATTTCAGATTTTCAATCTGAGAGCTCAAAAAATTTCAATACCATCATTGTGATGTAATCACACTAGTTTTTCCCTTTTTGTTTCATACTTTTCTCATGATAATGTTCTCTTTTTTTTTTTACTATCTTTTCATAGATCCTCACAGAAATACCAGTTAACCCTCATTATGCTCTTTTTGTTTTTTTTCTTCATCTTTAAGCCCTAATCTCTTTGTTTTCTTAGTATTATAGATTTCATAATTACATTCAAGGAAGGTTACAATAGTTGCTCGATTTTCTATTTCAAAAAATAAAACAAAGATGATTATCAGGTTACCAAACTTGAATTGTAATACCCCTCTATTTTGCTTCTTGTTCAGTTTGCTTTATGCTATGTTTGCTTGCAGATTACTTTGATACTGGATACATTTTGTTATGATGTTTTGATCGTTAATATTGAGCAACAACTATTATTGTGTGATGTGTTGATCTAATTATTGTTTCACATGCTTTAATGGATTAATGATGTTGTAGAGTTAGCATGAGATGTTATTATGAGATTATTGGAATTATGATGGAAGTGTCAGTTTCAATGAGTGTATTGGTGAAGAGAACGGTTTCGCATCACTCGCTTATGAGTGCCCTGCGAATCCGTAATTATTTCTTCACGGTGTGTATTATATGTTGGATATATTGTATGATGTTGTTTACTTGGTTTCATGATTGCAAGTACATGACATCAACTCCACCTGGTTTCACAGGTTCAAGCGTGTCGATCCAACGTTTAAGTTGAATGGGAGATAGTAGCTAGGTAACATGTGTCAAGTCATTATCTGTCTTGCTTTAATGTTATTTAATTCTGAAGGATTCTTGATTTGGAAATAGATATTTATAATAATTGCATTTAAATCATGTTGATGGTTATTTAATTTAAATAATGCAATGTGGATAAAAATTTATATTTAAATTAATTAATTATATTTAATTTATTTAATTAATTAAATTTAATCCAAGGGGGTTGAATTTAGTTATTAAATAATTAAATTAATTAATTAAATGTGATGCAAGAAAATGAAAAGAAATAAAAGAATTAAAATTAATTTTAGAATTTAATTTCAAACGTGTGAGAATTAAATTAGAAATTGTAATTAAATGTTTATTTGTGAAATTAGTTGCAACTTTGGAAATTAATTTATTATTTGAAATTGCATTAAAAGTGGGTTTTTGAAAATTGGAATTGGAATTGAAATTGAAATTAATATCTAATTTGCAAGCAATGTGAATTAGGGTTGTAAAAATTGAAATTGAAATTGAAATTGAAATTAATAACTAATTTGCATGTAATGTGAATTAGGGTTGTATTAGGTATTTTGATTTATAAAGAATGCATGTTTTAATTTTAGAGAGAGTTTTTAGAAAAATTCATTTTTACAGCAAAGAAGAAATTATGGAAAAATTTGTACAAAGAAGGGTTTGAAGAAAGTTTTGATTGTTGAATTGATTGGAGAAAAAATTGTTTGCATTTGTTGGGTTTTGAATTGGATTCATTGGAGGATTGAAGAAAATTTAGGAAATATCTAGAAGAGGTTTGCATCAGAAATTCATCTCTTCCTTTAGCTTCTTGAACTAGGTTTTCTTCTTTGTGTTTTATTGTTCTTGGTTACTTTTAAAATAGAAGTGAATTAAAGATTTGTTTGTTAACTCTGTTTTAGAAAATAAATTTGTTATTAGAAGAAAAGAATCAAATAAATTTGCAGCTTTGGTTTTTGTGAAAATTCTTGAGTGAAAATTGTGGAAACCTCGATTAAATTTAATCTATTTGAGAAAATCAATTATTTTGCTTTTGGTTTCAAACATAGAGATTGAAAAATACATTTACAATGTTTTTAGAAAATGAAACCCTCTGTTTATTATTAAAAATCGGATTTTAAAATCCACAGGGTAGTTATATTTTTCATGGTAAAATGGTCTGGTTGCGTCACATATAACTCCACTTACACAAACTGGGTTGTCAGGAAATTTAAAGAGTTTTTGTACCTTGGAATTTTCTTATCCCTGTCAAAAAATCGTAAATACCCATATCGTAGTTTTTGAGTTATGCTTGAAACACAAGACTGCTGTTAAGTTATTTTCCCATGGTTGCTCTGATAATAAAATAATAATAATTGATATTTATAAATATTAATATTTTATGTATTGTTATTATAATATTAAAATATTATTTAATAATATTTTATATTATAATTTATAATATTAAAGTATTATATTTATTTATATTATTTTAAATAAAATTTGTATATTAGATTAGTGGAATTAAAATTATAAACGTATGGGGAAATTATTGTTTATTTTAAAATGACATGTTAAAGTTTAATTGAAGGAGTTAAATATTTGATTTAAAGAATGTATAATTAAAAATTTAATTATGGAATTTAAATTGATGTGTAAAAGGTCCAATTATTAATTTGATTTAATTGGAAAAATATATATGATATTGGGTTATAGTCCAAATATTGATCTTATTTTAACACAATAAGTTATGGAAGAGACTAAATGTTAATTTGATTAATTTTATAATGATTTAATTTGAAAGGGCAATTGGTTATTTAATTTAAAGCGAAATGTTTTGAGTTATAGTTGAAAATACTTATTTTGTTAAGAGCAATTAGAGAATAAAATATTAGTGTAATTTCTCCCCTATCTGAAAAGATGAATTCTTAATTCACTTTTATCGATATAATGAATTATGTAATGAAATGAGAAATAGATTTAGATTATCCAAACGTAGTTTCTTCTATTGCCTTCAATGATTATGTCTTTCATGTTTATGCTTTGAGAATGGGTTGAATACCTGTTAGTTTATAAGTCTTCCAGATGGTCTATTGTTTGTCAGGGTTGTTGTGATGTCAACCTATTGTAAATTCTCTTGGTAGTGCATGGGATCATGTTGTTTTAAAAGTAAATTCAGGAATTGATTATTATGAAGAGACAATTAATTATTTTAATTTAATCATTTTCTATTTGAACAATTTATTTGTTGAGAATGTTTATTTAATGGTTTGAATAAATGGATGTATGCAATAAGAGTTTGGAAAGGGAAACTTTTAGATGAGATTAACATAGGGTGTTGTTGGAAAATTAGAAGAAATATAAGGTTTGGGTTAGGAAATTGAAAAGAATTATTGTAGAAGATTTATATTAGTTTTAAAGGAAAATAATGGATTCGACTTAAATCATTTGAAGTAGTCTATCCTTTATTATAAAGGCACTTATTTAGTTTTTTTTTTTTTTTCAATTAATTTTGAAAGGGCGATATTTATTATGTTTTATTTCCATAAAGAAAATTAATCGTTGTGATTGGAATATTAAAGAATCTATATAATTGAGTTTATTAATATATATATTTGGTGTATATATAATATGGAGCATATAAAAATATGGTAAGGGTAAATTCATTATCATATTTCATTTTAATAAGATGTATGCAATATATAATTGAATAGAGATTTAAAATGGATTGATTAGTGTATATGGGTAAGTGGATAGAAAAACGATATTTTATTGTATTAAAGTGATTGCATGTTCTAAATAGGAAATTGAATGAAATGTAAGATTTGGTTAGGAAATGGAAAGAGTTTACTTGCATGGATTTGTGTCGATTTAAAAGTAAACTAAGAACTTGTTTTATTGATGAGGCAACCAATTATGTTATTTATTAATTTCTATTTAGATTAATTGAATCATTGTGATTGAATTATGAAAGAGATATGGATTTAGTATATCCAAAAGTAGTATCTTCCTCATGATTATTTTAAAAGATTTAATTCTCTGTATTCAATAAAAAGACGTAAGTTTAACTGTTTTAGATTTCCAATAATGAAAGGGGAAATAGGGGTTATGATTATTTTAGATGATCTAGTTATTGTGTCTTTGACTTTGTCAACACTACCTATTGAATGAGTATGGATTTAGGAAATCCAAATATTAGATTTGATTAATGATTTGAATGTTTTTGTTGCTATTTCATTAAGTTGCATTGTAATACCCCTCCGTTTTGCTTCTTGTTTGGTTTGCTTTATGCTATTTTTGGTTGCAGTTACTTTGATACTGAATACATTTTGTTATGATGATTTGATCGGTACTATTGAGCGACAACTATTATTGTGGGATGTAGTTATCTTATTATTGTTTCACATGCATTATAGATTAATGTTGTTGTAGAGTTAACATGAGATGTTATTATGAGATTACTGGATTATGATGGAAGTGTCAGTTTCGATGAGTGTATTAGTGAAGAGGACGGTTTCACATCACTCGCTTGCGAGTGCCTTGCGAATCCATAATTCCTTCTTCACAGTGTGTATTATATGCTGGATATATTGTATGATGTTGTTTACTTGGTTGCAGGATTGCAGGTACATGACATCGACTCCACCTGGTTTCACAGGTTTGAGCGTGTCGATCCAATGGTTAAGTTGAATGGGAGATAGTAGCTAGGTAACATGTGTCAAGTTTACACCCTAGCCTTAGTGTGTCGTCAGTTGTGTGTGTCGAGTCATTGTCTGTCTTGCTTTGATGTTATTTAATTCTGAAGAATTCTTGATTTGGAGATAGATATTTAGAATAATTGCATTTAAATCATGTTGATGGTTATTTAATTTAAATAATGCAATGTGGATAAAAGTTTATATTTAAATTAATTAATTATATTTAATTAATTTAATTAATTATATTTAATCCAAGGGGGTTGAATTTAGTTATTAAATAATTTAATTAGTTAATTAAACGTGATGCAAGAGAATGGAAGGAAATAAAAGAATTGAAATTAATTTTGGAATTTAATTTAGATGTGTGAGAATTAAATTGGAAATTGTAATTAAATGTTTATTTGGGAACTTGGTTGCAACTTTGGAAATTAATTTATTATTTGAAATTGCATTTTAAATTGAAAGTGGGTTTTTGAAAAGTGAAATTGAAATTAAAATTAAAATTTGAAATTGAAAGTGAAATTGAAATTGAAAATTGAAATTGAAATATCTAATTTAAATGTAATGTGAATTATGGTTGAATTAGGTATTTTTGATTTATAAGAATATATGTTTTAATTTTAGGGCAATAGAAAGTTTTTTAGAAAGAAATACATTTTTACAGCAGGGAAGAAATTTTGGAAAATTTGAACAAGGGTTTGAAGAAAGTTTGATTGTAGAATTGATTGAAGAAAAGATTGTTTGCATTTATTGGATTTTGGATTGGATTCATTGGAGGATTGAAAAAAATTCAGAAAATCTTTGGGGGAGGCTTGCATCAAAAATTCATCTCTTCCTGTAGCTTCTTGTACCAGGTTTTCCTCTTTCTGTTTTATTGTTCTTGATTGTTTTGTTTTAAATAGTAGTGATTAAAGATTTGTTTGTTAAATCTGTTTTAGAAAACAATCTTGATATTAGAAGAAAAGAATTAAATAAATTTATAGCTTTTGCTTGTGAAAATTCTTGAGTGAAAATTGTGAAAACCTTAGTTGAGTTTAAATTATTTGGTGAAATTGATTTTGTTGTTATTGAAATCAAACATAGAGATTGAACAATGCATTTAGAATGTTTTTAGAAAATGAAACTTTCTGTTTATTATCAGAAAATGGATTTTAAAATTTGCAGTATAGTTATATTTTCATGGTAAAATTGTCTGATTGCATCACCTATAATTTCACTTTCACAAACTGGGTTTTTAGGAAATTTAAAGGGTTTTTTCATTTTTAAATTTCCTTACTCCTGTCCAAAAATGGGAAATACTCAGATTGTATTGTTTGAGTTATGCTTGAAACATGAGACTACTATTAAATTATTTTCCCATGGCTGCTTTGAAAATAAAATAATAATAAATTGATATTTATAAATATTAATATTTTAGATATTGTTATTATAATATTAAAATATTATTTAATAATATTTTATATTATAATTTATACCATTAAAGTATTATATTTATTTATATTATTTTTAAATAAAATTTGTATATTAGATTAGTGGAATTAAAATTATAAACATATGGGAAATTATTGTTATTTTAAAATGGTTTGTTAAAGTTTAATTGAAAGAGTTAAATATTTAATTTAAAGAATGCAATATATTATTAAATAGAGATTTAAAATTTGATTGATTAGTGTATATGAAAAATGGATAGAGAAACAATATGTTATTATATTAAAGTGATTGAATGTGTTAAATAGAAAATTGAATGAGATGTAAGATTTGGTTAGGAAATGGAAAGAGTTTACTTGCATGGATTTGTGTCAATTTAAAAGTAAATTAAGAAGTTGTTTTATTGATGAAGCAATCAATTATGTTATTTATTAATTTCTATTTAGATTAATTGAATCATTGTGATTGGATTATGAAAGAGATATGGATTTAGTATATCCAAAAGTAGTATCTTCCTCATGCTTATCTTAAAGGATTTAATTCTTTGTATTCAGTAAAGGGAAGTAAGTTTAATTGTTTTAGATTTCCAATAATGAAAAGGGAAATAGGGGTTATGATTATTTTAGATGATCTACTTATCATGTCTTTGACTTTGTCAACACTACCTATTGAATGAGTATGGATTTAAAAAATCCAAATATTAGATTTGATTGATGACTTGAATGTTTTGTTGCTATGTCATCAAGTTGCATTGTTGGTTTTGGGATTTAGTGTTAATCCTAAATTATAAGTCTTCCAGAAGAACTTAGAGGATAAGGGTTGTTGAATCTTTATGTCATCCAGTTGTTTTCCCTTGGGTAGTGCATGTTCAGTTTTATTCGGTTTTCACGAACAGGAATGGTTGCACCTCCTTGGTTTAGGAGCGGATTATGGGATTCGTGTCTCCTTGTATGGAGTGACCTTGTTATGTGGTTTCATCTTGTTGCCTCTTGTGAAAGGAGTGGACTATGTGTTGTTGCCTCCAAGATGTTTGGAGTGAGATCTTTTATACCTCCTATGAAAGGAGTGGACTATGTGATTGTTTCCTCCAACATGTTTGGAGTGAGTTCTATTATTTATATCCTCCTTGTGTTGGAGTGGATTATGATGCCTAGTTGGTATGCACTTGTGGTTCCCTTGGTGGATTGTTTGGGTGTGTGTTGTCGAATAGAAGAGCGGCTTATGTTAGGCGCCAGAGCCCAAAGAGGTAAACTAGATAACCTTCATGAGTGATTTAAACAAGTGATAATTAAAATAATGTACTTAGAAGATTAGGACTAACTTCTCACTAATCAAGATAATTTAATCCTCACTCATAGACGCAAGGGCTTGTTTAGACTTGGGATGAGTTAGAAGGCCTGGAATGGCAAGATCAACTATCTTGTTTTTGCGAGAGGTAGTTGATTCCGTATGAGTGAGTATGAGTGCCAGGATTCGGTTCAGGCCACCAAGATTACTTGTGCCGGAGCCTATGAAGAATTCCCAAAGGAGATCTCATGACAAACCTTGCGATGACACTCTATCTATGAGAATTGTTGTTAATTGTTTTATGTGTATGGTTCTGTGAACATACTTGATTATTATTATGTCTAGAAGTAATGTGACCTATGTCAGTGATGTTGGAGTTGTACTTGTATTGTATTTGATTTGTACTTGTATTGTACTTGAGTTGTACTTGATTCGTACTTGTATGGTGAATGAGTTGTACTTGTGAATTCATTTGGTTGGTTATAATAGTATGAGTCAGTTTGAGTCTACCTTTGGTTAGACGTAGTAGATCTTTGTCCGTGTTACTTTGTTACTATCTCCTAGCATGGGGGGTGGGCCTTCGGGTACCACATTGGTAGGGTGGAACATGCACCAAAACCGTTGGGTCCCCATCGATTTTCAGTACGTGGTGGCAAGATATCTAGATGGACAGCTCGCAGTTCTTATTGTAATTTCTTGCATTGTAATATTTCAGCTTGTATAAGTTATTTTATCCCTCTTATGTTTATGAGGTGGAAGTTTGTAATTGTAATCTTGAGTACTATTGCCTCATTCTGGGAATGAGTGATGTATCTATTGGTTTAAGATAATGTTTATGAGATTGTATCTTGGTTGATTATCTTATTATGTTATGTGGTATTCTTATGATATATGATGGTTACTTCATAAAGTTCATAAGGCTATGGTTATATGTAATATGTATGTGTGGGTTTAAGTAATCCTAACCTTGTAGCCTTAGAGGTTTTTGTTAACTAGTAAGTGAATGTGTATGTTAAATGCACTTTATAAAAAAAAAAATTGGTTCGCTTATGATGTTAATTGCAACTTCCTTTAAGGTTACTTGGCGGGGCATTACATGCATTGTTGGTTTTAGGATTTAGTGTCAGTCCTAAATTATAAGTCTTCTAGGAGAACTTAGAGGATGAGGGTTGTTGAACCTTTATGTCATCCAGTTGTTTTCCTTTGGGTAGTGCGTGGCATCTTTTCAGTTTTACACATTTTCCACGAATGGGGATGTTTTGCACCTCCTATGAAAGGAGTGGACTATGTGTTTATTGCCTCCAAGATCTTTGGTGTGAGTTCTATTATTTGTATCCTCCTTGTGTTGGAGTGGTTTTGATGCCTTGTTTGTATGTACTTGTGTTTCCCTTGGTGAATTGTTTGGGTGTGTGTTGTCGAATAGAAGAGTGGCTTTTGTTAGGGGTCGAAGCCCAAAGTGGTAAATCAGGTAACCTTCAAAAGTGAGTTAATCAAGTGATAATTAAATTAATGTACTTATATGATTAGGATGCATTCACACTAATCAGGATAATTTAATCCTGACTCATAGACACAAGGGCTCATTTAGACTTGGGATGAGTGAGAAGGCCTGGAATGGCATAGTCATTTATCTTGTCAGTACGAGAGGTATTTGATGCCACATGAGTGAGTATGAGGGCTAGGATTCAGTTGAGGTCACCAGGATTTTTGAAGCCTATGAAGGATGCCCAGAGGAGATCTCATTAGTACTATGCGATGACACTCTATCTAGGACAACTATTGTTAATTTTTTTATGTGTATGGTTCTCTGAACATACTTGATTTATTTAATGTCTGGAAGCAATGTGACCTATGTCAGTGATGTGAATTTTGTACTTGATTTGTACTTGTTTGGTGATTGAGTTGAACTTGTTAGTTTATTTGTTTGGTTATATCAATATGAGTCAGTATGAGTCTGTCTTGGGTTAGTGGTTGTAGATCTTTGTCCATGTTACTTTGTTACTATGTCCTAGCATGAGGGGTGGGCCTTCGGGTACCACTTGGTTGGGTGGAACATGCACCAAAACCGTTGGGTCCCCATCTATCTTCAGTACTTGGTGGTGAGACATCCAGATGGACAGCTCAAGTTCTTGTGTTATTCTTGCTTTGTAATATTTCATTTTGTATAAGTTATTTATCCCTCTTTTGTTATGAGGTAGAGTTATGTAATTGTAATACATTTGTACTACTGCCTCATTCTGGGAATAAGTGATGTAACTATTGGGTTAAGATAATGGTTATGAGATTGTATCTTGGTTGATTATCTTATTATGTTATGTGGCATTCTTATGATGTATGATGTTTATTTTATAAAGTTATAATGCTACGGTTATATGTAATATGTATGTGTGGGTTTAAGTAATCCTAACCTTGTAGCCTTAGAGGTTGTTGTTAATTAGTAAGTGAATGTGTATGTTAAATGCACTTTATAAAAAAAAAATTAGTTCGCTTAAAACGTTAATTGCAACTTCCTTTAAGGTTACTTGGAGGGGCATTACATGAATCTACCAATAATGCTAGGTGTTGTTGTGTCCATGAGTGTAAGATCAATACGAAGAAGTTCTTCTAATAGGAATATCCAAATATTATGTAAATATAGAAGGAAGACTTAAAAATCTCCTCTCAAGAAAACTACACAAGCAGTGCTAAAAATAAGAACCATTAAAGAATGTATGAAATTCATGAGAAATACCCTCGAAAAACCAACTAAAATAGAAGTGTAACCAAAGACTCCAATGCAATGTAACTAAAACTTCAAAATGATGCATCCAATAACTGTTATGAAAGAATCTAGGTAAGAGACTAAACATATTCAAAGTCATCATGATTTCCCCCAAAAAAATACCATTGTTTCATAAAAATGATATGATAAATCTATTGTAAAATAAATTTACTATTATATGCAATCTTTTTAGTTTTGACCATGAAAATATTTAACCAATTTTCAACCTTCCATTTAGAAGTAATGGTTTTGTAAACCAATTGAAAACCTGAATACCTGAGAATATTGAAATAGATGTTGCATGTAGCAATTTTACCAGACTTGCAAAGTAGCTTAGCAACCTGAGCTTCTCCCTTATTTGAGCTCTTACCCGATGGCAAGAGACTGATAGGTGAATCAACCATTTTCATGGTCATCCAATCTTTCCTATATGCTATCAGTAAACCAAAAACATGCACTATAAAATGATTGAGAGAGTGATTCCATGGTGGCGGCCAGACTAGGGTTCCAAACCCTTCGAAAAAGAGAAGAAAAATAATGACCTAAGCTTCCCAAAAGAACCAACACACAATTTTCTTCATCAACCGTGCTACTGCACCCATCAGTTTGTTCACCCACCATATAGCGGTGACTAGCATTGACTATTACCACTTCCTTTATTGCTTCCTTATCACTCAAGCACGGTCTCCCTTTGGACTACCCGTAGTATAGCAATAGCTCCTTTCATATTGGTAACAGTTTCCACTGGTCTACCATGGTTATTTTTTAGATAGCCCACTATATAGTGGTAGTTGTCTTCCATGTCGCTAGTCATTTCCACAACACTACTATGATTACTAATCTGATAGCCTATGGTATAGCGGTAGCTATCTTGCTTGCCACTAACAAATTTCACCGCACTGCCATAGTTACCAACTTAACTGCCAGCAGTACCGCGGTAAGATGTCTGCAGACTTACCAAAAATACGCTGACAAACTCATTACCATTTGAAAATTGTTGACTATAAGAAATTCTAAAAATATCACCACCAAATGTCGATGGTCATTGAAATTTATATCCCCAAGGAATCAAGGCTAAGTCACTTCCAACGTAACAAATAAAAATAATGAAACATTATTTTTGTTGTCATATTTTAAACCATGTGAATTAACCAAGATAAGACCCGATTGTAATATAATATGCACTACCATATAGTGTGACAAAGATAATATCCAATGCCAAATGATATGCCAAAACATATCCAAAGCATTGTGAAGTGATAAAGACTATCATTCATGCAAAATTCAAAATTCCTTTTACTCATGCCAAAAACCATAATCTATATGCCCCAAACCATTATCAATTGGTTAAGGAAACCCAATAGGGTTTTCTTAAAACTAAAAAGCAACCTGCATCTTATAAACCCAATCATCAAGAACCAAAGAGCATTACCTAAAAATGGGAGCATTAACTTGTAACAATGATTGTTGCACATGAAACCAAATAACAAATGTGCCAACCAAATGCCATAATAAGACCAAACTAATAAACACTTCCAAGGCACCAAACCAAGGTAGTTTTGACATCAAGGAAAAATTCCACAGAAGAAGTCAACAAACTCCCCCTTTTTCTTGATGGAAAAAATTTGAGCCATCTAAACCACCATTTTCTCCCACTTTTTGTCAGAAGGACAGAGGAAGAATCCTGAGATATACAACAACTATTTTCTCCCCATTTTCTCTATTAAGTACAACAAATAATCAATACCGAGCTGCAGATATATAAAGAATGCAGCAAAAACTGCAAACCCAATACCATAAGCCATTATGATCACAACACCAATCAACAAAAAACAATGAACCAATTCTTTCAAGCACCTCTGTTTTGATGTGAATGCAGAGGAATCCTTGTTTTAAGAACCATTACCATGGTCACTTGTTATACCAATTCATTCCTAAAACAAATACATGCCCATGTAAAAACTGTGACCTATAACATAAATTGAATTCATGGTCCTAAGCAACCTATAGCATAATTCTCACTGTCGGTCCAACAAAAACATGAATATCCTAAGAAATAAGTTTTGTAAGTTTCCACACCATGAATTTCAATGGATTTCATCTTAATGTCATGAATTTAAACAAATGTATCAATCTCGGGTTTGACATCAAGAGAAAACCAAAATGACTAAAAATACCAGCAACATCATAAGGCTGCAAATCTGGAAACCACTGAACAACCACAAACCAAGCAACCTATCAAAGATTCATAACCAAAACTACACACCAAGGCTAACTATTCCATGTTTTGGTCATGTTAAACTTCATTCTCCATTGTCAACTATAAACACATTGTTACTAGTATGAATAACCATGCACTAATGCATATCTTGTTGTAATGAACATATGGAAAACATCAGTACCAACATATAAAAATTAAGTGCATGCCATGAAAAATGTGAACCAAGAACCAACTATTCATAGTGTGTACCACCAAGATTATTTAAATGTGTCATCAAAGCCAGTATAGTTACTGAAGACAAGCAACCATGATAAACATATGAAATCCAAACAACTAATGAAACCAACTGCAAATACAATTAGAGCTTCAAATAATGATAAGAAAGTTGTAAGAGAGCAACCATAGAACCAAGTTCCCCCAACAAAGAAGCTTCAAAGATTCCTTTTTGATCTATAGGACACTATTTCTTTTTTGAAGCTTATTGAAAATGTGAAAATTCTTCAATCAGTGACTCGGTATCGTTGTTTCAATATCTTACTGCACAGTTCTTCATGATCATAATAAAACAAGGTATGATGATCAAATTCATTAGAAAATGACGCACTTAAGTATAATACTACCAAACCATATCTATATACATCAACAAGAAATTAGATACCACTACATATTCAACACTTAGTGAACTAGAAGTAAGATTATTAAGCCCGCTCAATTTAATTGTAAATAACCTTTTTCTTCAGAACAACATCTTTTGCTACAATAACAAAAAGCAGCCAAATCTATAGTATGCAATCCATTACATAAATCTCAAGTCTCCAAACTATCAGTATCCAGAAATAATCAATTGTCAAAGGAAAATATTGATCATTAGATGCATATTGAAATCTTTATCAACCAAGAATACCCAAAATTCTATCAATGTTGTTTTCTTGTTCTAAAGTACACATAAACTGTACCAAAGTAATCAATGTCAAAACATGCTACACCAACAACCACAACACTAGAAAATTGATTTTATATCAAATACTTAGTATGTTGTCCATGTTTTCCAAGCACAATACTGTAGAACTCATTATTTATTGTTAATTTTTTTCAAATAACTTCCTCTATCATTCTTTTAATTAAGACCTCAAACAATTCACTATCTTAACATGCTTTGTTACTGAAACATCATTCATATAAATCAAGGCATAAAATTTTATCAAGTTGTTGTTAGATATGGTTTCAATGTTGCAACAACAAGTCATATGAGAGATTGTCTTTTTACAAAATGATGATATAAATAAATCATAGGATTAAGACAACTACCATCAACTCATTATCACTATTATTCCCAGCATAGACAATAAAACAAATTTGTGTCTTGCATTTTGATGATAAATAGGTTATGACACAACAATATTCTACTTCATTTTGATATCAAAGGGGTTTTATTCAAAATTCATTAATAATATCCCCCTATCTTCATACTTCCTTTAAAATTCTTAGAAATGATTCTTGTGCAGCATGCACAAGATTTAGTTCTTCCTTTTTCTTTTCTTTCTTTCTTCTCCATACTTGTATAGTCTTTGTCTTCTCCTTACTCATGATATTCTTTTCCTTTTGTTTGAATATGTAGTTCCTATATGGATTTATCAAAAATTTCTTACACCACTGTGCTTTGTGTCCAAACCCATTACACCTATAACAAATAATAGATTTGTCTAGACCATAATGATAATAATTTCTTCTAGGTGCATTGTATGAACCTCTCTTGACATATCTCTCATGATTATGAGTTTTATGCATCCAACAATTTCTTGCTCTATGTCCATAAGCATTACAAGAATAACAATAGCCATGAAAAAGAAAGTGGTTGTACCTAATAAATGAAGATTTTGATGGTCTTTTTGTCCTAACATATATTTCTTTTGTCTCAGCAGCAACAATATGGTGACCGAGATCAACCTTCAATCTTGGTGTTTTCTTGGCTGAAAATGACTTTCCATTTGCAGTAGAAAAAACTGTTTCATGTTTAGATTCTTTTGTAGAGCCTTTTCCAATTTCATATCACACTCATGTAGGATCTTTAAATCTCTTTTGTCTACCAATCATCTCATTCAATAAATTAGTACTGCAATCAAATTTATTATTTTTATCCAATTGAACCTTAATAGTTTCAAGCTCTTTACTTAATGCAACTACTTCTCCTTCAATTTTTAGACATTCAATATTTTTAACTTCCAAATCAAACCTTACAATATCTGCTATCCTTTTCCATTGTTCAATTTCAATTTTCTGCCTAATAATCAAATCATCTTTAAGAGTGAGTTCTTTTAACATGGAATAATTTTTTGAACATCTCTTAAATGAGTCAACCTCATTTTCCTATTTATTTCATAATTCATTCTTGTCTTTTAACTTGGCTTCTAATGCCTCTTCAGTCTTTTTCTTATCAACCATTTGGACTTCAAAAAATTCAATAGTCTTTTTATCATCATTATGATCTTATATTATAACTTTATTGACACTAACACTTTCTTGTAAGAATACCTTAAGATCCTGATTTTCTTTTCTAATACTCTTAAGTTCATCTAAGGCAACAAGCAATTCTGCTCCAAATCAACTTCAAACTCATCACCTTCAAAATACTTTTCACCAAATACTTGTTCAAAGTCACTAAGTGATCTTCTTCACCAAATATAGGATCACTTTTAGTATTAAATGAGAGGGGTAATTCTTGAGACAAAACTTCACTGGACTTGGCAAAGGTTGATTTATCAATTGTTTTCCTAACATAAGTAGCTTTCTTTTGACCTTTGTTCCTTTTTCACTTAGCCATGATGAATACTCCACCACACACCAAAAACAAACTTCCAAGACTAGAATCAATCCTAGGTATGAAACCTAATGCGAGACCCTACGCTCTAATACCACTTGTTGGAAGTGGATTCACTCTTAGAGGGGGGGGTGAATCAGAGGAGTAATTTTAACTTTTAAATTTGAAAGAATAATGAAACTCTTACTCATTTAATCAAAAGTCATAGATTTGTTTAAGCAAGTGAACCTTAACAGTTTAGATCAGATTGGCATGAGACTTGATTAACATTTACAACCCATATTAAATGCATCATATGATATTTTTAATTTAAAGCTTTATGAACAATCTTGCTATGCTTTATCAACAGAACTATAAAACTTCATAATATGCAACTTTGAATTGCTTTTGACAAAATTTTGAGCATTCATATAATGAGAAAAAAATGTAGAAGTTAATTCACTTGATGAAAGACATTTTTCTTTAGATTTGCATAATCTAAATTTGCATGACAAACTTGAGAAAATTGACTTTAAAATTTTAAACAACCTTAAAGTATGAGAGCATTGAGCAACTAAATGAGCATAATAACATAAATTACTATAATAAAGATTATGCAAGATAAACATAAATCACACAAATGAGAGACACATAAATTGTCGTGTGGAAAACTCTCCTAGGGTAGAAAAACCACTCCTAAACTACCTTATTGGCTTAATTTCATAACCATTGCTTACGATGCCTTATAGGCTTATTTATGAGCACCAACTCAAGTATCACCAACCCCTCATTTAGAAACACCATTCTCAAGGAGCACCAACCCCTTATTTAGAGACACCAATCTCAAGGAACACCAACCCATTTTATGTTTTCAATAGATCACACAATGATACAGAGGATCTCTTTGTTTCTCTCTTATCTATCAAGCGCCTCTTGATATACAATATCTAAAATTCTCAAAGTTTTAAAATGAACTTTCATAATTTCAGCTATTGTCAAGCCCTAATTCGGCTTGATTATCAACTCATATTTCAGATTTTCAATTTCAGAGCTCAACATTTTTCAATACTATCACTAGGATGTAGTCACACTAGTTTTTCCCTTTTTGTTTCTTACTTTTCTGATAATACTGCTCTCTTTTTATTTTTATGCTCTTTTCATAGATCTTCACAGAAAAACCAATTAACCCCCAATATGCTCTTTTTGTTTTGTTTCTTCATCTTTAAGCCCTAATCTCTTTGTTTTCTTCTTATTACAGATTTCATCATTACATTCAAGGAAGGTTACAACAGTTTCTTGATTTTCTATTTTAGAGAATGAAACAAATATGATTATCACATAACCAAACTTCAATTGACCAATAATGCTAGGTGTTGTAGTGTCCATGAGTGAAAGATCAATATGAATAAGTTCTTATGATAGGAATATCCAAGTATTATGCAAATATAGAAGGCAAACTCAAACTTGTCCTCTCAAGCAACCTCCACAAGCAGTGCTAAAAACAAGAATCATTAAAGCATGTATGAAATTTATGAACAATACCCTCAAGAAACCAATTGCAACAATAGTGTAACCAAAGACTCCAATGCAATGTAACCAAAAATTTAGAATGATTCATCCAATAACCATTATGAAAGAATTCAGGTAAGAGACTAAACAGATTCAAATTCATCATGATTTCCCCAAAACAAATACCACTATTTCATAAAATTGATATGATAAATCTATTGTAAAATGCAGTTACTATTATATGCAATCTTTTAATTTCTGACCAAGAAAATATTTAACCAATTTTCCACCTTCCATTTATAAATAACGGTTCTGCAAACCAATTGAAAAACTAAATACCTGAGAATATAGAAATAGATGTTGCTTGTAGAAATTTTACCAGACCTGCAAAGTAGCATAGTAGACCAACCTTCTCCCTTATTCGAGCTCTTACCCGATGGTAGGAAACTGACAAGTGAATCAACCACTAACATGGTCTTCCAATATTTCCTATATGTTGTCAATAAACCAACAACATGGACAGTAAAATGACTGAGAGAGTGATTCCATGGTGGCGGCTAGACTAGGGTTCCAAACCCTTCAAACAATAGAAGAGAAATAATGACCTAAGCTTTCCAAAAGAAGTAACACATGATTTTCTCCCTCAACTATGCTACCGCACCCATCATTTAGTTCACCCATGGTATAGCAGTGACTAGCACTGACTGTTACCACTTCCTTACCACTCAACCGCAGTCTCCCTTTGGACTACCCATGGTATAGCGGTAGCTTCTTGAATACTGCTAACTATTTCCACCACACTACCTTGGTTATTTTTCAAACAACTCGTGGTATAGCGGTAGCTGTCTTACATGCCGCTAGCCATTTCCATCGCACTATTGTGGTAACCCTTCTGACAACATGTGGTATAGTGGTAGTTGTCTTGCTTGTCGCTAATATATTTCACCTCACTACCATTGTTATCAGCTTAACTGCCAGCGGTACCACAATAAGATGTCTGCGGCCTTACCAAAACCATGCCGACAAACTCATTACCATTTGACAATTGTTGACTATAAGAAATGCCAACAAAATGGTGCCATGAAATATTACCACCAAATTTCGATGGCCATTGACATTTATATCCCCAAGAAATCAGGACTAAGTCACTTCCAATGTGACAAATAAAAATAATCAAACATAATTTTTGTTGTCAACTTTTAAGCCATGTGAATTAACCAAGATAAGACCTGATTACAATATAATATGCACTACCATATAGTGTGCCAAAGATAATATCCAATGCCAATTGATATGCCAAATAATATCCAAAGCCTTGTGAAGTGATAAAGACTATCATTCATACGAAATTCAAAATGCCTTTTACCCATGCCAAAAACCATAATCTATATGCCCCAAACCATTATCAGTTGGTTAAGGAAACCTGATAGGGTTTTCTTAAAACTGAAAAGCAACCTGCATCTTATAAATGCAAGCATCAAGAACCAAAGAGAATTACCTCAACATGGGAGCATTAACTTGTAACAATGATTGTTGCACATGAAACCAAATAATAAATGTGTCAACCAAATTCCATAATAAGACCAAACTGAGAAATGATTCTAAGGCACCAACCCAAGGCAGTTTTGATATCAAGGAAAAATACCATAGAAGAATTCAACACATTATGGAGAACTAAAGATAGTGCCAACATAGGCTCTAGTTGGGGATGAGGATAACTTTTTGACACTAAAAGAATCCATGAAATATAAGTAGCAGATCAAAAACTAAAAGGAGTGGGGAATGACCATAGTAAAACAAAAAAATCTTACAAAAGTATACACATGAATAAAACATAGGTACACAATGACAAAAAAAAAAGGGAAACTCACATGCAACATATACATGTAGCAGAGAGAAACTAAATAAATTGTGTCACTGTATAAAATCAAAGAAAGGCAAGGCTTGCATACCAGCTCATGGCTCATGATTAGAAGGAAAATTGATCCATAAACTTCCCTCTATTAAAGACAAATCTCTCAAATGAATTGCACATGAATAGACTAGTAATGTGATCCAAGAGTAGCTATAAAATAGGGTAGATCAGATGATCCTTCAATGACACATGAGAATAACTATAACTATACAACCATGGGAAATGTGAAAAATATGCCTGCTCCACCTTACTATTAGATTTGTCTTGAGCACATATGGCAGAACCATGTACATATCGATTAACTAAACAAATAAACAAAGCAAGGCTAATAGAAAGAAAAATATTGGAATCTCGTATCCACAATATCATATTGAGAACCTACATCTCCATATGAGTTGAGACCAAAAACAAAGGCCTAAAACTCATAGGGAAAAGAAGGAAAACCCTAATCCAAATGTTGGAAAAACAAGGATAGACAACTAAGAGGGGGGGGTGAATCAATTGTTACAAAATTTAAACTTATTCAATCTTAATCAACCTTTAATCTCAGATCTAATAATTAATAATGAAAGAATAAATCAACAACACATCAAAAGCACATGAACACCAAGATTTTATATGTGGAAAACCTATTAGGGGAAAAACAATGATGGGTGTTAGTCCATAAGATTATACCCTATTAGAAGTATAATGAAAAATGAATAAGGAATGAACATGCATTCAAGCACACTGCCTAGAGCTCACTTGTCAAAAGGGAAGGCTCACTATCTTACATAAAATAATTATATCAAATCCATCTGATGAGGTTGAGATGAGAAATAAGCTTCTACAAAAGCTTGATGACAATTTTGGTTAGGCTTAGAAACACTTCGTCACACTTTCGCTCAATCTTCTGAACATTCTGCTATGAAATCAACTGATCTAATCTTTATTCACATATTTCTCATTGACAATTAACATACATTCACCGAGCATACACCACACACACACTTCAAAATGAAGAAACAATCACTCTTATATATCTACTACATGAATTTACATCAACCACTCTGTCGGTCACACATAAAAGAATAAATTACAACTGTTGACCTAATTCATGAACAAATCTCAATGTGCACCAACCTAAGTTGGTCACATCATAATGAAGACCTAAATAAAGATCCTTAAACACACCAAGCAATAAAATATTAATCCATAAGGATCTGCAACACACTGCCACCATCATGTCATCCAACAACATGAAAACCTCAAACACACAACAAAAAATCTTCGATCATGAGAACACAGATCAATGTGAATGTGCCATAATGATAGAGAGAAATCTAGAAAAATCATTGAAAATCACAGTAGCATACACAACGACTTAATTTACGAAAAATGCATTCTCTTCTTCTAGAACCACCTACTATAGTAACAGAATAATTGTAGGAACTTAGAGACTCATAACTCGCTCCAATCTTGATGTGTACCACTAAAACTTTCAGAAAACATACTAGATAGGATCAGAAAGAAACCCTTTAATGCATGACCTTTGATTATCAATGTACACAACTTTCCACCATTCTTATCATCACAGCTTCACAAAATGCTTGCAATATATTCATTCTAATTTTCTAAATATCCTCAACATATACAGCCTTTAGAGTCATCAATGCTAACAGTGTTGACATCAATGACAACCAAATATCAGAAAAACAACCACAAAATCCAACAATATCCCCCCTCTGGCATTGATGGCAACACATGATGTGAAAAATACCATCAACACAACTAACTCTGTACATAGTACTCTTCTCCCCCTTTGTTCTACACTTCTCCCCATTAGATTTTATAGGGTTTTTCACATTACACTTCTCCCCCTTTAACATAAATGGAAAAGGTAAACAAACTCTGAACCACATATCATCTGAATTGTCTGACTACTCCCCTTGAGTAGAAGCCACCACAACATCAATCTGAAATAAGATCTCACATTAAGCACACAAATTGATGCAAGGAATTGCATCTTAGTTCAAATTAGGAGGGGAAATCACCCCTAACTTACTTATGAGACACTGAAAGTATTCTTAGGCAACAATTTAGTAAATATATCTTCAATTTTCTCCTTAGTGGGCACAAATTCCAATCTGACTTCTTTATCACTCACTTTGTCTCTCAAAAAGTGATACTTGATAGATATATGTTTTTTCTTTGAATGTAAAATTGGATTCTTGGAAATTTTTATGACACTTGAATTGTCAAAAAATATGGAAATAGGCTCATTATGCTCAATTTTGATATCTCTCAGCATCTGTTTCATCCATAATACTTAAGTGCAATTTTTTGCAGTAGCAATATATTCTGCCTCAGTAGTGGATAAGGAAATGAAATTTTGTTTTTTACTTAGCCAAGACACCAAATTGTTTCCTAAGAAGAGTGTGCCACCACTTGTAATTTTCCTATCATCCACATCTCCTGTCCAATCTGCATTTGTATTGAATCCAAGCTTCAATAAGTATTTATCCAATCTAGCATACAAAGCTCTAGGGGCTTGTTTGAGTCCATATAGTGTTTTTTTCAATCAGAAAACCCTATCTTTTTCATTAGTCAATTGAAATACATTCGGTTGCTCAACATAAAATTCTTCTTCTAATTCACCATTCAAAAATGATGACTTCACATCCATTTGATAGACTTTGTAATTCTTTAAAGTAGCATAAGAAAGAAATAACCTTATAGCTTCAATTCTAGCAATAGGGGAAAAGTTTTCCCTAAAATCAATACCTTCCATTTGTGAGTATCGTTTATTAACTAGTCTTGCTTTATTTCTCACCACTTCACCTTGTTCATTAAACTTATTCCGAAAAACCCATTTGGTTCCAATCAAATTTTTATCCTGAGGTCTAGGAACAAGATTCCATGTATCATTTTTCTCTATTTGCATCAGATCTTTCTTCATTTCTTCCATCCAATATTCATCTTTACATGCTTCATTGATATTATTGTATACACCTAAAATTGGTCTGGAGCATTCAATTGATTAAATACAAATTATTTGATTAATTATCCCAATTTCCTCTACTATCAAATAAATAGAAATATTTTTTTATATAGTTCACATTTAAATTCATCTTAATTAAATAAACAAAATTAAATACTTTGTTTGATTTAATTATCAAATCCCTATTTTATTCTATCACATCGATTCTAAATTAATTAAATAAAGATCAAAACACTTTATTGATTAAATTGCCAGATTCTTCTATTTAATTTAATAAACAACTATCCTATAGTTCGTTTTATTAAATTATTTATCCCTCTTTTGCTAATTTAAATAAATCAAAAATATTTGAATTAAAGACAAGGAATATTCCATCTATATTCTCTCAAAAATGAATTAGATAGCCTATGTCTAAACCATGTCTAAAATATGTCACAATTAATGCGTTGAAACTTCACAGGAGGTTTTGGAGACAAATTGGAGACAAATTCCAAAATCTTCTCTCAATCCTCCTCCATCAATCCTTCCTCTTCTCTTGCCTGGTGTTTTCATGGGTAGAGACAATCACCAGAATTCTCTCAGTCTCCTCCATATCTCACCATTCAATCCTCCATGTTGAATCCAAGCCTCTCAATGTCTTCCATATGCATTTCTACAGCCAGGAATTCTATAAATACAACCTCATTGAACCAAGAAAAGGATCCAGATAATCAAGTTTATGCACTCTTTCTCTACAGGAATTCAAGCACTCAAGCATCAAGCATTCAAGCATCCAATATCCAACAATCAAGTTTAAATATTATGGCTGCCTCTTGTAGCTACATTTATCTATTTCATGTCAATCCATGCTTAGTTTAATTCATTTATCATCTAGTATTTATCATATTTAGTTCCATATCATTGCTTTAGTATCCATCTCATTCTTTGAATTGTCATTTTAACAATCATAGTGTCCTCACGATCTGAGAGCAATAGTGGTTTAATAAATCTTTGAGGATAGAGAACAATATGACACTTTCAATTGATTATTTCTTTGATTTGATTCATTTAGCTTTATCTTTGATATAATGTCTTATTAAGAAGTGTTTTGTGCTTTACACCTAATTCCACACTTACAATTTGGCACCCACCATGGGGCATTAACCCCAATTTTACAATATTTTCTGGAAAGTGTCACGCAGGTTCTCGGTGTGCTTTCTTTTAGCGCTTTCGTACAAAACTATAGCACTTCCATGGAAAACTAGAACACTTCCATGCTCTATTTCGACACTTCCATGTTACTATAACACTTTTGTCAAAAATTTTAGCGCTTCCATTGACTGTTTCAGTGCATCCTTGATTTAGCGCTTCCATGAAAAACTTCGACGCTTCGGTGTCCTATTTCAAGGCTTTCGCATTTTAGTGCATCAGGTAATTGTTTTAGTGCTTCGGTACAATATTCCAATGCTTTTGTAAAATCAGTCTGGATCCGACGTGACCGCGGCTAAATTTTATTTTTTTCACAGTTGGGCTAAAATTTATCAATCCTAGGATAGTCACTTCTGGGTTTCTAAAATATATCAATCCTAGGGTAGCCACTTTTTGTTTTCTTAAATGAAAATTTATCAATCCTAGGATAGTCACCGCATTTTTATAGTACAAGTTAAAAAGAAAAACATGATTTTTATGAAGCAATACCTTCACATAGATTAGAAAATTTGTTTTTGGGCTTAAAACAGAACAACTTATATGTTGTGCTTATGGTGATTAGGCTTATGCTCTCCCCTTAACTGGGTGACCAAAGTGCTAGATTCAATTTTACTTCATGTTATTTATGCTTTATTAAATCCTTTAGAAGGCTTGCCATAGTGGGAAAAAGTACTCACCCTATGGGAATGATCTAAGTGGGAACACCTAAAGCCAAGGATTCCAACCCACTATAATAAAAATGCAAGTTGTTGATGAAATTCCAACTTGAGGGTAGTGAGCAAGATAACCATCCCCAAAATCTTTGTTCTAAAGATTGGGAGGTCTCCTCAAGGAGTTTCTCAATTGCCGCACCAGACGAAAGCCTTGTATATGAACCATAGAGTAGTTTCTCACCGATTCAGTATCCATACATTGTCATACTCACAATGCAAGGGGAGGGAAGATCTGCCCCCAAGACACTCACCATATAATTGCCACAGACTGTTTGCTTAGGGGATGAGAAATCCAACTTTGAGTATGTGCCTAGAAATGACAAAAACATGGGCACCCTCTAGGGGGTGACAAGGTTGTGTGCGTCAATGCAATTCAATATGTGGGCTATGAGTATAATGATGACCTACTTGTCCTTAAGTGTGAGTCTATTTAATTTGTGTACAATTGTCAAAGCAACCTGTCAAAATCAATAAGAATCATTCATGATTCTTGAACATACATGATCTATTCAATTAAAAAATGATTCACAATTGCTTGTTGTGTTTTCACAAATTCACTAAAATCAGATTTAAGATCATCCTAAAAACAAACAAAGTCAAGTTATATCAAAAGATCTATGTTGCGAAAGTGGAAGTCCATAATGTTTCTCAAAAGAAAAATCAAAATCACAAAACCCAAGGAACCTCTGAGCTATCGGAATAAATTGAGAAGACAAAATTTTCTATATCAAAATCAAAAACTTCTTTTACAACATAGAACATTCATCCACAAATATCACGATTTTGCTAGGGGTCACACTTTAGATTACGTAGTAGAACCACTCTATTCATGAGCCTTCTTCCAAAGAAGATCTCTCACTCAATATCACAACCGTAGTCAGCGCATACATCCTTCTTATCTTCCACAATCCCTGATACAGTATGCCAAAAGGCTAGATCATATTTTACAATAGAGAGTCTTAAAAATCTCGTTTTTAGCATTCTAGAATCGTGTTTCAGCGCTTCTGGCCACTGGTTTAGTGCTTCTATGAAATAGCACTTTTGGGCACTATTTTAGCGCTTACAGTCTATATTTTAGCACTTTCATTAAAATGATGCTTCCATCAAATTCTACAGCGCTGTCATGCACTATTTCAGCACTTCTGTCAAGAGAGTGCTTCCATAAACATCTACAACGCTTTCATGCATTGTTTCAGTGCTTCTGTAAAGTAGCGCTTCCATCACTTTCTACAGCGCTTTCGAGCACTATTTTAGTGCTTCTGTCAAGATAGCACTTTTGTCACCTGTTTCAGTGCTTTGGGACTCTGTTCTAGCACTTCTATGAAATAGCACTTTTGTCCTCTATTTTAGCACTTTCAAAATAGAGAGTTCAAATTTTTTTACCAGTCAATCAGTCTGTCATTTTACCCACAGTTTTCATTAGAAATCAAGTTTCTTTTTATCAGAATCACTGTCTAGAGACTGAAAACAGATAGGTTTATACAAAATTTCAATCTTATCAACTGAAACAATATCTTGCAAATCACAAGTGTCAAAATCAAATACACAATCGATTACTACATTGAAGTTTCATCATCGGGATACTATCATCCTTTATCACGAAACCAAGTATAGTTATCAGATTTTTAACATAGTTTCATCAATAAGATTATTCATCTTATTCGACTTTGTTAAAAGTTCAATTGACATTTTCCCAGCATAGAAGATCAACATCTCTGAAGAAAGGGTAAAAATTTGTATGCCAATCTTCACTAGGTCCCAAAAACAAAGACTCTTAGAGCAAGAAATTTTAAAATCCCAAGCAATGGCAGAAGAAAATCCTTGGAACAATTTAAACCAAAATGATAAGAACAAAATAACTTTAGAGGATATTCAAGCAGCTCAATAAGATCCCAAGCTCCATATATTTATGGAAAAGATTTTAGAACAAGATATGAAGAAATATCTTTTGATGTTGGCTGAATCAGGTGCCAAACTTCCTAAGGACTTCGATGTAAATCATCTGAAGGAAGCAGCTGGAACAAGTGAGAATGAAATTTTGCAACCTACATAAACAATAGATCCAGTTTCCACTTTAACATATGAAATGCAGCTATTACAACAACAGATACAGGATATGACGAAAGGAAGTACCAAAAGATATGCGATACAGGACATTTGTGCTTATCCTTTCGATGCAATGGTCGGTCTGATACCTTTCCCTAGACACTATGAAATCCCAAAGTATAATAATTACAATGGAAGAATGGATCCAATAGATCATATCAAGGAATTCAAAACAATGAGTCTCGAGTTTTCCCAAGAGGAAACTTACTTAATGAGATTATTCCCAAGGATCTTGGGAGGATCATGTATGGATTGGTTTTCAAAACTACAACCAGGTATCCGAACTTTTGAGGAATTAGTCAACAGGTTCATTTCCCAATACTCCTTTAACATCCAACATTATGTTCCAATAAAGGATCTTTATAACCTAAAGAAAAATAAAGGGGAAACATTTTTGTCTTTTCTCCAAAGATGGTGACGCCTATTTTCTAGATATCCTAGATCCATTCTTGAGGAAGAAAAGATGGATTTGTTCATTGACAACTTAACGGAGGAAATGAGTTATAGATTGGAATTACAATGTCCTCCCATGTTTGAGAAAGTCATAGAAAATGTTCTTAAAATTGAGGAAGCATTAGTCAAAAGAGGAGTTATCAAACATTTCAATGATAAAACAAACAACACAAGTAACTCCTCCAATAAATACTCAAGCAATGATAAGCCAAAATTTTGGCAAAATAATCGCACACAGCTATCAACGAAACAACAAATGATTCGCAAAATGTTAAACTAGTTTTAACTTGACAAGATCTAGATCAAAGAATCAAAACAATGATCAACTTTTCAAGTCAAATATCATACAAAACAATGAGATCGTAAAGACACAACCATATCAGAAACCATCAAATCAGTGAAGGTTCACACCTTTAGGCCAAACGATAGAATAAGCAATGAAAGAACTAGTTGCTAGTGGCCTTATCACTGCACGGGAAGCCCGATTTTGGGATCCTAAGGTCAAACCACCATGGTGGAATGACACTGATTACTGTAACTTCCATAATAACAAAGGTCACAAAAGTAACGATTGTATGGAGTTGAAACATGCAATACAAGACTTGATCGACAACAACAAAGCGTATGTGGAGACACCCCAAAACAATAATGATCACTCGGCCTTCAAAGACCCTTTGCCAAACTATGACAAAGGAGCATCATCATCTTCAAACAACAAAGGGAAGAATGTCAACCATGTATTTGAAACCAAAATCCTTTGTCTATCTGGAATAGACAGTGATCACATAGCTAGTCACAACATTGATGGACCCAAAATCAACAACACTACTCCATTGGACTTGCTCCCAAACATATCAAAATCAAATAATCAAATCAATGTCTTAAAAATTAGAGACCGTCAAGAGCATCAACTAGTAAATGTAATCACTAGGGGGCAAGCCAAGGTCATGTTAAAAGGAGTTAGGTCTACACACACAGTTCCACGTCCATCTGACTATAACATCATCGATCAACTGCAAAACATTTTTGCTCAGATATCGATACTAGAGCTCCTTAAAATATCACCATCACATAAAGAGGTTCTCGAACAAGCTTTAGTTGCCACTACGGTACCAAAGAATCTAGATGTGTGTCAATTTCAAGCTATGGTAGGACATTTGACTACCCCATAGTGTCTATCATTATCCGAACAGGATGATATCTTGCTAAACCATCCCCATAATACTACACTCCATATTGAAGTCTTAATCCACAATCACCACGTCAAGAGAGTCTTAATAGAGGGGGGAGCTGGTCTGAACATTTTCACTCTCAAGTTAATCGATGCACTAGGATATTTAGATGACGCTATTGATTCTTGCAGAAAATGACTATCAAAGCATATGATGAGGAAGAGAGATCGTCTAAAATCTTTATTATGCTACCCATTCAAGTGGGGCCCATGATGAAACATATATCATGTCAAGTATTGGAGAAAGAGTTAACATATAAAATTCTCTTAGGACGACCATGGATCCATGAAATTCAGGTTATACCTTCGACATATCATCAATGTTTGAATTTCCCAATAAATAGATGAGAGGTGACTATATTTGTTGATTACAATCATCCTCAACATTGTGAAACCCTTAGGATCTCTCAAGATACCTTTATACCACACAACAGGGAAGCATCATGTTCACAACCATCCAAAGAAGACCAACATCCAAGTATCACCACCAAGTGGGTCGAGAAAAAGGGTAAAGAAAAAGAAACAAGTCCTATGGAAATTCAATCAATAGATAGTCAGGATCAACAAACATCTTTATCACAAAAGTTTCAAGAGAAAGTTCAACTGATGGACAAAGGAATGGGAACATATTCTATGGAGCAATCACTTAACCTATCATAGTTAATGCCATCTCTTAGGACATATGGTAAACCATCTCTAATAAAACCTCAAATATCATTACCGATCATAACTCTTGATGAAAGGTTTGTAAAAAAAGGTACAATAGAGGATGAAGCAAATAACAAAGCAATCCTAGATTGGCTATACAAAGATGAGGAACCCTCTACATCAGATATCAGTATCAAAAATGTCAACATCAACACTGATAAATATGGAAAAGGAAAAGCTATTTTAGAAAAAATGGGATATGAAGGACAAGGACCCATTGGATTAAGAAAGGATGGAATCACAGAGCCTATTCAAACCCTCACTCTCCACACAAAAGAGAAGCTAGGACTAGGATAATCTAAAGAAGAGAAGCAGGAGCTAACAAAGACAGCTCTAGAAAATATCCTTCAATTTAGAGATAGTTCAAAAATAGACTCAAATGAATATGAGTGGGAATTTTATTTTGATCTTTCATTGATATTCTAGTTAATGTAATTCAACAATATGCACCAATGCATGAGGAAGGCCAAGGTTCTGGGTCTAGACCACTCGTGGCAGGTTCACTAGATATCGATGATTCGAGTGGGGATGAGCAAACTTCAAGTGGACTAGATGATCTTGAAGAAAGTACCATCATAGATCTCAATATTCCAATAACCGACTATGACCATATGGCTGTCCAAACCCTTACATCCATAACCTTGAATGAATCTGATAACTTAATGCCATTAATCCATCCTGAACTTATTGACTGGGACCTATCAAACCTTTGAATATACCAATATTTACAAATGATGATGCCATCATAAACTTCCTATGTCATATTGAACCTTATACAAATTCTATCTGTAAAAATCATAACACGACTCAGTAGGAGGGTGTCAAATCTTCCAGTTGCAAAAATAACAATAGGGAAAATAGATCTAATGATGAAAACCATTCTATGGCAGCATTAGATATGGAAAAAGCAAAAATAAAGAATGCATCTAATAGTGGAAACCTTTCTGAGGCACTGAAGGATGGAAGATTTGACACTCTTCTAGAACACTATCATGAGCAATCATCAGTCTTGGTAGAACCAACACAATCTGTGAATATCGACACCGAAGATATGGAAAAAATCCTACATCTGGTGGAATCTATGATAGAACAAGAAAGATCAGAATTCATCAAATTCTATAAAGAAAGACACATCAACTTCTCTTGGTCATATTTCGATATGCTAGGCTTAGACTCAAATATTCTCATGCATCACTTGTCTTTGCCCACAAGAATCAAACTTTTCAAGCAAAAATTAAGAAAAATGCATCCCCACATCGCATTGATGGTAAAGACAGATCTAAAGAAATTATTGGATGCTGGATTCATACGGTCTATAGACTATGCCGAATGGATATCAAACCTTGTACCTATTTCAAAATCGAACAATAGTATCAGAATATGTACACATTTCAGGGAGCTAAATAAAGCATGCTCGAAGAATGATTTTCCACTACCAAATATCGACATCATTGTGGACTTAATAGCTGGGCATGCCATGTTGTCAATCATGGATGATTTCTGGGGATACAATCAAATAAAAATAGCTCCAAAAGATCAGGAAAATACAGCTTTCACATGTCCATGGGGAACATTCTGTTGGAACCTCATGGCATTTGGTCTAAAGAACATAGGAGCCACTTATCAAAGAGCTATGACAACAATCTTCCATGATATGATGCACACCTTCATGTAGGATTATGTGGATGAGATCTTGGAAAATCTAGTACAAGGGAAGGACATCTGCATATCCTAGATAAAATCTTCACACAGATGGAGAAATTCAATGTTAGATTAAACCCCAAGAAGTGTGTCTTTGGGGTCACATCAACAAAACTATCAGGGTACATTGTCTCAAAAAAAGGCATTGAAGTGGATCTGATGAAAGTCAAAGAAATTATGGAGATGCCACCTCCTAAGAATATAGGTCAACTCAGATCACTACAAGGAAGGCTCCAATCGATTAGAAGATTCATCTCCCAGCTGGCAGATAAAAGTCATCCTTTCAATCATCTATTGCATAAGAATATAGTTTTTAAGTGGGATGAAATGTGTGAAACAACATTCAATCAAATCAAGCAGTATCTAATGTCACCACCCATTCTCATACCACCAATAGAAGGTAGACCTTTGATATTGTACATTGCTATGACAAATATCTCATTGGGGACACTATTAGAACAAGAGGATTATGAAGGAAAAGAACATGTCATCTACTATATCAGCCGTACTTTGAATTGATATGAAATCAATTACACTTTCATAGAGAAATATTTCTTAATGGTAGTATTCACTTCTCAACAGCTAAGACACTACATGTTAACTCATACAATCAAACTGATAGCGAAGATTGATCCTTTAAAATATCTACTCAGTAAAGTTGCCTTAACAAGTAGACTGGAAAAGTGGGTCATGCTATTAAGTGAATTTGACATTCAGTATGTAGAGAGAAAGGCAATCAAGGGACAAAAAATCACTGAACAATTAGCAGAGGCTCCTTTACCAGATGATTGACCAATGACCATGGAGTTTCTAGATGCCGACATTCTGACTGTAATGCCCCAACAATGGGTTTTATATTTTGATGGATCATACACACAACGTGGATCAAGAGAAGGAATTTTGTTCATCTCTCCACAAGGAAACACCATTCCAAAATCATATAGATTAATGTTTCAGTGTATAAATATTGTGGCAGAATATGAAGCATTAATCATTGGGGTCAAAATAGCAATTCAATGGAAGATCAAGGACTCACAGGTATATGGGGATTCTCAACTAGTTATTTATCAAGTAAATGAGGAATATCAAATAAAAGATGAATATTTGATGCCCTACAAGCACCAAATAGATAATATGAAATAGTCTTTTGTCAGTATCAAGTTTGATCAAATTCCAAGAGTTGAAAACAAAGCTGCAGATGCTATGGCTACAATTGCTTCATTACTACAATTGCCTAAGAAATGTGTTTGCTATAAGTTTATGGTAGAACAAGTGTCATGTCCTTCCCATAATAAACTAGAATCCACTACCATCTACCATATCGAAGCCACAAAAGGCTCCATCTATGAAACAATCTATGCTTACCTAGAAAATGATGTCCTTCCTCTTGATCTATCTAGGAACCAAAAATGAAACGTCATCCGCCAATCCGCATGACATATGTTAATCGAAGACATACTTTATCGTCGAGGTCTTGATGGTACTTTACTCTGATGTCTAGAACACAATGAGTCTAAAATGGCCCTATGAGAGGTTCAAGAAGGTATTTGTGGCAATCACTCCAGTGGGATAACTCTAGCTAAGAAACTCCTCCATTTGGGATATTATTGGCCATGCATGGAGAAAGAATCCTTTCAGTTTGTTAAGAAATGCCAAAAGTGTCAGGTTCACAACAATCTGATTCATGCACCAGCATAAGAACTGCATCCCTTCACATCAACATGGCCTTTTTTCAATGGAGCCTCGATCTGGTAGGAAAAATAAATCCATCTTCATATAATGGACACAAGTTCATTATAATAGCTACAAAATATTTCACAAAATGGATTAAAGTGGTACCTCTTACAACCATCACTGGGAAGTAGATCTCCTCTTTCATCTTGAACTGCATAATATGTCGGTATGGAATACCTCAATCCATTATCACTGATAATGGACGACCTTTCAAGAATCAAGATGTCCAAGAACTATGTGATAATTTTCATATCTAACATCAGTTTTCAAAACTGTACTGTCCTCAAGGGAATGGCCAAGCAGAGGCCTCAAACAAGACAATACTCAAAATTCTCAAAAAGATGATTAATGATGTTGGACGTGATTGGCATGTTCAACTCAATCCTGCATTGTGGGCCTACATAACAAGTATCAGAACACCAACAAGAGCTACACCATATGCCTTGGTATATCGGTTAGAAGCTATATTTCCCATTGAAGTTGAGATTCCATCCCTTTGTGTATCACTCAAAGGTATCATTTTAGATGAAGACTATAGGGTATCTAGACTACAGGAACTGGAGTTTTTGGATGAGCGTTGTCAGCAAGTTGTTAATCATCTAATGGCTTATCAACAGAGGATGTCAAGAATTTACAACCACAGGGTAAAGCCAAGGGTCTTTCAAGTTGGTGACTTGGTACTAAAACAAAACCCTAGGAATTAGCAAGATAGAGAGAAGAAAGGAAAATTTGAGCCTAACTGGCTTGGTCCCTTTGTCATCATATCAATGTATGGATCGGGAGCATATCAGCTATCGACATCAAAAGGGGATTTGTTTGATGAACCTATCAAAAAATATTCATCTCAGAAAATTCTATGCTTGAATCTCCTAGTGCACAGGTCAAACTTCTAAAAAAAGGTTTCCTTGATGAAAACCTAGCAAACAAGCATCTTGGCAACACAAAAATACAAAAAAAATAGAAACTACAAAAAAAAAAAAAGAGAAAAATGAGAAAAGTACAAGAACACGAAGAGTGTAATCAAAACATATGGTGAAAAACTAGAAACAAGTTCCGTAGGTGATTCTAAGATCAGCTTTCCTATCTATTTTTGATATATCGGGATCATTAGTCTGGCAGTCAGTACCATTTCATATCATGTCAATAGTCTTGCCATCTTTTGCATCCATATCAAAAATCATTTTCAAATAGTCAAATATCACTCCAAAGCTTGGGGGCAACAAAACATCAATTTCATGAAAGGGCACACAACATTATTGCAGAAAAATGAAAAAGAAAAGAAAAGATCAAAGCACAACATCATTCATCATCAGAAAAAACATCAACCATCTGTATCCTTATCAAAAATACAAAAACATAGGTCAGTGTTAGTCAAACTACATGGTCTTTGTGTGTATAATGTAGGCAAGGCTAATCTTTGATCAGCCCCAAAGACCCCTAGGATAAGCTAGTGGGTTAGGTCTTTAGTCAAAATTTTAAAAATCCAAAAACATCACAAAATCAAGATGGATGATCTAAAATCTGAATAATGAATGAAACACTTTAATGTCAACAATGGATAAATAGTACTTTTGATTATCATTTCTTTGGAGTTACTCAATTATGTATTGAACTAGAGGAACAAGGAAGAAGAATGATGTTTTTATTATTTGTTGCATGTAAGTTAATCATATAAATGTATGAATTTTTGGGGGATGTGCTATGCAAATGTATCACTGATGACATTCATAATTCACACATTGAAATGATTAACCACTACCTGTTTACACAATGAATGCTCAATCCATCTTGTTAAATCATACCTAGATGCTTGTGTTCACTTGCAATATCACAAATCATGAAAGAAGTACTCAGGTCATCATTGGTCTAACACATACCATTGATGCTTGTATTCACTTTCAACATTCAATAAAGCTCTATGATGACAAAAACCACAAAGATATTGTTAAAATGACAATTGTTTTGCATAGTTGCATGATAAAATTAGATTGCATTCATCATGTTCATTATCTATAGAGTACTTGTTGCATAAAGGGTTCCAATCAATGATTATCTTATCTACACATAAGACTAAGTATACTTGACATTATTTCAAAAATCATCATCAAAAACATGTAGGAATCATCATCTCATCATTATCATTTGTGCATTTTATCATACATCAAATCAATTGTGAATTAAATTGTGCCATAGGGTACATCAGGTTCTTTTTTACCATAAAAACATTCATTACATTATCATCTATCCAACATCATATGCATACATCATTTACCATCCATACATTTAATAAATGCAAGTCATGTCTTTATTCTCATTACATCCATCCATTATCAATTATCATAAAATCATCATTTTATCATCATCGCATTTATAAAATAAAAAGCATCTATCCATCCATCCATACATTTACATCACATAATATATCCATATATCATGTATTCTATAGATACATTTATCATTACATCATCACATATCAAAATAAAATAATTCATATAGATCATCACATATTGCATAAATCACATAATAAATGCACCCATCACATAGAAATCATAAACCATCATAAAACCACACCAACTACATCTCAGATATATATCATCAAGTGTCAAGTATACAATGAAATATGGAATAAAGATACATCATCAAAAATGAGATACATCATAATATACACCATGGCTTAAAGGAAGAATCACAATAGTATCTATGATCTGCTACTACCAGAGAGTGCGGGCCCAACAGGACCAGTACCACCACCACCCCCAGAGGAACCCGTATCTCGGAGATCTCTGCGTGGAGGTTGTGTCACCCCCTCATTGACTATCTATGTGTGTGTTTTCCTAGATCTCGATGGGGCATAGCTAACTCTGTGCTCAGCAGGCACTGCATCATGATACCTGCCTCTGTAAAACTCTGCCTCTCGGCTAGCTCAAAAAACCTCTTTGATATATTCTACCACCGAGGTACCATCAGATACTCTCTAGAGGGTCTCCGCTGTGTCCTGTACCCTCTCGAAAATCTATCAAGCACTGTCTCGCTTAGCTGTCAATGTAGCCACCTGCGTCTGCATAGAGGCCAACTGTCCCTGAACCTGTATCAAAGCCTGAGCATGAGCCTATGCCTGGGCCTACATCTGAGTCTAGGTCTGAATGATCAAACCTCGAGCCTATACCAACTACCCCTGTTATGTTTGAACCTGTGCCTGGAGACCCGCTATCTATCTCTACTGATCTAATACTGGCACTGTCACTGCTTGCCTCTTGTGAGGCCTACTAGATGATGGAGCATTGCTAATGGCTGGCCCTAGCCCTCTGTCCCCTCCACTACCACCATCACTACCACTCTCTATGCTACTACCTATCAGAGTATCAGCTTCACTCTCTGCGGAGCCCTCTTCCACATCATCCTCTACTGGTAATGGTGCTGGCTCATCTAGGATGGTGATACGAGGGTGTGGAACCAAGGCCAAGAATGCCGCATACTCCTTGGTGACTGGTGACTCTACAATATCTCTACGTATGTCCCAAGGTGATGGTTGCAATGCCCTATATCCCTCTACTAGAGCATCATAAGATAGACAGGGACCCCAATCAGGAATATCCATCCACCGCCTCACATAGTGGGCAACTCCTTGTGGCATACACTACATGATGCCATACTGCCTGTATACTCTGTGGAGTAGGAATCTCTCTCAAACAAATGGTTTCTAGCTGATGAGATACATGGAATCAAAGAGAAATCCCAACACTACATCATCCTTGTCCCATTGCTCATAGTCAAGGTATGGATACCAGGTGACTATCTCAGTGTCATCCAACACCCGCCTCCAGTGCTCTAACTTGCCCATCCGGGCCTATGTAAACCGACCTCTGTATCTGAAAACATAAGGTCTACCTGGTGGTCTATCTGCAATTAGAAATGGCTGAGCAATAGAAAAATTCTCCCATGCCCACACCTATAATAGGGTCATCCCTGCTGATAGGTTTTGTGCTCCAAGGTACACAATCGAGTGAAGATCATGATACAGATGTGCCAACATGCACATCCCCCATGCATATCTTGTACCGTGTACCATCATGCTCTCTAGAGTCCTACCCTAGCCAATGAGGAATCTCTTTGACCTGCAATCAGGGCAAAGGAAACCTCTAATAAAGCCAACAAGCACTACTAGTAGTGTTGCGTAAGAATTGGTGATCCTTCTCCATCGGACACTTGGACTTGCAATGTCCTGATCCTAAAATACTCTACAAAGAGCATCTCTACCACCGGTCCCATGGGAATCATATACTATGATCTCCCCCATAAATGGAATATGTAGAATCTTCCACACATCCTCTAGTGTGACCATCATCTCGCTAGTGGGTAGGTGAAAGGTGTTGTGGTCACTATGCCACCTCTCAGCCAAAGCAATCAACAAACCCCAATTAATCCTAATCTGGGGCATATCAAGTAGGCTGGTCAAACCACATCGGCCTATCACCTGAAGCTCATCTAGTGTCAAATGAGGAATCAAGTCGGTGGTCCATGGAAACCTCTCTTGCATTTGGACAGTACCCAAATCCTCCTATCATCATAACAAAAAATCCACAATCAGTGAACTATGTCAAGAAATCAAAAGAGTCATTCTACTATCAAGTCTATTCCAACAAGTTTTGGTATGAATTTTCGATCAAAATTCACAAGCGAACATCAACAAACCTCTCCTATCATGAGGTTCATCAAAAAATATCAAATCTCGCCTATCATGAGATTTATCAGATATTGAATCGTTTCCTCACCTATCATAATGATCATCACAAATAGGATTTTCTTCTCACCTATCATGAGAAGTTAGTCTTATTTAAATCATCAATCCAACACATCAAGAATTTGGATTATCAATCATACCAATCCAAAGAATGGATGTGATCAGAATTGACAAAATCAGGATTTACTAAGTCAAAATCTTCAATTCTAACATGAAAGCGCTAAATCAGGCTTCCAAAGTGCTAAATCTTAGAAGTGCTACTTTATCGGTCAAAAGCGCTAAATCTTGAAAGTGCTATTTCAACACTTCGACGCGCTATAACAGGCATCCGAAGCTCTAAAAGTCCCGAAGCACTACTTTACCACATCAAAGCGCTACAACAATCCATCAAAGCGCCGCTTTTTTAGAAGCGCTAAGACAGACCATGAAAGTGCTAATCCACCAAATCAAAGCGCTAAAATCTGGCATCAAAGTGCTAAATTTCAAATCCTAAGCGCTATATCAACGAAAGCACTACATTATCCTATGGAAGCGCTAGAGTTTTAAATGCAAGCGCTAAAACTCAAACCGCTAATATACAAACTAAAAGTGCTACACCAGAGTGAAAGCGCTACAACGTAGCTTGAAAGCGCTAAAACAGACTAAAAAATGCCTAAACTGTGAAATGCATAAAAAACAAAAATGCACGAATTATGAGAAGGTTAAGGGGTACATATCTGAGGTCCATACACGGCCGGCCATCGATGATGTCGAATGCACTCGAAACGATGAGTGTAGTAAGGGATAGGCATCCTACTCCATCTAGCTAAAATGTCTCTATCAAAGGATTTTCTGAACTCAAATAGTGCAAATGACTTTAAAAATGACCTTTTGGACTATATATAATTTTTTAAAAGGTATTTTTGGTGGGTTTTATTATCTTTTAATTAATTTTATTCATGAAATTAATTAAAATACATCCGCAGGCTATATTTCTTCATCATTTTTGTCACGAGATAAATTATTTCATCAAATCATCATTAAAACATCAAAAAATCATAATTTTTTGAAAAATTCTAAAAATCATCAAATGATTAATTTATCTCCCGAGAGGGCAGACTATCATCCATGATCTGAAAATCAATGTCTGGGGCATGTCTGGGGCATACGAAATTATTTTTCTTTATCATTGATCCTGGCAGTAGCAGGAAAATTTTGTTCGAAGCAACGCATAAACACATCACTTCGAAGAGGGGCAAAATGTATACACCTAAAATTGGTTTGGAGCATTCAATCGATTAAATACAAATTATTTGATTAATTATTCTAATTTCCTCTACTATCGAATAAATAGAAATATTTTTTTATATAGTTCACATTTAAATTCATCTTAATTAAATAAACAAAATTAAATACTTTGTTTGATTTAATTATCAAATCCCTATTTTATTCTATCACGTCGATTCTAAATTAATTAAATAAAGATGAAAACACTTTATTGAATAAATTGCCATATTCTTCTGTTTAATTTAATAAACAACTATCCTATAGTTCATTTTATTAAAAAATTATATCCATCTTCTGCTAATTTAAATAAATCAAAAATATTTGAAATAAAGCACAAGGAATATTCCATCTATATTCTCTCAAAAATGAATTATATATCCTATGTCTAAACTATGTCTAAAATATGTCACAATTAATGCTTTGAAACTTCATGGGAAGTTCTAGAGACAAATTGGAGACAAATTCCAAAATCTTCTCTCAATCCTCCTCCATCAATCCTTCCTCTTCTCTTGCCTGGTGTTTTCATGGGTAGAGACAATCACTAAAATTCTCTCAATCTCCTCCATATCTCACCATTCAATCCTCTAGATTGAATCCAAGCCTCTCAATGTCTTCCTTGTGCATTTCTATAGCCAGGAATTCTATAAATATAGCTTCATTGAACCAAGAAAAGGATCCTAATAATCAAGTTTATGCACTCCTACTTTGCAAGAATTAAAGCACTCAAGCATCAAGCATTCAAGCATCCAATATCCAACAATCATGTTTCAATATCATGGCTACCTCCTGTAGCTGCATTTATCTATTTCATGTCAATCCATGCTTAGTTTAATTCATTTATCATCTAGTATTGGTCATATTTAGTTCCATATCATTGCTTTAGTATCCATCTCATTCTTTGAATTTTCATTTTAACAATCATAGTGTCCTCATGATCTGAGAGCAATAGTGGTTTAATAAATATTTGAGGATAGATAACAATATGACACCTTCAATTGATTATCGCTTTGATTTGATTCATTTAGCTTTATCTTTGATATAATGTCTTATTAAGAAGTGTTTTGTGCTTTACACCTAATTCCACACTTACAATTACTAGGCTCATTTTTTGAAATCAGGAAATATTCTTCTATAATTCTTCTTCTTGTCTAGACACCTTTGTTCTTGTCTCCTATAATTTGATTCTCAAAGTGATTCAGCTTTTCATACCTTGGGACTTTGGGAATCTCTTTGACTTTTGGTTCTTCTATTCTCTATTTTGCACTTCCACTAGCTTCTTGTTCATGATTCTCTTGCTTCATCGAAACAATTTGAACTTGATTTTGTGTCTGCACATTCTTTCCATTATCAATACTATATTCTTGTTCATTTGAATCATATCCACTATATCTTGATGATCTAACAGTTTCTCCATCAACTCTAACATTTTCACTTTTGACTATTTTCTTCAATCTTCTATTGTAGTACTGGTATGCTTTGCTCTTAGTAGAGTAACCGAGAAACATTCCTTCATCACTTCTAGCATAGAACTTTCCAATATCTTCATCTCTCTTGATATAACATCAAATTCGAAAGATTTTGAAATACTTAACAATAGGCTTATAGTTGGACCCTAGCTCAAAATGAGTCTTACCAAAATTAACATTAACATTTACCCAATTGATAGTGTATATACCAGTGCTTACATCTTCTCTCCAGTAAATATCAGGAACATTACCTTCCAAAATAATAATTCTAGCATCATCTAGAATTTTTTTATTCTTACTTTCAACAACTCCATTCTGTTGAGGGGTTCAGGGAGCATATAACTATATTTTGATTCCATTCTCTTCACAAAATTTATTACACTCTTGGGAAATGAATTCACCACCTCTATATGATCTTAATAATTTTACCTTCAAACTTGTCTCATTTTCTACCATAGCTTTGAAAAATTTGAATTTTTCAAGAGCTTCATGTTTTTCTCTCAAGAAAGCTACCCATATCATCCTAGAGTAATCATCAATGATCAACATAAAGTACATTTCTCCTTGTAGAATTTTTGATTCTATATGGACCATATAGATCGGTATAAACCAACTCTAGTACTCCATTAGAATGATGTTAATTTCTCCTAAAAGAAATCCTTGCCTTCTTTCTCATATGACATTCCTTGCATATAGTGTTAGTAGGATTTACTAACTTAGGTACATCTCTGACTGCTTGAGTGGAGCTTACTTTGAAAATGTTATAAAAATTCACATGGCACAACCTCCTATGCCATAACTAGCTTACATGAACTTGAGCAATTAAAAAACTTTCACTAGCAGGACTTAAGTGCAAAATATTACCTCTTGTCTTAGTACTTGAAGTAATTACATTTCAAGAGCTTCCCAATATCTTGCAATTACCATATTTGAACTGAATATTGTATCCCTTATCTACCATCTATCCAACACTTAACAAATTATGCTTCAATCCTTCAACATAAATGACATCATAAGTATTGTACTTACCACCAAGAGAAATAGTTCCTCTACCACAAATCATACCAGTATTGTTATCTCCAAATCTTACAACACCACCGTCATACTCCTCCAAGCTTAAAAAATTTATTTTATCACTAGTCATATGATGTGAGAATCCGTTGTCAATTACTCACTCATCTTTTTAATCAATTATGGTTGTGAAAGATTTCTCAATATTCTAATTGTTATCAAATTCAATGGACACTATACCATTTTCTTTTGATAGCAATAAATACCCATCCATCTTCATTTCCAATTTATTTATTAGATTCATTATCAGTAATACCTTCTTCAGCATAATAACATATCTTTTGAAATCTAGACTTGTTAGGTTTATACTTGGAAACTCTATTAAGACACCTTGATGCAAAATGACCTATCTTACTACAAGAGAAAAATGTAATAGGGAGCTTTCCTTTATACTTACCATGTCCTATGGCTTCTCTTTTCACAATCAATGCTTCCAGTTCTTCTAGCTCTCTTTCTTCATTTTCAATCTATCTCATCTCATCTTCATACTTGAATGACTTTCTGGAGCTTTCTCCTAGATCATATCTATTGCATTTTTCTAGATACAGTAGCTTTAAGTGCAGATTCTATTTTAGGAGTAGACTCATAAAACTCACTCAACTCAAAGGCAACAAGTTTACCAATCAGCATGTCTCTTCTCAAATTTATTATTGTCCTAAGCCCTTCAATAGATCATATTTTATTTAGTAATAAGTAGGCACTGATCTAAGCACTTTAGCTACAATTTCATCTTCATCCATGACTCCACTGACACATCTAATACCTATCACTAGCTCATTTACCTTCTCCATGAAAGAAACAATGTTTTCATCTTCTCTAATTTTCAAGTTCTCTAACTTTCCTTTCAGACTTGTTAGCTTAGAAATCTTTGCTTGTGAATCTCCTTCATACAATGTTTCCAATTTCTTCCAGATCTCATTTTTTTCTTCAGACCTATCACATTTCTCATTTATGAATCTATCAAAGCACTTAGGAATGCTTTTATAGCCTTGATATTAGTTTTAGCTTCTTTGATCTCATCAAGAGTAGTTGGACCATTCTGAGGAATATTATATGGGTATGTGTAGGATCATGATGGGCCAAAAAGTGGCAGTATGTAAGTGATATGATGGCCAATGTGGTTGACAACTTTTTTCAACCAAAAATTAATGAAACGAAAATGGTTTTTCAAGGAGATTCTCAACTTTCCACCAGTATAAATTATGCTTTACTTTGAATTTAATAAATGGGTATGTGCAGGATCATGATGGGCCAAAAATTAGCGATATGTAAGCCATATGATGGCCCATGTGGCTGATGACTTTCTTTGTACCCAAAATTGATGAAACAAAAAAGGTTTTTAGAGGAGATTCTCATCTTTCCACCAATATAAATTATGCATTACTTTGAATTTAATAAATAATTATTATTCATTTTCTATTAGAATTACAAATAAAGTCCCAATTGATAGGTTGATTAAAAAACATCTATAACTTTCAAATGGTATCAAATTTTTTGAATCTGAAACATGTGTCACATTATATGCTTTGTATAATATAGGATTCAAAACAATAAAATTTAATTTCATGAATTTTTGACCAAGTTAAGGTGGTTAGACAGACGAGATTTTATATTTTTTAAAATTTGTAATAAAAAATTCATAATTAATTATTTACTTGGAAAAAATTATAAAAAGATATGCATCACATCAAGACATGAGTCCTCTACTTACATCTAAAATATTATAAAAAAATATTATCATTTTATTGTGGTTAGGGTGGTCAGACAGACACCTACTTCATATTTTTACCCTAAAATGTAAATACTACTACATTCAAATTTCAAATTTTCAACAAATAGATTTAAAAAATAAAAATAAAGGCCGAGTATTTTAGAAACTACATTCTATTTTTACATTTTTTTAAAATAATATAGATAACTTATTCAATATTTTACATCAAGTTTTCTAACTCTGATTTTCTATCTTTTTATTTCCACTTAAGGGCTTGTTTTTCCGTGATGATCCTACACACACCCAAATAATTACTACTCATTCTCTATTTGAATTACGAATAAAGTCCTAATTGATAGGCTGATTGAAAAACATCTATAGTTTTCAAATGGTATCATATTTTTTCAATCCAAAACATGTGTCACATTCTATGCTTCACATTCTATAGGATGAAAAAATAAATATTCAATTTCATGAATTTTTGACCAAGTTAAGGTGGTCAGACCTATGAGTTCTTATATTTTTCAAAAGTTGTAATAAAAAAATCATAATTAATTATTTACTTAGAAAAAAATTATAAAAAAATATGTATCACATCAAGACATGAGTCCTCTACTTAATCTAGAATATTATAATTTTTTTTTATCATTTTCTTGTGGGTAGGGTGGTCAGATAGACAACTACTTCTTATTTTTTCCCTAAAATTGAAGTACTACTGCATTGGAATTTCAAATTTTCACCAAATAGATTTTTTTTCTTTTAAATAAACCTAGTAGTTTAGAAACTACATTCAATTTTCAACAAATTCTATTCTTACATATTTTTGAAATAATATAGATAACTTATTCAAATTTTTACGTCAAGTTGCCTAACTCTGATTTTTTTGAATTTTATCACCACTTAAGGGCCTATTTTTTCCATGATGATCTTGCACATACCCATATTTGTTTTTTGTAATCTTTCAGAAGGGTTAACCGGTGCACTTCAAATGACACTCCATTTTGACCTTCCACAAAGAGTAATTTGTACCATTGAATCTGGGACTATTTTTCTTGTATGATGCCATCTCAAATCACCTCAAGCTATTAAGCTTCTTTAGATGAACCAAATCTGATACCAATTGTTGGTAAAACAAGGATAGACAATTGAGAGGTAGGGTGAATTAGTTGTTATAAAACTTAAACTTATTCAATCTTAATCAACCTTTAATCTCACATCTGTTAATTAACAATGAAAGCATAAATCAACAACACATCAGAAACACATGAACACCAAGATTTTATATGTAGAAACCCTATTAGGGGAAAACCACAATGGATGTTAGTCCACAAGATTATACCCTATTAGAAGTATAATGAAAAATGAATAAGGAATGCACATGTATTCAGGCACACTGCCTAGATCTCACTACTCAAAAGGGAAGGCTCACTACCTTACATAAAATAATCAGATTAAATCTATCTAGTCAGGTTGAATTGAGAAATTAGCCTCTACAAAAGCTTGATGATAGTTCCAGTTAGGCTTAGAAACACTTCTTCACACATCACTCTATTGGCAAGAGACACTACGTATATCGCTTGGTATTGTCATTGATGGCAACCTTAATCAATGATCAGATCTATGCACCATCATTCATCCATACTGTCAGGAAGATTGAAGATTGTTAAGCAAGAATAGAGTATCAAGTAGCACAGTGTTCATTGATCTATAAGATGATTTGAGGTTATCAATTTGATTTGTGCATATTTAGGAATATTTGTTGGCATATTATATTTTTTTAATATTAATTTCAGTGGCTTGTATCAGCTCATGTGAAAGATGGGAGATTCAATTATCGTGTTCTCATTTTTTCTTGCATTAAGGCCGGCCTCATGAATGTATTAATTCACACATGTATGAGAATTTATTAGTTAAGTATTTCAGTGTTTTTATATCTTTATTTGTTTCCTATCAAAGTTGTGGATGATCATTAAGGGTATGCATTGTATATTTCTCATAATGTGAGCCAATAGTTGTAATTCTCTTGTGTTCTTTAGAAGCTGACAAAGTGTAATCAAATCATATGTTGTGGATATATATATGATCAATTTTATCATTTTGAATGTTGCATAGGTTGTGTGAGTGTCTAAATTTTGAGTTAGATTAGAGAAGAGGTGCGACAAAGCATAGTTTCAGTTGCACATAGAAGATCTATGTTGTTTGTGTGAGTAGACAAGAGCAGAATTATAGAATCGCTCTGTAAGGGAGAAAATCTATTATTGTACTTGGTCTGGAACTCTAATAAGGCATTTTAGATGCTATCATCTTAGTTCAAATCATTAGATGGTTTTAATCTAAACTCTTTTTCTTTGAGAAATGAGCTCTAGGTAGTGTTCATGAATGCAAGTGCATTCCCCTTTTGTAATCCTCATTTTTTAGTATACTCAAAATCATACTTGTGGATTGGCCATCCACCGTGGTTTTTCCCCTAACAGGGTTTCCACGTAAAAATCTTGGTGTTATGGTTTTGCATTTACTTTTCTATGTATGCATTTCCATTGAATGTTATTAATGATATAAATTTAAAGATTGTTAAAGTTTAATTTTGTACTACAATGATTCACCCCCCTTCTCAATGTGCCTTGTTTCCAACAATTGGAATAAAATGTAGATCCTCAAAAGAATAAATCTAATATCTTGGGGAGATCTTGGAAAGAATTTCAATAGATTCAAATAGTCTTGAAAAACAACTTATGGTAGCTCTAGATGATCTTGACCAGTCAAAATTTGAATTCCATAAACTACAAGTGAATCTTAAGGATGCAGAAAAATTCATTGAGTCTCTGAAAGAAAAGATAAAAAAATCAAGAGACAATAGAAATGAACTCTATGATCAGATTCAACAAAAAGAGAATAAGAGATATGAAGATAAATAATCAAGAAAATCCTTGAAAGAAAACAAAGAATAATGAGAAAATATTACCCAAGAAAATACAGTTCTGAAAGTTGAAATGGAATCAATCAAAATGAGAATGACCAAAGAGGTTGAATATAGAAAGAAGAATGAAGAAAATATGGTTCAATCCTTGAAATAAAAATCTGAGGTATGTAGTCTATTGGATGATGAATTGGAAGTATCTAGAAATAATGAATAAGCACTTGTAAGACAACTGGACGATCTAAAAAATGAACTTTCTATTACAAACGAATACAAAGAAAAGTTCAAAGATAGCTCTTCCATGCTTGATGAACTGATTGATAATCAAAGGATTCATGGTGACAAAAGATGTCTTGGACATGTAGAAGGAGAAAGCTAAAAATCTAGACAAAATAATCTTGGTTAGAGGAATTTAGGAGAAAGACAATTCAAGCAACAAAATCAAATGAATAGACCTAGAAGATATTCGGTAAGACAACGTAATGCTCAAAATTTTAATGGATACTATTTTAATTACAAATTTTTTGCACACATGGCTTCTCAATGTAGAAGTAGGATAAATCAAAGTGGTCCATAGTTCTTAGGTCAATGTTTCAATTTTCACAAGATTGGTCATAAGTCAAATGAATGTAAAAGTATGATGAATCAATCTCATAGAAATTTTAGATACTACACATGCAAAAAACTTGGCCATACTACTAACCAGTGCAGATCAAGAGGAAACCAATGGAACAATTCTTCTAGAAAGAGAAAATTTATATGCTATGATTGCAACAAATTCAGTCATATTGCAACACATTGTTGGAATAGAAAAGGTCTAGTAAATCAAAAGATAAATGTGCAAAAGGATGTGAAAGGAAAAGGTAAGATCACTGTGGATGAAGTGAAGAAGAAAATGAAAAATAAATGGGTGAAGAAAGAACCCTCTGCTGAAGAAAGTATGTCAGCACCAAAACTTACGTCTGGGAATTCCTCTAGGAATTAGTTTGAGGCCTTTGGCCTAGAAGGAGCAGTAAATAAAATCAGATGAACCCCTAATCGAAAAGTCATCAGATGTGGATGTGTTCAATAGATGCAACAATTATCAATAAATTCTACTGAACTCATTAGTGCAAGTGGTATGTCAAATTGGAGGTCCGCAGATGCTTTATCAGTCATAGTGTACAGACAGAGTGTAATCAAATGTATTAGGGTTAAGGCATTTATTGCGACAAAAAATTAGGAGTGTAAAAGATAAAAGGTCACTTCTCCACTTCATTTTTCACCTTGCATTTGGAAGAGAAGAAGTCAATAGAACTCATAGGTGATATTTGGCAATTTGAAGCAAGATTCAAGCATCGGAAGTGATTCAGCATTCAAATTATGCTTCGGAAAAAAAGGTATTTTTTAGGAAACTTTTCAAAATTTAGATTTGGTAAAATGAATACTCCTTTGGTAGTTGAAGTTAAGGATCGACGTCGACCTAAATTCAAGTGTTACCGCTATAAATCCCATGAGATTGATCCTTTAGGATATTTTTCATCTATTCTGCATGGAGTCCTGCATAGAAAGGATATTAGGGTTTATGTTCATGCAAACATTGAAGAATTGGGAATTTCCCAATTATTGAATTTGTACAATAATTATCTTGTTGTTGAAGAATTTAGTTTGAAGCAAGAACACAAAATATTGGAAACAAAGAAATTCATTCAGATGGCTAAATTTCATATATTTCTTTAATAAGAATGGATCTGTTATGTCTTGAGTCAGGTACATGATGAGTTTATATGGCTTAATACTACATTAAAAATCACTAAGGAATCCATCAATGTAGTAACCAGTCTAAATTCATCTAGTGGATTACCTATTCTCAAGTCCATGAAAAACTAGACAGTTACAAATGTCATAGGATCGACATATGATAGAAGGGAAATGACCATCGACAACATTATTGATGTAAATGTGGAATTTTCATCCATGTTCATAGGTTACAAAATTTACCATTCTAACCATGAAAATTTAGTGTCTAACACAACAATCTATGTAGCTTACCAGATGGTAATGGAAGATGTTGATTACGACCTTTTTGAGTTGCCAAGAATTCATTTGATGGAGAATTTGGTAAAGATGAAGAAAGATAAGAAAAATTCATTCAAATATGGTACTCTTCTTTTGTGACTATTTTTCTACTTGATGGAAGAGATTCTAGGAATCAGAAAGGTTCATTGGTGAAGAGATGTACCACTAGCTGAAAAAATTAGAGATCTGTTATATAGTTCTAGGGACATGAAATCAAGAAATGCATCTATGTTGGGATATTTCAAAGATTTCCAATCTATGATGCAAGCAAGGGAGAGGATTCCTACCTCTATTGTAGAGAAATACAAGGAATCTATTTGCTTCATGGTGAGGGTTGATCAATGCATGATGGAGGCCGCTAATCCGAGGACAATCTGGATCATGCCCATGGGATATGAAGTTGATGAGAAATTTTTTGATATGTACACTCAAAACATATTGAGCCTACCAATAGATTCAGTATAAGAGAGATTTGGAACATATGTTGAGAAGGAAAAAAAGGTGCACAGTGAGCTGAGAAATCATGTTGGTACTAAGAGAGTAAGAAAATAAGTTGAGGTTCTTATAGAGATCTTTAAAGTATCTATAAAATTTATTCAAGAAGCTAGACAGAAAAGGGCAGAAGAAGAAGCAGCTAGTCGTGCCACTAAGGAGGCATGAAAATCATATTCAGTTGGTATGACAATGCAAATTGGTCCAACTAGAACCACTAGGATCTGTGTATATCACTTTGCCCCTACAAAAAAGGCCACTCTTGTAAAAAATTAACCTAAGAGATCCAAAAAGGAAGGGAGGAAAAAGAGAAAAAGAATATATACATCTATTTTGGATGTTGAGAAGACAAACTCTGATGAAGAAATAAAAGAGATCACACATAAGGCAACAAAACAACAACAGTCTCAAAGGGAAATCATTTTGGTAAGAGAGACTAGGCAAAGAAGAAAGAAAAGACTGAAAAACCAGGTATGTCAGCCCAAGTAGTCAAAAAGGCTCTGGTTTAGGATGGGAATCTCAATCCACTTCATAAATGGTATGAATCTTTTGATGTATCTGACAAAATAATTATGGAAGAAGCAACTAACAAGAATATGAATGTTTTTAATAGAGATTATGAATAGTCTAACAAAAAAATTGTATGACATTCTGGAAGCAAGAAGGTTAAGTGTTAGAACCAAAGAAAATAAAATGCAAGAGAGGAATCTTGTTGAACTATGTCTAGCAATGTCTGTGAATGAAATAAAATCACTCCTGAAAAAGACCCAAAATAAATTCAAAAGTAAATCAAGGATTAAAAAACTTATGATTGGTGAGACCGATGAATTCACAAAAGAAATAGAGGAAATTCTAAGAGAAATACTATTGAAAGAAAGAATTCAAATTGTGTCTGAGAAAACACATGTTGTGAATGATCTACCTAATCTGGTAGAAGAAGTAGGAGAAAGCAATGTTAATGATGATAATAATGTTGATGTTTTTGTCAACACTAAAACTACTATGAATGATGAGGGTATATCAGTTGAAAAAGTGGAAATATCCAAAGCCGAATCAATACCTTTAACTAATAAAATACTAGTTGAGGAGAAGAAAGATAATTCCAAAGAAGCTCCAACTGCAACAAGAGACACTGTTGAGTTTGTGAAGAATGTTTTAGTCACACAAAAGAAGGAACTGGATCTAGGATTGATTGAAGGTCCTATTCACTTGTCTAATTTAAGCCCAATTCAGAAAATGAAAGTAGAATTTTTTTCTCAAGCTTAGGCCAGAGAATAAATAATTCAAGCACACATTAAGGATAGTGAACTACTAAATCTGTCATCTAGAGTACTAGAGAAGATAGTGTCATCTTATGTAAAATATTTGACTAGCTCATCTTCCCATGAACTAAAAAGGATAATCAATTCAGTTGGGACTCACTTTGAGTCATTAGAAAAGCCAGCCATTGCAAAATTCCAGAATGAATTTGATGCTAAGAGGTTCCAAGGAGTGAAATTTTTGATTTCCCAAGACAAAAGCTTCCTAACTACATGCATTAAGAATATAGAGAATGCTTTATCAAAAGGAGGGAAGATCTATAAGAATGTATATCTTTTTCAAAATTCACAGAGGAAAATGAAAAGAAGATCAAACACTTGAAAGACAAGTTAAATGGTATCTCTGAAGAATTTGATTCGATAGACTCAAGTATTGGGAAAGAAAAAAGTTAAGTGATGTCTCTCCTCAATAACATAAAAGGTTTGTAGCATGAAAATGACAAAATTGTTGCCAGAAGTTGTGAACTCTGATGCATAATTTTTCCTAAAGTTGACATATTGTCAAGTGCTCTAAAAGAAGGAGAAGACTCTATAGGAGTTTCTGATCGGACCAACCTGGAGACTGTTGAAACATACTATTATTTGATATGTGGTCACCTCACAATTATGGAAAGTCTTAAAAACATTTGGGATGTAAATCTAGTGCAACTAAAGAAAGATTCTGCTGACATCTTTTAGCTCATGTAAGTTATAGTTTTTGCATAATATTTTTTGGCATGTGACCCTGAAATTTTCTATTGATGTTAAAGGGGGAGAAGAAGTGATGTGAAAGATACTCAATCATCACAGGGGGAGAACCTTTTCCATTGATGTTATAGTTTTTACATAATATTTTTTGGCATGCGACCCTGACCTTTGCCATTGATGTTATAGGATTCATTGATCGGACCAACCTGGAGACTGTTGAAACATACTATTATTTGATATGTGGTCACATCACAATTATGGAAAGTCTTAAAATCATTTGGGATGTAAGGTATTGTTTTTGCATCATATTTTTTGGAATGTGACCCCAACCTTTGCCATTGATGTTAAAGGGGGAGAATAATTCAATTGAAAAATTATCAACCATCTCAAATGGAGAATTGTATTTTTTAATTTTTGGTAGCAGTACAGTCTATCTTGGTACTTGGTCTAACACTTACTCATTTTTCACTAAGTTTTTCCATCAACACAAAAGGGGCAGATTTTTGGTAAGAGACATTGCGTATATCACTTGGTATTTTCATTCATGGCAACCATAATCAATGATTAGATCTTCTCACCATTATTCATCCATACCGTTAGGAAGATTGAAGATTGTCAAGCAAGAACAAAGTATCAAGTAGCATAGTGTTCATTGATCTATAAGATGATTTTAGATTATCACTTTTCTTTACCCATCTTAAGGAACATCTATTTGCATATTATCCTTTTTTTATCTAAAGCGCAATGGCTCGTATCGGTTCATGTGAAAGATAGGAGATTCAATTATCGTGTTTTCATTTTTTCTTGTATTAAGGCTGACCTCATGAATGTATTAAGTCATGCATGTATCATAATTTATTAGATAATTATTTCTATGTTCTAATATCTTAATTTGGGTCCTCGCCAAGTTGTGGTCGATCATTAAGGGTATGCATATTATATTTCTCATAATGTGAGTTGACAGTTGTAATTCTCTTATGTTATTTTGAAGGCAACAAAGTGTAATAAAATCCTATGTTGTGAATATATATACATGATCGAAAGTATCATTTTAAATGATGCATAAGTTGTTTAAGTGTTTGAATTTTGAGTTATAGTAGAGAAGAGGTGCAATGAAGCATAGTTTCACTTCCACATAGAAGATATGTGTTGTTTGTGTGAGCAGAGAAAAGAAGAATTAAAAAATCAGTCTCTAAGGGAGGAGATATATTATTGTACTTAATTTGGAGTTGTAATCAGGCATTTTAGATGCTATCATCTCAGTTCAAATCCTCATATGGCTTTAATCTGAATTCATTTTCTTTGAGTAGTGATCTCTAGGCATTGTGCCTAAATGTAGGTGCATTCCCCTTTTGTAATCCTCATTTTTTAGTATACTCAAAATCATACTTGTGCATTGGCCATCCACCATGGTTTTTCCCCTAACAGGGTTTCCAAGTAAAAATCTTGGTGTTATTGTGTTGTATTTACTTTTCTATTTATGCATTTCCATTGAATTTTACTAATGTTGTAAAGTTAAATATTGCTAAAGTTTATTTTTCCACAAAACTGATTCATCCCCCTCTTAGTGTGCCTTATTTCTAACATGCTCAATCTTCTTCACACTCTGATTTAAAATGAAATGATCTAATCTTTATTCAAACAATTCACATTCACACTTCACATACATTCACTGAGAATACACCACACATACACTTGAAAATGAAGTAAAAATTGCTCTTAAATATCCACTGCATGAGTTTACATCAACCACTTTGTCTGCCACAAGTAAAAGAATAAATTACAACTATCAGCCAAATTCATGAGAAAATCTCAATGTGCACCAACCTCAGTCGATCACATCATAATGAAGACCTAAATCAAAATCCTTGAACATGCCAAACAATAAAATATTAATCCATAAGCATCCACAACACACTACAACCATCATCTCGGCCAAGAACATGAAAACCTCAAACACACAATGGAAAATCTTTGATCATGAGAACATCGATCAATGTAGACATACCACAATGATATATCATGATATAGAGACATCATTGAAAATCACAATATCATACAGAACAACTTAGTTTACCAAAAATGCATTGTCTTCTTCTAGAACCATGTGCTATAGTAATATAATAATTGTAGGAAATCAATGACTCATAACTCACTCCAATATTAATGCATACAGTGGGAACTTCTAGAAAAAATACTAGATAGGCTCAACAAGAAACCCTTTAATGCACAAACTTTGATTATCAACATACACAACTCTCCATCATTCTGATCATCACAACTTCACAAACTTCCTGCAACATATTTATTTTAATTTTTGCAATATCCTCAAAATATATAGCCTTTAGAATCATCAATGCTAATAGTGTTGACATCAATAACAACCACATATCAGCAACACAACCACAACATCCAACACCAAATACTAATTCAAAACATTTACACAAGAATATAAAAACGTGTGGAAAATCAAAATAAGAACAAAGTTCTTCTAACTTTCCCCTCAATTAAACAATCTTCATCAACCTCTATTGAGTGATAACCAATTCTACAAAAAAGAACACTAGAATTATTTTTCTTCCTCACTTTCTTGTAAAGCTTCACTCAATTATCAATCAAAGAAAACATTCTCAAGTGCAAGGCATTCCTCATATGAATCAAAATTGGATTTCTTATAATGACTAACATTCTCAAAATATAACATGCTCATATGAGGGATAATCTTACCATCCTCATGAATATAAAAATCATCACAAATGTTGGAAACACATCCTTGGTTCAAATTGAAATGTAGCTCATTAACAAAGAGATTAGGTATACCAAGAAGAAATTCAAGATCATGTATCTCAAGTTTGACTCTTACATCCATGCTTTCCTTAGCAATACTATCCTTAAGATTACACTTGTGGTAGTTGAAAACTCAAATTTACATGACCAATAATTTTTATTTTTTTGCCTATATCATGATTAACACTAAGATCCATAAGTTTTGTTCCTATGAAGTATACATTTGCAACACTACACAAGCACAAAATTCTTCAATTACATATTCAAGATGTTCATCCCAATAATCTAGTTCATCATACAAGGAAATTGGCTCAAGAGGAGGAGTTAGACAATTAACTTTTAGGAACACTAAATGGTACCCTTCTATCAACCTCAAGGGTTTAGTAAAAACCATAGTGACCCTAGTTAGTAGGTTGTATGGGGAGAAGGATGCTTCTCATTTTCAATAATCCTAAGTCTCATTTCTACATATGTTGCTTAAAAAAGGGCCAATTTTAAACTATGTACTTGTTTTTTCACTCACTTTCTGCAATGAAATTATGAGATTTGAGTCTCCTCTAGTGGGCATAAAGCCAAAATTCTATATAACCTCTTACTTGTGTTATATTATTTATGCAGCTAATAAATTCTTTGGGGATGAATTGGGCATGGCACATCCCATGTTATTTTGTCCATGTTTATTGCTAGGACTGATGGGAGCATAAATATTCATCCAAATATGATCACATCTATGACTAATTATTTGCTCCCTTGCATGAGATTATAGAGTGATACTTGTCAATTTTCATTTCTTGTGACTTTCAATAATATTTGAAGAGGTTATAGAGTGATACTTGAGACAAATAGTTACAGTTGTACTTTATCTATTGTTAGAAATCATATTCATCCAAATGCTAATTATATGGAGGCTTGTGTGTATCCTTGAATATTGTTAGAATTAACCTTGATTTGTGTGACTCAACACAATATTGATCCATAGGTCAAGTTAGTTAACTTATTGCATCTAAGTTACACATTTATCAAGTGTAACTTGATCAAATAAAATTCATGTACACATCAAGTTTTACTTGACTAACCCGCTTTCAATGCATATCCAAGTGTATTTGGCTAATCAGAACACCTTGCATCATTTCAAGTATCACTTGACTGGGTATATCAAACATGTATAAATCCAGTGTCATTTGATGTCATCATGAGCCCTTCATTACACAATTTTTAATAAGTATGAATTTCAAGTGGTAATAGGACATGTTATGTCCTTTTGATACCCACATATTCTTTTGAGTGCAAGAAAAGAATGAGCCGAGGAAGGTGATGAGAATATCATGAAATAGTGAGAATATAATGTTCTACAACTGTTACATGAGAAAGTGGGAGGGAAAGGACATGCTAAACAATCACTTGATAGATATCATTTCCATTGAAGTGAAATTTTTGCAATACTAATTTGAATGCACGAAATTCATCAGTACTGTGTTCAAGAGTTTGATGGTGTCAACAATGTGGAACTCTTACATCTTTAGGTTATATAGCACTAGTTTGTATTTTATTGGTGGTAATGTTATGAGTTATTTGTTTAGAAGTAGTTGTAGCTTCCTTTCAATTTCACATGGTGAATGTGGAGGTTAAATCTTTTATAATTTGTAAGGTCTTTTGCATTTGCTATATTCACTGATTTATTGAGTTGGAGGTTGATGAGGATGACCTAAGGTGATTCTATCATCCTTTCCATTTTTGTGAGTCATTGGTTGTTCTTTAGGAAGAAGGAAATTCATATCAGGAGGAGAATCTAAGATCACCATACCATCACTACAAAGGCTTAGGTATTCCTTAGGAAAATGTATGTTGTGAGGGGGATCTTGATATCCTAACCCCTTTGTGTTTTCATTAATTGAGATTTGGTCAAGGAGTTGATTAATTTCATGTTCACTTTTTGTATCAAATCCTTTTTTACTCAAGATTGTGAATCCATTTCCATATGTTTCTTCTAGATTAATTGGAGTGTTTCGTACTTTCTTATCACAAAATGGTTGAGTGTTTTATTGTTTAGAGGAGATAGGTTCACCTATTTTAGGGAACTTATGTTCAACTTTTATCTTAGTTTCAATATGTAAGTAACCAAAAATCTCAAGAGGTCGTATTGTAGGGGTTTTTCTTTTTTTTATGGATGGATAAAAGGATTCATTAGCTTCAAGGTTATTAAGATAATTGTTAAGGAACATAATCATGTTGTCATCATCTTCTCCAATGAAGTCAACATCATGAGGAGAACATGCATTAGGAGTTGTTTGAGCATGAGTAAGTTCAATTTTGTTAGGATCATTTCCAAAAGAACAGTCTGACACATCCACCAAAGATTTTAAGGAAATCCATAACTTTCAAAAAAACAAATCCATGATGCAATATTGAACCAATACACTTGAAATTAAAGAAATTGGAATAACAACAATTTTGCAAATTGTAATAAAAAACTAAAAGTAGCAAATAGAAGCACAAAAAAGAAAGTTTAAACCCTAAAAACTGGAAAATCAAAGTCACTAGGACTAAGACACCATTAACGATGTCTTTGTCCGACTTTTGAAATTTTGAGGTTCCAGGGATAGGAACATATAGAAAACAACATAGAGAGGGTTCTGAGCCAAAAACTACAGAGGGACTAAGATGCCAGGAAGGCGTTTTAGTCCTAGCAAAGTTTTTTCTTAGAAAAATAGTAGAATCTCAATTATTTATAGTATTCACAAATTTCCTATTCAGGGAGCTGATGTTTATAAATAGAAAAGTGTGCAAATGAATTTAAGAAAATGTAACTAATGAAAAGAAAGTGGATGCAAAATTAAATGCAATTAGGATGATTGAGAATGCACTTCTCAATTTTTCAATTAGATCAAATGATGAAAAGAAGAAAAATGCAACCTATATGCACTTTCACTAATGCAAATATGAGAAACCCTAGATGCAATTTCACTAAATATGAGAAATCCTAGATGGACTTTCACTAATGAAAGATGTAATGCAAGAATAAATGCAACCTAGATATAGGACTTTAATGAACTCTGAATTAGAAAATGAATGCTCTAAGATGTCGGGTTCACCAAAATGAGTCATTGAGAAAATGATGGTGGGGGAATTCCCACTATTTTCTCTAGGTCAGACAATAATTCCCTAGGAATCCAAGTTTAATTGACTATCAACCTTAAAGGTGATTCAATTCTCAAGAAGGAAGACCTAGTAAGGGGTTCTTTAAGCTTTGAGGGGTTCACCACCAAGAAAAAGCTTCAACAAGATAACTTAACAATCAACTCACAACACCTAGTAATGCAACTCAAATGATGGATGCAAATGATGAATTTAAGTAACAAAAAGTTATGATTTGTGTACCTCGAAAGTCTAGAAATGTGATGAGGATTATGGAAATGTAAAAATTCTATCAAAATGTGCTAGGGAGGACTAAGATGCACTTACTATTATCTTATTTCCACTACTATTTTCTGGGGCAGATGCAAAGTCTTTGGATGCTAGAACATGATCTGCAAGAATCTCTACAAAATCGCTTCGAGAGGGCTAAAACACCCTAGGTGGTGAATTAGTCCCATCTGGAATTTCTAAAATCTTCAAATGTGGTCTTGAGGCTCATTATCTGCACTGCCTTCTTAAATCTCAGGTCCTTAAATTTTCACATCTAGCCTATAGGTGAGTTTCCATGAAGATGACAACTTTTCAAAGCAACTTTGTGACTTTTCAACTTTTCACCTCAAATAATCTTCAATTCTTCAACCAAAATTTGCAATCACAAACACATAAGAGAGGAAAAGCTTGTTGATTATTAGTAAATGGGGGTTTTCCTTGGTAAAACCCCTTTTGGTTAATTAAAACTTGAAATTAAATGAAATAAACGAGGGAAATGATGAATGAAAAAATTTCTATGTGGCAACTCACCAGACCCTTGTTATGAAGTCTATAAAATTTTCTGAGATGGCTAGCTTGGATATAGATCTTGAATAAAATGAATTCTTGATAGATATGGACTTGAATTGCTTGCTTGAATCAAAACCCTACATCACAATTGTGTGCTCAATATGACACATGATGTAATAAGATCTTTGATATGATGCTTGAATCTTGATGATGGCTCAAAATTATTGATGAATTTCTCTTGAATGCTCTATAATGCTCTGTTGAAATTGCTAGAATGTTTAGATATGAAAAATAAATGAAAGAACATTGTATTTATACTTATCTATGCTTAATATCCTAAAATTACACCACAACAAAATGATATATGAATTCATTAATTAAAGGAGGCTAAATCCCACCAAGATTTAAAATTAAATTTTTTAAATAACCTAAGGGGGACTAAGATGCCCTAGGTGGCATCTTAGTCCCAAGGCATGAAAATTAGGGCATAGACTCCAAAAAGGGGCCCATTTAAGGTTCCTTTGAAATAAGGTTCCAAGACCTTTTGGGGGACAAAGATGACCTAGGTGGTGTCTTAGTCCTGACTCAAAAATAAGGGACACGCAACTAGAATCATTAAATTATCATTTATCCTTTGATGTTTGTTAGGATTATCCATTAAATAAATGTAGTTTATTAGGCTTGTGGATACAAAATAGAACCAATTAAGAAATAAATAGGGATAAACAAAGAAAGGCGGGCCCAAAAAAGTGTGAAAATGCAAGGGTATGCATTTTCCTACACTACACCTTCAATCCTCTTCAAACTTGAAATCTGCATATACACAAAGAGAGGAAATGTTCTGTCATTTAGGGGCCTTCCTTATTCAAACCCTATGTTAGTGTTTCCACTTCCACAATGGCAACGCCAATGATAAAATGATAATGGATATGAAGGAATGATGAAATTACATTCATTGTTGTAACTCACCAACCTTCAATGGATTCCTTGAGGGATTGAAGTAATGCCCATCAATCCAAGGTCTCCGATATTTCTTTCTTGATTTTCTTAAATGATCTGGAGACCTACAAAAACTATTAGCATTTTATAAAATAATTTTAAAATGAAAACACATGAACTCACATAAGATTTAACATGATGTTGGATCTTGAATTGCTGCAATAAATATTTGAAATACTATTCTTGATTTTCTCTTGAATGATATTGACAATAGTATTTTCTCCCGAATGTTTGATTGATTTTCACTTAAAGTTATAATGATTTAATAACTAGGTACTTATACACTATTATTCTAATTTCTTAAAAATCAAATCTCGAAAACTAACTTTAGATATTTGAATTTTAAATAATAATATGCCAACATCGACATATTTGAATTTGGAGCTGAAATAGAGGGAAGTAGGCACCCTAGGCACTAGCATCCCAACCCTATTTTCCAAAAAAAGTCTTAGGAACAAAGTATTAAATGAGATAATTTTAATTATGGTTGAAAATTATTGATAATTGTTAAAAATGTGTCACAGGATACATAATTTAGGAAATTTAGTACTCAAATAGGTCTAATAACTTGAAATGGGTGAAAAAACATATAGTGAAATTGTCAAGGGTGATAATTTAGGATTGTACAATGTTAAAAAATGATATTAGGGTCGGTGCAGGATGATAGATTTTTTTAGTGCATTGGGGTTTTTAAAACTATTAGACTTGGCTATGGCTACCAAGATATTTAGACCAAATGGAAAGCACAAAAAAAGAGAATAGAATGTGACAAGAATAAACTCTATTCTTATAAATATGATTCAATGATATGAGATGATTGTACAATGAGAGAGACCCCTTGGTTATATAGCCAAGGCGAGATGGAAGATGTCATAGGATTATGACAAGTGTCTTAATCATAGGACATCAAACAACTAATCACACTTACCTAGGTTCACATGTAGCAGTTGTCAGAAGATAAGATAACAACTAATGACAACTAATACCTTCTAGAAATATTCCTTCATATGACCTAATCAAACTTAACTAACATGTAAATAAGTCCCCTAGTAATGAATTAACTAGGTATAAGAATTTATTTACACCAACACCCCCCCTTAAGTTCAACTTAGGGAGTAGCGGATTATTATGGAAATGACACAAATATGGGTCCCAACTACTAGGCTAAGTTAGGTACCCATGTACATATGAAATGCAATCTCTCACAAATTGAGAAAAGGAGAAAACCCAGTGGGACAAAAATCCTCCCCAAAAGAGATGAAATACAAAAAAATTCTCTCAATGATGCATGAGAAGGCCAAAACCCCATGTGAGGAAAAATACCCCCATAAGAGTGAATTAGAAGAGAGACAATGAAGACCCCCTCAATGTTGAGTCTCCTGCAATGATGGTAGAAGCTCGACATTGAATGTTGAAGATGATCCAGTCTCACCAAACAACATTCCTCCCTTAGGAAGAAACAAAACCGAGAAAGTATGCAGGATGTTACAAATATGGATGATGGATGATGATGTCTCTAAAACATGCTCAAGTGTCTCCATGTCAATGTTGAAAGATAACACACTCCAAACAAGCATTTTAGGCCACACTGTTGAAGAGGAAAATCTATAATCTAGTAGAGATGAATGTAGAACATGATCCAAAGAGAAAGATATCCCCTCTGAAGGAAAAAAATCCTCGTTCAAATTTTGTACACAAGTATCCACACTCATGTCAAACTACAAAGAATGATCATGTAGAGAATGAACAAGAGGGTTAGAGTGATCCATCACAATAACTAAAGAAGGGGAATCTTCATGAAAGAGAATATGAATGTCATAAATAGTGTCCCCCAAATAAACAAGATGAGACTCCACAAATAAGTTTGAAATACCTGTCAAGAATTCATCCAAAGTAGCCATATCTAGAAGACTATGCGGATCTTGTTGCACTGAATCACAAGGAACCAAAACTGTGGAAACACAAGTATCATCAGGTACAATAGTAGATGGAGGAGATAGAATGCATGAATAAAAAATTGGATCTGATGTGAGAAATCCCAAGTTCAAGGAGTCAAATGTCTCCTCTGAATCATGGTTCATGCTAGAAATATGATCAATAGCCAAAGGAACAATGTCACCATGAGAGGAAAAATGTGTAAAGGTATAAAACTGAGATGAATGATCAACCACCCCAGTAGCAATGATCTCTCTAGTCTCCAAGTCTTGAATGATGATTGAATCAAGTGTGAACTCCATAGTTCTCCCATCTCCACCATGTGTAATATGATATATGGAAAGAAGATTATTCATCAAATGAGGAACACACAAGACATCTAGAAAAGTGTTGTCTCCAAAACTAATAGATCCCTTCCCAATTATACTCATGTATGTATTGTTTCCCATCAAGATAGGAGACATAGTACAAGGATGAAAATAAGAGAATATAGACTATGAAGATTCCATATGATGAGATGGTCCTGAATCTAGAAGCCATCTCCCTAATCCCCAACCTAAAAAATCACAAAGCGCTTGTCCTTTATTTCTTGATGTAGATGCTGAAATTTTTTCCTTTTTATACTGTTTTGAAGAAGAAGGAGGTGATTCAAACATTCTAGAAGGAAAATCAATTTGATTCTTTTTGAGAATATGTTTCAACTCATCAATATCCTTCTTATAACTATAATGTTCTCCATGTCCATCCTTCTTAGATGATTCCTCTTTGGAAGAGGATTTTTTTCTTTTCTTGATCTGAATATGGATGATTTCTTGCTTTCTTCTATTTCTTATTTGATTTTAATTCTTTGACCTAACTAATAAACAATTCTTGAGATTTAGAAGTCTTCATGAGACCCATTGAGATAAGCTTTTTTTTCTCATGTATCAACATATCATAAATTGATGCGAATGAAGGTGGTGTATATGTAGACCCCATAGTTAATATATGAGTATGAAAGCTAGAAGCAAAAGAGGCATAATCGATACCAAGATTTTTCATTGTATTGTAGACCAACTGAATATCCATCTTATCAATTCCACATGCTTTAAATTTGTCTCTTAAATCATTAACCTTAGTGATGTAGTCTTAGATGTTTTCAAAGTACTTAGGATCAAGGCTCATCAGTTCATTATCAGTTTGATATCTTATTACTTCATCTCTAGTACCATATAATTTTTTCAGTTTGTCCCATGCTTCATGAGAATTTTTAAATGATTTAATTTGGAACAAAAAACATTGAGAAACAAGTCTACGAACACACCCAAGAGCTTTAGTATGTTCAATCATCCATTTTATCTTTTTATCTACATCTGTAGGTTTACGTGGCTTATTTTCAACATATAGAGAGTTGCCTTCTTTCATTAGAATAATCCATGCATTTTTATTCCACGTTGAATAATTATATGATGTGAGCAAAGGAACCTTAGAATGATCCATGAAAACAAGAGAGAATAAGAAAAAAAATCAAGGAAAGGTACCAAGAGATCCCCCCCAAATCACTCAATCAAGAAAATCCCAAGCAATATCTGATTTGGAATTTTATATTTAGTGTATTTACTGCTGCTAGATGCCAAAAAATAACAAGCTAGACTTGATCTTAGTGCTTACAAATGCCAAAAATAGGCCACAAAATCAAGTACAATTTTTGGTACAAAATGAGATCAATTTGATTATAACATTGAAAATTACACAAAAAGTATGCACTTTCAAAAAAAATTACACGCAAAAATGTTATTGTAGGAGCAAGATATGAGCTCCCAAAGTTCCCAAAATGAGGACGAAGCAACAACACCTATGCAAATCTGAAAATTCTAGAAAAACAAGGAACCAAAAAAAAAAAAGGATTGAACCACTATGACGAGTGCAAAAAATTAGCCAAAATAAAAAAAAGTGCTCAAAAAAAGGAGTCAAAATAAGCAAGATATGGTCCTCCAAAGTTCGCTAGCGAAATTGAAAATGCAATTGGAGAGGTGGGTAAAAATTCTTAAGGGCCTGATGATGTCAACACTAATGTGTTGCGGATGCACACAAAACTCAGTCTTAAATTTGAAACTTATATGACCATCATGAGAATATTCGCCCTTCTTCTTTGAACTTTCATTACTTCCCGACCTTAAAATTGGCGTTCAAGTGAACATTGCAGCTAAAAAATTCTCCTTGCCACAAAATGGAATATTCACCTAGATGTTGTCGGATTTTGTGACTTGACTATCAGTGTGTGAGGAGTCCACTGGATTGTAATTTTCGTTAGTATATTTTTGGTTGATTGAATTTTTGAATGGAGACCGCCGAAAATATTAGGGGCCCGCCAGTTTTTATTTAATCCACCAACCAAAGCAAACAGTGTTGATTTTGACTTTCTCAGCCATGTGTTGAAAGTAGCATGTTGGGCCACGTGGGACATGGCTAAGAAATGAAATATTTTTGTGTGGCCGACTCTTGAGGGCTCGGTACTCTACGTATGTGCAGGGTATGGTACCTTTTGCGGACTGGTATGATTTGCAGAAAATATTTTCTGCCTTTTCATTTTTATTTTTTTTAAATTAATAAAAATTTCCCCAAAAACTTTAATTGGTGATATATGAAATAAACTGATTGAAATTATTTTTCACAAAAAATCATAACATGCAATTATAATGACCTGGGGGGCCATACGGTTCCTTGGGAAAATGTTTTTTTCTTCACGAGAGAACTACTTTGATTTGGATGAATTTGTAGTCGATCTTAGGGTTTTTGGCTCTTCTGGATGTGATGGCAAGGTCAGATTTGACCCAAAATGCTGCAAAATTTCAGCTACCTTCTAGATCCAGCAACCACCCTTCAACTTCAAACCCTCATAGATTTGGCCTCGTATGTTCAATTTGGATGAAAAAAAGGAAAATTTGACTTTCTCAAACCTTTTGAATGCAATGGTGAGCTTATATTTTCACCAAAAATATTCGATGTGAACCTACAATAAAGAGCCACAAATGGAACCTCCCCAAATCTGGTATCTCTCTTTAGAAAAATACTCTCCAATGACACCCAACCTACTCTAATACCATGTTAGAATTGGCTATGGCTGCCAAGATCTTGAGACCAAATGAAAAGTACAAATAAAGAGAACAAAATGTGACAAGAATAAACTGCATTCTTATCAATACGATTCAATGATATGAGATGATTTTATAATGAGAGAGACCCCTTGGTTATATATCCAAGGTGAGATGCAAGATGTCATAGGATTATGATAAGTGTATTAATCATATGGCATGAGACAACTAATCACACTTACCTAGGTTCACATGTAGTAGTTGTCAAAAGATAAGATAACAACTAATGACAATTAACACCTTCTAGAAAGATTCCTTCCTATGACCTAAGTAAACTTAACTAACATGTAAATAAGTCCCCTAGTAATGAATTAACTAGGTACAAGACTTTATTTACACCAACAAAAACAAAAGATAATAAATTATAGACATTGAAATTATACCGACACACTTGATCTTGATTATTAAAATAATTTTGTTCTGAATCGCCTTTCATCCATTAATTGAATAAATCATTATTTATCTGATTAAGTCATTCTCCTCTATTAATTAAATAAATCATTTTGTTTAATTAATTTGATCATCCCTCTTTTAATTAGATAATTCACTTTATTTACCAAAATGTCTAAATTCATCATTTAAATTAAATAAATTAATCTTTATTTGATTTAATCTAACATTATCCCCTTTAGTTAAATAAATCAAAGCATTTATTTAATTAAACCCTTCCTCTCAATTTGATTTAAATCAATGCATAAATTTAAGTTTAAATTGTCATATCTCTTAATTCCTCATTACATTAATTAATATTTGATTAAATTAATCTTAAATCATGTCCCATCCTCTAGCTTTTACCACTTGCACATGAAAATAGATTTAATCGATTTATTAAATCTATATTTTCTTTGAACATGGAATAAAGGGGGAATATTCCTTCAAATTTGAAATCAAATCCATGTGGATTTGTCCTTCCAACAAATAATTCACTCCTCTTACATGTCCGTGGCCTTGAGCCAAGTGACATTATTAACTCCATTTCCTTCTCCCTCCAACATGTCACATTCAAATTTCAAATTTTAATCTCATAGAATTTATCATGCACATTGACCAAAATGTGCACAACCTTCAACCATTCACATCTAACAAGTGGCACTTGGCCATTGGATGTTGAATGATCCCACATTGCTTAATTTCACTCTCTTTTCCAATTCTGAAATCTATAAATGAGAGTTGTTTCCTCTCATTCTATCATCCACAATTTGAGTACACTTAATATACTCAACTTCATCCTCAAGCATATATATTTTCATCCATTTTCATCAAACTTTTAGCTAGGTTATGCAGATTTTAATCATGGAGCTTGATTGAATCTTCATCAAGGTGGATCACTCATCAAATCGTCAACATTGCAAAAAATGAGTTGGGAAAGGGCCAATTTCGACACACCAATTGACACCAATTCCACCATGGGATCAAGAGTTTGCTTGCTTAATTAGGATTTCACTTATCTTTCCATGTTTTGTTTCTTCAATTTCCTATTTTGAGAATTGCAAATGGATTTCATGGGGAATCCTTTTTTTATCTTGCATATGATCTTACTAATGTGTTTTCTTCTTATGTTTGTGCAGGTATAGGATTGGGGTTCACAAAAATAAACTAGACAATAATTTGGAATTTTTTTGAAGGATGTATACAACTAAGTAAAACATCTAAATTTTTCATTTTGAAATGGAACTCACAAGATCTAGAAGTCCATATGTGAAAGGAGAGGTTTGTGCAACACTTGAAATGTTAGTGGCAGTGGCACAAATGATAGTGACACAATGAATGTTGAATTTGAGATAAAATTCATTGGATGTATGTAGGGACAAGAAAAAAAAAGATGAGACTATGAGTCAAGATGACTCTCAATCTCATCATCAAAGTGAGAACCGTGAGGTCAATTGGTAAATCCAAGGGATTTAGTAGTTTTTAGGTATTTATATTGTATTTCATGAATCATATTCCAAACTATCATTGATGATATTTTATGTTTTATTCCATGAAATTATGAATGAAAATGAATAATTTAATGTACTACTATTTTCCTCTATTCCAAATTTACAAGGTAGAATCTTGATTTTTAAATTTTGACTCTTGTCTAGGGATTTAACAATTTGTAGGTATTTAAATTTTATATTGTATTTCTTAAATAATAGATTCATATTCCAAGCTATAGTTTATGGTATTCTATATTTTATTCCATGAAATTATGAACCAAATTGAATAAATTAGTGTACTACTATTTTCCTCTCTTTCCAACTTCGAATATAGAATCTAGATTCTAAAATTTAACTATTGTACCATGATTTCATATTTTAATTGTTTCATAATAATAAGTTTTCTGTGTACTCAATGATTCATTGTTCAAATTAATGGTTAATAATATATTAAAAATAGTAACATATAAAACATTAGCAATTTTTTGATGTGTATCTAGTAGTAGAAAGTAGATTTTTTCTTCAATTGAGAAAATAGATACTAAAAAAAAATGAAGACATTAATGAATTTGAGTTTTGTATTGAAGTTTAAATGAACGAATGCATAGATGAAATCCAAAAAAATTCTCAAAGAAAACTCTCCACAAATCTAAGTTGGAAACTCATTATTGAATTATTTTATCTTTTGTAGCATGCTCCACTATTCATTTGATGGAAGTTCCATTTGTTGTAGTTGATAGTGTTTAACTTGAATTTTTTTTAACAATTCATGATTTGAAATTGGAACTTGACTTGAATGTTTGAATCAAAGTTTCATTCAATTTTATCAATGGTTTGATGGAATCCAAATAGTTCAGGTCTTCTAGGATTTTAGGAAATTGGCCTAAATCTATCTTCCTTGTATCCTCCATCTTCTTTTTGAAAAAAATAATTTCCAATGAATCAAGCTTTGTTGTGTCAAAAGACTTTGGAAAACCAAGCTTTTTCAAGTTACATACCTTTTTATCTAGCTTCTTGATCTTTTTTATAACCTAATCAAGAAATTCCTTTGTTTTACATATTCTTAAACACTTTTGAATGATATATGACACTTTCATTAAGGTATCAATTATGTCATTAATTCCTTTTTATTTTAATTCATTGTCACTAGCTTTGTAAACTATCTTTTATTTTTTATTTGTAATTTTATCTATTGAAATCACATTTTTGTTGTCCCCTATGTATCTCTTGAGCTCCCTATTATGTACTATCAGACCATCAATCAATTGAAACAATTTACACATATGATCAATCCTCTACATTATTTCCTCCCAAATATATTTTTTTATATTTCAAATTGTTTCTGTACAAAATGTAGCTAACTTATTTTGACAATAATTCATTTCATTTTTTTCTTCCCTTAGGTCTGTCACCAAGCTTTCAGTGTTTTTTCCTCTTCCTCCAATTTTGTTCCCAATATTTTTCTTTCACCAATTTTTGTTTTTATTTTTTTAAAGTGTATTTTCATCATCATATTTATTTTTCTCCCATCTAACCTTTTCTTCAATTCATTCAATTCCACCTTTTTTTGCTTATCCTCTTTTCTTGTAGATGTAGAAGCATATTTTTTTATTCTTTTTTCTACTTCATTGATCTTTTTATCAATTGATTTCCTCTTTTCTTTCTGATTTTCTAGGTCTGCCTATAAATTTTGTATTTTAATCTACAACTTTTCTCTCTCTCTCTCTTTCTTTATCAATGATGTGTACACCAATTCAATTTTCTTGTTTGATACATTAATTTTATCAAAAAAATTGTATCCAAAAAAATCCAATTGGAAACTCCTCACCTAAAATTAAAAGTGATCCATCTTATTTTCTAGTTTATTTTGACTTGTGGGAACAAAAAACATGTACTCCATGAATTTAATATTTGGTTCACATGTGGGTAATACTGTAGTTGTTGCAAGCTCTAAAGTTACAATAGATGTACTCTATATCCGTTTCTTCCTTTATTTTTAATACATTTTTAATTTATTTTTAAACTCATCATTGTAATCAAGGCCTAGGGCCATAGAAATACTAAAATAATTGGATGGAAGAGGATTGCTTATAGTGATGGTAATATCTCCAATTATTTGAGATCGATCCCAAGGCTAAGGATTAGCCATTGTTGTTGGAGTCACACTAATTGGAGTTCCTAGAAATAACTCCTTTAGGGTGGAAATTAAGGTAGTGGTACTGGTACTTGTAGTTGGAATTGGACATTTCATAATCCTTTTCTTCTTCAGAAGTTCTTGATCAGTGGATGTGTTTTTAGTATCTTGTATTATGGGCCTCTTGTGTGTAATTTTTTTTTTGTAGTAAATTTTGACCAATACTAGTACTACCCATACCACTGCCATGGCAGTTCTAGTTGTGTTTGAAGTTTGGAGATATTGCAGTCATTTATGAGTTTCTTGGGTTTTTTCATTGATGTCAACACCTTGTACGAAGAAAGTTTTTGAATTTTATTGATGATGTCAACCCCTAGCATTGTAGTTGTTGGAAGTTTGGAGTTATTGTCATTAATGTCTTACTTCTATATAGTTGCAGAGGTTGTTAGTCAAACTTATATTGGGGAGGATTTTTGATGTTATTGAGTTTTCATTGATGTATGAGATAAGTAATGTTGTTGATGTTTTTGTGTCACTTGGTTTCCATGTGATTTTGAGAAAACTTGAATAAAATAGAGTTTAGTGTCATAGAGAGGTTTTCAGTCTTCTACTCCACATATCTTCATTATTGAAGATGTGACCATGTGGATTGGTGGTAGTGATAAGAGGTGTTCAAAGGTTTTATATCCATAGTTTTAGGTTTTGGATCTGAACCACCAAAAATATGCATTTAGGGAAAGATGATTCACTAATAGGCTCCTAGGGTATTTCACCTAGAAGCTTGGTTGGTAGAATACCTCTTTTGCGCTAAGTATTCTTGGTGTTCATTCAAATATTAGGGATTTAAGGTGTGTGATGTGTGAATGTGTCTAAATTCAATCATCTAAATGCAATAAACTAAAAATAGAAGCTAACTATTAATGTAAAAACTAGAGAATGCAACTATTTTTGACAACACATAATGATATGCAAACATGTACAAGATGAGCTAGAAATGTAAATTAAAATAAAATAAAAAGTTGGAAATAAACGGTGTGTACCTAGGAGTGAGTTAAAGACTATATTGGAGGATAGAAATGTTGTTAATGTTGACTGGGACACTTGTGCCAATCTGGGTGACTTAGTCCCAGATCTAGAAAAACTACCTAGAAATCTGCTTCTGCCAAATGGGTATCCAAATCTATAAAAACCTCTGAAAAGTAGGTCCATAACAACTAAATTTGAACTATTGGTGACTTAGTCCACTTTTGAATTTCTAAAATTAGAGAGTGGAAATGGAAGCCCTCGATCTGCACTTTTTATTCTCGTGGGTATCTGGTTCTGAAACTTTGATTCTCAACCTATAAGAGACTTTTAATGGATTTTTTTCCCTAGCCAATAAGGAGGTGTCTTCAAAAATCTTTCAATCAATTATTCAATGATTTCCAAGCCTTCAATGCACCTAAATATGTAAGAACACAATGAAAGAAAGATAGATGTTGATTGTTAGGGTATAGAGGTTTGCCTTGGTCGAACCCCTTTTGAGTAATCAAGCCAAAAAGATGAAATAAAGTAATGACGAATTAAAAAAAAGAGTGAGGGATTTTATCTTTCCATGATGATTGATCTTGAGTTGCAGCAATAGAGGATTCAACTATTCAATGCCTTAGAAAAAGATGTCTTGGTGACCTAGAATGTCAAAACCCTATCTTGCTTGAGAAGAATGAAAGAGGAGTGATGAGTGGATAATGAACTACGAGGTCTAAAAATGATGGGGAAAACTCTTTTTAATACATTTTGTGCCTTAATTTCCTTGAAAATAACACAACACCGATCAACCTCAAGGTTTAGGAGAAAATCCCACTAGAATTTTAAGTTAGATTTGATTTTTGTGCCACATGGGACTAGGTTTCTCAAGGTGGTGGCATAGTCCACCTAAGAAATTTTGAGTGGTTTTGGGGGATTAAGAGATGATTAATGATGTTTTTCATGATTTTCTTCCAAAACACACTAAATTAGGACCTATAAGTGAATTAAGGGGTCATTATAACATAAGAAACAGTCAATTTGTTGATGACAAGCCTAGAAAAGTTTGAGGGTTGGTTACAACACCTTAAAACACTTTGGACTAAGGCTTGGAGAGGGATTATTTGGGTTAATTATGATGAAAGGGTCTTAGAAAAATTAGGAAATGTGCTACAACACTTCACAACACCTTTGCAAGACACCTTACAATCAAAGCAAACCTAGGTCAAAAACAACAAGAAAGGGCCCAAATGAGTGAAAAGTGTCAAGGATACACTTTTTGGAGACACATTTAGCCCCCACTTTAGTGAGAGGATAAACTTGCTTCAAAATCACACTAAAGTATCTAAGTGGTGTGGATGGTGAAGAATGAGAAATATGGAGAAGGTAGTCAAAATCACACATTGAAGGGTGAATAAAATGCAACAACACATGATACATGATCATGCAATGACAAGAACTAGAATGAAGATAAGAAAGAGAGGTGAAAAGTCGGATCAATATTTGACCATTTGTTTAACTAGTTGTGGATCAGATCTAGGATGAATTTCCAAAGAGAAGTATACTCACTCTGGGGCGATGAGACTTTTGGTTTTCCATTAGGTGAGAAGGCCCAAAAGGTGAGAAACATACACTCAACTGGTATGCACTCACACACACACAAGTGGCTATGGGGAAATTCGTGTCACTTGGGATTCCTGCTCAAACCATATCAAGTTTATAGCTCTTGATAACTTTAATAAGGTGCTAGAAAAGAAAATATCTTTTGAAAAGTAAGTGTAAGGAATGTTCAAAGGGATTTAGCTTAGTTCATGCAATGTCTCATGTTAAGGAACATCATGCGTAATTTCTCCAAGAGAGGAAAATTGAAAATGGTCTCATCTTGTTTGTAAGTGAGGACAAGTCCAATATATAATCATGGGAAACATTATACCTATTGCTTCCAAGAGAGGGAATCACAAGAAAAAGAAAAGCACAAAATCAAATGTGAGTGTTGATGTATGCCCCGACTTTAAAGTGTTTTCTAACACCATTACTATGAGAAATTTATTTACAGTAGTAGTAGAAGAAGAAGACATACAAGCTTGTTCAAAAATCCCTATGTCAAGTCATATGTTTCCGATAAGCTACATCATGAAAAGGGTAGTATGTCACATACGAGTCAACTTCAGAAATATCATCCACATCACAATATTTCTCTTATATTTTCATGAAAGGTTAACTACTAGCCAAAAGATACAAAAACAAGAGACATACGAGGACAAGGATAACTAGCCTCATTCCCTCACTTAATGTAGGGAAAGAGTGAGCTGAAAGGAATGGATGAGATGCAAGGTAGAGTTAAAATTAGTATCAATTAGAGGAATTAGGTTCCCCCACAGATGGGAGAACACCAAATTCCTTAATATTTTGAAGTCTACTACACAAAGCCTTACATTCATTGGTATAATGACCATGAACTCATTGGTAGGCATGAAAGGAATGTTTGTGGGCACATTTCTTTCAAGTTCTAGGAGGAAGGGAGATCAAGTGATCTTGGAGGAGTCTCAAAAAAATTCCCTCTTGATCAAGGGTAGAAGGTGTTCCTTTGGTTTGCAACAAAGAAGTGTCTTGCTTAGTATAAGATGTCATACCTATGCAAGGCACTATATATTGTTATATTTTGTACACTCCTCTAGAGGAGTGTGTAAAATCTAAATCAATAGTGGGTTGTGAGATGACAATGGCATTAAGCAAAGAGTCCTTTTTTGGTTGCAAAGGATCACTTTCTAAGGTTTTTTTAGAAGGGTGATGGTTTGAGATAGTGTTGTTGTTGGATGAAGGGTATTTGATTTTAATGAAAGGAAAATAATCAATACCATGATAAGATGTCTACGTGTGAGGCTCATTAAGGTTGTCGATACCTTTTTCATTAGCACCACATCCGTTCCCACTATAGCCAAGTTGTTTCATAAGCTTATAAACTTTTCCATAAAGTTTTTTTAGCACTCTTAGATCAAATGAGTGTTCATTGTTAGATTATTTTTCTAAAGTAGTCGAGGTGGATGCTTTTGAAGGATCAACCAAGTCTTGTGTTGACAAGATTATGTTTCCCTATTTAGAGTATTTTTTTATGATCTTGGATGTGTCCATTAATGGAGTTGTGAAGTCTAAATAACCCCAATCATCGGCTAATGGTGGTTGTTGTACGAGTTCTAGTTGTTTGGTGGGTGTTGAAGTGTTGAAGGGTTTGGATTTTTTTTCTCAAGTTATAAGACACTAAACAACTCAGGGTTGGCATCAAGCATGTACACCTTTTTTTTAGATATACTTCATCTTACAATGAAGAGTGGAAGGAACTCCATTCATTACATGAATCAATGGCTTGCCTAGAATGAGGTTATATGAAATATTATGTGGAAAAACATGGATCAATGTGTCTAATGTGGCCATTCCAATTGTAAGAGGAAACGTGATCACACCAAGCATATTTTTTCCTACACTGTCAAATCCACTGATAGATAGAGAGGTAGGTTGAATGTTTGATTTATCAACATGCAACTATCCAAGAGATTTAAACTACACACATTAATAGTGGAGCTGTTGTAAACAAGGTTTCGCTTTATCTCTATGTGTTTTTATTGACACATGATTACAAAAGCTTTAGATTTTTTTTGCACTTCCAAAGGATGAAGCTCACTTTGGTGGAAAACAATGTTAGTATTCAAGCCTTGAATCATAGCTGCTATGTCAATTGTTTACGCATTAGAAGGGATATAAATTCATTGTAAGTAATTTTACATCATGTTGTGATAGTGAGGGGAGGCTTGAACAAGGTCCCATAATGAGATCTTAGCAAGATTATTCTTAAGTTGGTTGACAAGATCATACTCCCTAATGTATGAATTTAAGCGAGGGGCAATAGGTAATATGGGAGTGGATAAAGGTAAGGTTGATGAGGTTGGTTTTTTTGATCGCGGTTTGTTTATTATGTAATGTGTGTGAGCAACAATATTATGACTCAATTGTTGTGACCCATTATTTTGAGGTGGGTAAAGGATAAGTTCAGGTTTGGGTTTGTTTGAAGGTGGATAAAGGATGAGTTGAGGTTGAATAAAATTAACATCCTGTAGGGAAGGAGAGTCTTAAATAGGCTCTACATCTTCTTGTAATGACATAATATTATGAGTGTCAATGATATCCTCCCTAGGAGGAGAGTTTTTAGGATAACTACAAACCACATGTTCATTACACTCAAGGATTGGTTCTTCTAAAATGACTTCATCATGAGTAGGGGAATGACCAATGATGGGATTATCACTGGTGGGATGATGAGGAGAGGGTTCTATTTTATTGTCTTGTTGTTATAAGGTCTCATGCTCTTGTTCCATACTATCTACCCTAGTAGAAGAGCTTGTAATATGTTCACCACTAGATTCATCAAAAGTAGGGGAGGCATCAAGAGAAACACCACTATGGTTGTCAAATAGATTATCCCAAATGGTAGGAGAATTAGGGAAGGGAGGGTCAAGAGTATCATTCATCTTAGGGGAATGATCTTCTAACACCAACGTGTCCTCTTTGCATTGAGTAGGGATATTGAAAGAAGGGAAATTAGAATCGTCATTGTTAGGGAAACTAGGTACGAAAATGTTTAGAAATGTGTTTATGATGTGATTTGTTTGTTGTTTAATGTCTTGCAAAGGGGGATAAGGAGAGGGACAATAAAGACCCTCAATTCTTATGTCTTATTTCACCAAAATACCTTCATCACTAATAGGAGAGGTATAGGGAGAAACACAAGTATGGTTGTTATGATTGTCAATACTAATATCCTCATCAAGGGGTGATGCAATGTTAAGGATTGTGTCAATCGTTTGGTGATTAACATGCTACTTAATAAATTTATTATTGTAATCTACATTGAACTAATAAGAGGGGATGTTGTATTCATGAAATCCATTTGAAACTAAATCAAAGCCACATATTTTGAAATAAAACATGCTAGGAGGAAAAATGAAAGAAAGCGCAATGCAATAATTTAAAGTGAAAGGTTGAAATGCAATTTTTAGATTTAAATTAAGGTAATTTTTTTATTACACTATGCAACAATATGAAAAATAAATGTATTATATGAAAATTTGAAACTAAGAAATGCATGAAATGAGATCATTTGAGCTAGATTTAATGAAATGCATGTAACTGAAACACAACCAGTTGATACAGGTAGTTAACAAAACAAAACATAAGCTTAAAAATAGGGTTTTGAGCTTTGTAAAAGGAAGTTTCAGAGGCCTAAAGGGACTAAGTCTCCCAAGGTGGTGACTTAGTCCACTTGGTGATTTTTTGAGAATGTGTAGAATATTTTGATGGATGTGAGTGGTTTTTGTGTTGTATGATGTAGATCTAAGATGCAAATTCAAAATTTTAAAAAAGTTCAGTGATTTAAGATGAAAAAATGAAACCTATATGCACTTTCACTACTACAAAAATGTTAAAACCCTAGAATGGAACTTAACTAGCAAAAAAATAAATGGAAGCTAATTCTAGGAAAATGATGGACTCCAAGTCAAACAAGAAAGTGTAGGAAATTTGAGTTCACCAAAATGAACCACCAAAAATTTCATTTAGGGAAAGAGGATTTCCCAATAGGCTCCTAGGGTTTTTCACCTAGAAGCTTGGTTGGTACAATACCCCTTTTGTGCTAAGTATTCTTGATGTTCATTCAAATATTAGGGGTTTAAGGTGTGTGATGTGTGTGAATGTGTCTAAATGAAATGATCTAAATGTAATAAACTAAAAAAAAAAAGCTAAATATTAATGTAAAACCTAGAGAATGCGACTATGTTTAACAACACATAATGATATGCAAACATGTACAAGATGACCTGGAAATATAAATTAAACTAAAAACAAAAATTTGGAAATATAAGGTGTGTACTTGGGAGTGAGTTGCAGACTATATTGGAGGCTAGAAATGTTGTTGATGTCGACTGGGTTACTTGTGCCAATCTGGGTGATTTAGTCCCAAATTTATAAAAACTACCCAGAAACCTATTTCTGCCAAATGGGTATTCAAATCTACAAAAACATCTAAGAATCAATTTTAGTGGGACTAATTCACCACTATCGGTGAATTATTCCACTTCTAAATTTCTAAAAGTAAGAGATTTGAAATGGAATCCCTTGGTCTGCACTTCATGTTCCCGTAGGTATCAGGTTCTAAAACTTGTATTCTCGGCTAGTAAGACACTTCCAATGGTTGTTTTTCCCTAGCTAACAATGAGGTATCTTCAAAAATATTTCAATCCATTATTCAATGATTTCCAAGCCTTCAATGCACCTAAATCTGCAAGCACACAATCAAAGAAAGAGAGATGTTGATTGTTAAGGTGTAGGGGTTTGCCCTTGTCAAACCCCTTTTGAGTAATCAAACCAAAAAGATGAAATAAAGTAATGAAGCATGAAAAAAATGAGTGATGGGGTTTACCCTACCATGATGATTGATCTTGAGTTGCAGCAATAGAGGATTTATCCCTTGAATTCTTCATAAAAAGATGTTTTGGTGACCTAGAATTTTAAAACCCTAGCTTGTTTGAGAAAAATGAAAAAGGAGTGATGAGTGAATAATGAAACAAGAGGTCCAAAAATGAGGGGGAAAACTCTTATTTATACATGGTGTGCCCTAATTTCCTTGAAAATAACACAACATAGGCCAACCTTAGGGTTTAGGAGACAAAATCTTGCTAGAATTTTAAGTTAAATTTGACTTTTATGCCACAAGGAACTAAGTCGCCCAAGGTGGCGACTTAGTCCACCTGGGCAATTTTGAGTGATTTTCAGGGATTAAGAGATGATTAATTTTTTTTTTTAGGATTTTCTTCTAAAAAACACTAAAGTAGGACCTATAAGTGCATTAAGGGGTCATTATAACATAAGAAAGGGTCAATTTTTTGATGACAAGCCTAGAAAAGTGCGAGGGTTGGTTACAATGACTTACAACACTTTGGACTAAGGCTTGGAAAGGGGTTATTTGGGTGAATTATGATGAAAGGGTCTTAGAAAAGTGAGGAAATATGTTACAAAACTTCACAACACCTTCGCAAGACACCTTAGTATCTAAGAAAAACTAGGTCAAAAACCACAAGAAAGGGACCAAATGAGTGAAAAGTGTCAAGGCTACACTTTTTGGTGACACGGGATCATTCTATAATGAAAGATGTGTTTGACATTATGTTTGTCTAGTTAAATAGGGTGTCCAGAAAAAATGAGATCGCTCTACATTTCTCCGTAGTGATGTTTTTGGATTTGTGAATCTATAAACATGCTTATAGTGTTTTTATCTTCCTTGCATAAGAGTTTTATGTGCTGAGTTATTTTGCAGAGTTGTGTGGTGTGTTAGATGCTTGTGCCAATTTATTTAGTTGAATAAAATGAAGGTTTTTTTGAGTTACACGAGGTTGCACTAGTTATGTTGAATATTTTTATGATTCTATAATATTTTTAGATCTTTTATGAATAGCATGGAGTCTTGTTTCTTTCTCTATAAGACGTTTTTTGATTTGGAGAGGTATGTATGGTTTCATTTGTTAGTGTTAGTGTAGGCTTGGCCAATTGAGCATGCTAGCACTAATTGTAGAGGATAATTGTTGATTGATGTAGTATTGAAGATAATTTTTGTCTATATTTGGGTCCTAATTAAGTAGTGGCATGGTTTGGCTTCACTTATTTATATGGTTGAAGTGTTTAGTTTTGGCCTATTTAATGTTGCATGGTAGAGGTGTATACATTTCATTAAGGTCAACCTAATTGAATTTTTTTTAGGTCACAAAGGGTATAAACACAAGCATAATTTTTGTTTGAAAAGTGTGTGAAGTTTGTGTGATGCAAAATATGTGAAAATGATCAAGTGTAGAGATTTGAGTACAAGCCCTAATGCTTATGGCTTCCTAATGCAATGGGCGAGAGGTTTCTACATTTCAGTTTATTTGATGAGTTGCTTGTACTTTAGTGGGACTGTAACTTCAACATAATTGATGCATTGTTAGCAATTCAAGTTGGTAGTGAGCCACCTTTTCTTTCTTCTTTATTTTAGATAGTGAGTCCTTTCAGAATGATCCATTGGTAGTGAGACTTTCTTATATTTTTGGGTAGTGAGCCTTATTGTATTTAGTGTTGCAATTCATATATTAGTGATCTAATCCTCACCATAGTTTTTCCCTTCTTAGGTTTTCCACATAAATATAATTTTCTTATGTGTTTAATGTGTTGTCATTACTGCTTTACATATTTACATTTTATTAATGCAAGTTAAGGGTTTAAAGGTGAATATGGTTTTAAGAACTAATGAATATATGAATGCTAGTGAGGGTTTCTGATGTTTCAAAAGTATACAACTTATTCATCTCCTCTTCTCAATTGTCTTATGAATCTAATAATTGGTAGCAGAGTTGTGGTTCCTAGGAAGAAGCTGAATTACTTGAGGTAGATCCAAATGACAAATAGGAAAGGTGTCAAAACTCTCTTTTTTGATGGAAAAAAATACACCTACTTGAAATATATGATATAGTCTTTATTAGTCTCCCTTAGATTTGGTGTTTTGTAGTATTTTTAAAGGGTTATAATATTCCTAAAAATGGACCGTTAATTGATGGTGAGATCAAGGTATATGAAACACTAGAAAATAAAGGAATGCAATCTTGAGTGATCTTACTAATTTATAACTTATGAAGGTTATAAGATACAAGTCTACTAAAGATATCTGGAAGAAGCTGGAAATCATCTATGAAGGAAATGACAAGCTCAAACAAGCAAAGATGTAGACCTACAAAGCCAAATTTGAAAACCTAAAGATGGATAAAGATGAAGATATTACTGCATGCATTCTCATAGATGATGAAGTTGTCAATGCTATCAATAGTCTTGGAGGAAAGCTAGATGAAAGAAAAGTTGTGAAAATGGTATTAAGAACTTTTCCTAAAGATAATAGTCATAAAGTTTTTTCTATTCAGTAAGATTAGAATTTGGATAATTATTCTAGAGATTAGATGTTTGGTGCTTTAAATTCTCTTTAAATGAGAGACTGTTGTCAAGATACTATAAAGAAACAAATAAATTGCTTCTAAAGTTTAGAAAGTGGAAAATAATGATGGATTAGATCTAGATGATCTTGATGAGGTGAAAGTAAAATTTCTGAGGAGATTGAAAAAGGGTATTAGAAGATACAAATGCAAGCTACCTTTAAAATGTTTTAATTATGAAAATATGGGTCATTATGCATATAAATGTACAATAAAAGTTACTAATGACAAAAAAAAGGATCATAAGGGAAAATTTATTAAGAAAATTTATTATGTTGAAAAGGATAGTGGTGTATGTGATGATTAAGAATCATATTATCAAAACAAAGAAAATGATGAATTCTTGTTCATTCCTCTAAATATTGGAACAAATTCTACTAATATTGAAAGATGTGTGAAGGAAAGTGCATCAAAAATAGATCATAATATTGAAGGAACTATGTTAACTAATTTTCATGCTAGAGAGGAGAATAATTACTCGATTGTTGATATTGGATGCACAAATCATACGATAGGTGATAAGAGTAAGTTTGTTAAGATAAAAAAAGTATGATGGAGGTCTTGTTATGTTTGGTGATGATACATTTTCTTAGATCTATCGAAAAGGTTCAGTTAGTTTTGATGGAAATAAAAATACAAATAATGGGTATGTGCAAGATTGTGATGGGCCAAAAAGTGGTGATATGTAAGTGATATGATGACTCATGTGGCTGACAACTTTCTTTTTACCCAAAATTGATGAAACGAAAAGGGTTTTTAAAGGAGAGTCTTAGCTTTCCACCAATATAAATTATGCTTTACTTTGAATTTAATAAATAATTATTATTCATTTTTTATTTGAATTAAGACTAAATTCCTAATTGATAGGCTGATTGAAAAAAATCTATAATTTTCAAATGGTATCACATTTTTTTAATCCAAAATATGTGTCACATTCTATGCTTCACATACTATAGGATTAAAAAAAAAGGTTGAATTTCATGAAGTTTTGACCAAGTTAAGGTGGTTAGACATACGAGTTTTTATATTTTTTAATATATGTACTTAAAAAATCATAATTAACTATTTACTTGGAAATAAAATATAAAAAAATATGCATGACATCTGGACATGAGTCCCCTTCTTATATCTAAAATATTATAAAAAATATTATCATTTTATTGTGCTTAGGGTGGTCAGACATACACCTACTTCTTATTTTTTCCTTGAAAATTAAGTAGTACTGCATTGAAATTTCAAAATTTCACCAAATAGATTTTTTTATTTTTTTTAAAAACCTAGTAGTTTAGAAACTAAATTAAATTTGATACAAGTTCTATTCTTACATATTTTTTAAATAATATAGATAACTTATTCAAATTTTTATGTCAAGTTGCCTAACTCGAATTTTCTGAATTTTATTGCCACTTAGGGGCCTTGTTTTTCCATGATGATCTTGCAAATACCCTAATGTTCTTTATGTCAATTTTTTCTAACATAATATTCTAAGTGTAGGAATTTTTTTTATAAAAGGATATAACCTTGTATTTCAAAATGGTGGTTGTGAAATCAGAAAAGGAATATGTGGTATTTTGGTTGTTTTTAGAACAAGGACATGAGGTAATGTCTATAAACTCAAAAATAGTTGTGCAAAGTGATTTATGTCTCAAACTAATGAAATCTGGCTATGGCATAGAAGATTGGCTCACATTAATTATGATATCCTAGCAAGGATAAGTTCTACTGATGCTATGAGAGATTTTCCAAAGATTACAAATCCTATCAATGTAATCTACAAAGAATGTCAAATTGGAAAGGAAAAAAAGAGAAAATTCAAAACAAAAAATATTCTTCCATAAGACCCTTGGAGTTAAGGCATATAGATCTATGTGGAACAACTAAAATTAGATTCTCATGTGGTGACAGGTATTTCATGTTATGAATTGATGATTATTCTAGAATAGTTTAGGTTACATTTCTCAAAGAAAAATCAGAAGCTCTAGATAATTTCAAAATTTAAGGCTATGGTTGAGAATGAAATGATTATAAAAATCAAATGTTTGAAGTCTAATAGAGGTGTGGATTTTACTTCAAATGAGTTTATTTATTTTTGTGAAGATCATGGAATAAGAAGGAAATTATGAACCCCTATAACTCCTTACCAAAATGGATTTAGTGGAAAGGAAAAATAGAACACTTCAAGAAGTAGTTAGGACAATGATGATGTAAGCTAATCTTTTGGATTTCTATTGGAGAGATCAATTCATACTGTAATCTACATTCTTAACAAAGGTCAAGTAGGATCAAATGGTTTAAATATTCCCTATGACTTATGGTGTGGTAAGCCCCCTAATGTGGAATACTTTAAAAAAATTGGAAGAAAATTTTATATCATAAGAGATGAAGAAAACATAGGAAATTCTGATGCAAGATCTGATGAAGGAATATTCCTTGGGTACTCTACAAGAGGTAAAGCCTGTTGATGTTACAACAAGAGACTAGAGAATATTTTTGAGAGTACAAGTTTCAAAGTGGATGAATAACCACATTAAAGTTATGTATTGATAGAAAGATATGTATTTGATGAATCCCCTTGCATTGAAGTAGAAAAGGCTAAAGACAAAGGAAAAGAGGTGATAGTTGAAGAGGCAGAAGCTCTATAAAATAATTCTAAAAATCCTAAGTATGCGTAGAAGAATCATTCAGAAGATTAGATCATTGGAGATAAGACAAAAGGTGTTCTAACAAGGAGAAAAAATTTAATAATATAATTTTTTTTAATTTCTGAGGTGGAACCTTAAACAGTGACTAAGGCATGCAAAGATGAGAACTCGGTCAAAGAAATGAAGGAAGAGTTAAAACAAATAGAAAATAATTCGACTTGGGAATTGGTCCCAAGATCAGAAGATAAGAATGTGATTAGCACTAGGTGGCTATTCTAGAACAAGTTGAATGAAGATGGAAAAGGTATCAGGATCAAGGCTAGACATGTGTGGAAGGACTACTCATAGTTTCAAGGTATAAACTTTGAGAAATATTTTTCTTTGGTTGCAAGAATGGAATCTATCAAGATGTTTTTAGCTTTTGTAGAACATAAATATTTCAAATTTTATCAGATGGGTGTGAAGTTTGCATTCCTGAATGGTGAACTAAAACAAGAACTATACATTGGAAAACTAGAAGGTTTTCAATTGTCAAAAGATGTAAATATGGTCTATAGATTGAAGAAAGTATTTTATGGACTAAAGCAAGCTCCTAGAGTTTGGCATGCAAGGTTAGATAAGTACTTATTCCAACAAGGATTCATAAAAGGTATTGTAGATAATAATCTATATTTCAAAGTTGAACGAGAAAAAATCATGATTGTGGTGGTATATGTTGAAGACATAATATTTGGAGGAAATGAAGGTATGTGAAAGAAATTTGCAGGGGAAATGAAAAATAAATTGAGAAGTCAATGTGTGGGGAGATGAATTTTTTCCTTGGTTTGCAAATCAGTCAATCAATGAAAGGTATATTCATATCATTTAGTCTAAGTATGTTAAGGAATGATTGAATAAGTTTTGAATGGATGAATCTAAACTAGTATGTACTCCTATGGTTACTAGTTGTAAGTTAAGCAATAATGATGAATCTCATAAGATAGATCAGAGAAATTATCAATCAATGATTGGTGGAATATTATACCTTATTGCTACTAGACTAGATATCTTGCGTTCAATTTGTCTTGTGGGTAGATTTCAAGAAGATCCCAAAGAATCTCATATTGTAGTAGTGAAGAGGATATATTGATATTTGAAGGGAACTCTAGATTATGGTTTGTTGTATCCTAAGGATACTGAATTCTCTTTGACTGCATATATAGATGCATATTAGGTTGGATGTGCACATGATAGGAAAAGTAAAAGTGGTTGTACTTTCTTTATTGGAAGCATGTGGTTTCATGGTTAAGTAAGAAGAAAGATTCAATGTTATTATCTACTTCAGAAGGTGAATATATTGTAACAACATCATATTTCACACTAGTGTTATCAATGAAGCAAATATTGAAGGATATTAAAATTTCATATGATGAACCTATTCCTATCATGTGTGACAATACAAGTGCAATAAATATTTTAAAGAATCCAATAGTTTTTTCAAGAACAAAACATATCTCAATCCGGTATCACTTCTTGAGAGATAGAGTTATAGAGAATGAGGTGAATTTGGAGTGTGTGCCTACTAAGGATCAATTTGCTAATATTTTCACAACAGAAGATTCAAAAGATAATTTTAATTATCTCTAAGATAAGTTAGGGGTTATTGTCACTCCTTTGACCTAGATGCATAAGAGTGTGTATCTATCTTGGAAGAACTTCAAGACATATCTCTTGGGCCTAGAATAGTGTTGAATGCTGCCTCTCAGGGAAAGTAGGTAGTAGTGGTTGTTGGTTGGTGCAGTTTGACGAAGCATATTGTGTGTCATAAAGGGGAGTCTACAAAAAATTGAGTATGTAGGAAGAGAATACAATTTCTTTTTGGTGTTGCAAGTGGTGTTTGCAAATGTTCCCTTTGTATATTTTATGTTGGAGTTGAGAAGATACAAATTCATAGGAGTCCAGTGACCTCTGCAAGAAAATAATCTGTTACAAGGAGAAGCAAAGAGAAGCAACAAAGAGAATGCTCAAGAATGTGGAGCAATGTATTCACCCAAAATGTAAAATGAATAATAATACAAAAGATAGTTTTCAACCGTAGATAGATGAAAACCCTAAAAAGGAAAACCCTAGGCTTGCACAATAATAATTAATAAAGTAATTAATTATTATGCACCTAATGTTAGCTTAAGTGAAAAAGAGGTAAAAGGGAACTTTAAGTACTTAAACAAATATTGTTTAATTAATAAAGTAAATATTCAATTACACTAACACCCCCCCTTAAGCTAGACTTAGGTAGAAGCTAAAACCTAGAAGAAGCTACTAAAAGAAAAAAGCAATGGGTCCCAGAAACAAGGCCAGATCAGGTACCCAAGTACAAAGAAATCTCTATAAAATGGAGAAAAGGAGAAAACCCAGTGGGAAAAACTCCTCTCCAAAAGGAGATAGAAGAACATGCTGAAAGAAAACATGAAGGAAGGCCTCATAAAGACCCCCCAAGGATAACTTCCTTCACCCCAAGCATAGAGCGCAACTGAAGATAGTGTGGAGATGCAAAAGGTTTCGTGAAGATGTCTACAACCTGCTCAGTAGTGGGAATATACTCCAAGATGAGAGAACCATCCTAAATCAATTCATTCTCTCATTCTCTTTGTTGGAGTTGATAAGATACAACTTCATAGGAGCCCAGTGACCTCTGCAAGCAAATAACCTGTTACAAGGAGAAGCAAAGAGAAGCAACAAAGAGAATGCTCAAGAATGTGGAGCAATGTATTCACCCAAAATGTAAAATGAATAATAATACAAAAGATAGTTTTCAACCATATATAGATGAAAACCCTAAAAAGGAAAACCCTAGGCTTGCACAATAATAATTAATAAAGTAATTAATTATTATGCACCTAATGTTAGCTTAAGTGAAAAAGAGGTAAAAGGGAACTTTAAGTAATTAAACAAATATTGTTTAATTAATAAAGTAAATATCCAATTACACTAACATTTTCAAAGGGGGAGAGTAAGAGAATTGGTTGAGTTTATGGCCATTTTCTATTGATGTCAAAGGGGGAGAGAAAAGTTGAAGTGGTTGCAAAACCATAGTGCTGAAGTAGATATGGTCTAAAGACCATATGGGGAGAAAGTAATCTAGTGATCTAGAAAGAAAGTATTGTTGATGTTACAAGAGATGAGTTGTCCCTGTCAAGGGTATTATTACTATATGGTCCCATGGGGGGGCTTGGTCTTCTATTTTCATGGAGTAGGAGGTCCCATGAGAAAAAATAAATTGTTTTATGGGATTAATTAAAATCTTATCAAGAAAAATAGGAGTCTCTACCTTTTAGAAATGAATCTTTCAGCTAGTGAAATTGGGTTGGAAACTATCCCTACATCTTAGGAGATTTTTATGCCACTTGTCTCTCATCTAAAATTTAAAATTATTATTAGAAAATAAAAATGAGAGAATTTTTATTTATTTATTTATTTTTATTAAAGCATTACAGTTCATTCCTTAAATTTTGGAGCTTAAAATTTTAAGCGAAATTGTAAGATTAAATCCATGGGACCAAGAAATTTAAAATATTCCTAAAAAAAATAAGCAGCATACGCTGAGAATTTTAAGGAATCCCCGCTCCATGGGACCTTACCCTTATTATACAATACTATGGTTTCCTTTGTCATTGATGATTTTTTAGAAACTATGAATGACAAAGGGGGATATTGTTCAAATTTTGGAGTTATTGGAGTTGTTTGTGATTTGCTTGGGTATTGTCATTGATTTAAACCCCTTGTATGAAGCAAGTGTTGGAATTTTGTTGATAATGTCAACCCCTAGCATTCGAGTTGCTAGAAGTTTCGAGTTAGTGTCATTTATGTCTTACTTCAATATCATTGTAGAGGTTGATATTCTAACTTGTATTAAGGAATATTATTGATGTTGTTGAGATATAATTGATTTATGAGATAAGTAATGTTATTGATGTCTTTGGTTCACTTGGTTTCCAAGTTCTTTTGAGAAAAATTGAATAAAAGAGAGTTCAGTGTGATAGAGTGGTGTTCAGTGTTCTACTTCATATATCTTCATGATTGAAGATGTGCCCATGTAGTTTGGAGGTGGTGCTAAGAGGTGTTCAGAGATGTTCTATCTAGAGTTTCAAGTTTTGAATTATTCTATAATGGAATATGTGTTTGATAATATGTTTTTCTAGTGAAATAAGATAGCTGGGAGAAATGAAATTGCTCCACATTTCTCCATAGTGAAGTTTTTGTTTTTAAAGATCTAGGAATGTGATTATAGTGTTTGCATTTTCCTTCCCTTGAAGTTTTGGGTATTTTAGAGTTATTCCATAAAGTTGTCTAGTGTGTTGGATGTGTGTGCCAATGTGTCTGGTTAAACAAAATAAAGGTGTTCTTGAGTTTCAGAAAGTTGTATTAGTTGTGCAGAATATTCTGATGATGCTAGAGAATTCTAAGATATTGTATGAATAGTGTGGAATATTGTTGTTTGGTCTGCAATATTTTTTCAGACTTGGAGAGATGTGTATGGTGTCACTTCTTAGTGTTAATGTAGGTTTGGCCAATATAGCATGCTATCACTAATTGTGGAGGATAATTGTTGATTAAGAAAGTTTTGAGGAGTGTTCCTATATAGATTTGAGTGCCAATTATGTAGTGGTGTGGTTTGTATTCACTTATTTATATGGATGAATTGTTTGTTTCTGATCTATTTGATGTTTCACAGTAGAGGTGTATACGTTTCATTAAGGATAACCTAATTGAAATTGTTTTAGATCATGGAGGGTATAAATGTGAGGATAATTGTTGTGTAAAAATTGTGAGAAGTGTGTGTGATGTGAAAGATGTGAAAGTGATCATGTGTAAAGATCTAAGTATCAACCTTAATGCTTATGACTTCCTAATCTACTGAGCACAAGGTATCTACATTTTATCCTTTTCAATGAGTTGTTTGTGCTTCAATGGAACTATACCTTCCACATAATTGAGATTCATTGTTAGTATTTCATGTTGGTAGTGAGAAACCTTTTCTTTCTTCTTTATAATGAATAGTGATTCCATTGGTAGTGAACCACCAATATTGATCCTTTCTTATCTTTATGGATAGTGAGCCTTATTGTATTCATTCTTGAAATTTGTATATTAGTCAGCCAATAATCACCATGGTTTTTCCCTTCTTGGGTTTTAACCATATATCTAGTGTTCTTATATGTTTGATGTGTTTGAATTATGACTTTACATGTTTACATTCTGTTAATGCATTTTAAGGGTTTAATGGTGAATAAGGGTTTAAAAAATAATGCAAATTTGAATGTTAATGAGCTTTTCTAGTGGTCTAAAATTATAAAACCTATTCACCCCCCTCTTAGTTTTCTTTTTCATCTAACAAGTTACACTAAATTATCCACCATGTGCATGTCCTTATTGTGATTGTATTTGACCATGAGGATTTGGAATTGAAGCTCTAATAAAACTAATTTTTTTAACTATCCTTGTATTCCCTTGGGACATTTTATCAACTCAATTGTCTTGGAAATCACTGGGTTTTCTATGGCCTACCCTTATTGGTGCCAAAAATACCTTGTTCTTTCGACCCCAAACAACTACCTTCATTACCTATTTTTTTGGCTATGGATTCTCTTGAATTATATGTTTTTTTTATTGTCTCACATAGACCATATTTGACTTTTCTTAAATATTGTATGTTTTTTTGTTCTTTATCATCATCAGATTCATCATCATTTTCTTCAGCTTTAGAGGGGTGATCTTTGTTCCACAAATTTCTAAATTTATAATATTCGTGAATCTCTTGAAATGATGCACTAGTTTTTCATTCACCTAGATCCTTTCTCATAGACCAAAAGGTAGTAATTTTTTATTGCACATATAATTTTTTTCTCTACAAGCCCTTTTTAGAGAATCTAGTGTTTCTATTTTAGTAGATGGTAGATCAATTTTTTCATAAAAATTGTCATACCTCCTGATTTTATTCTCTACTTCTCTTTATTGGTGAAATTCTATAATATTTGCTGACAATTGTTCAAAAGAAATACCTTTCTCAGTAGAAATTTTCTCCATTTCTATTTTTTACTCATCCCAAGAATCCTTGTTTTCAAGTTTTCAAGAAAGGGTTTACTTTGATGTTGAATTCTACTTGCAATATTCTTATTGGCCAAAATCCATTATTTAATGCTATCACATGGATCATACTACTGGAGAGAGATAGGATCAAATTAAAAAAAAACAAAAGCTCATGTACCACACTAAATTTTTTTTCTCTTGAATGTGAACCCTCCACATGAAAAAAGTAAAGAATTAAATATTCTCTTCTTTTGTTTATTGAAAAAGTATAGTTGATCAATAATCTCCTATCATACATATTTTGATTAAAAAATAAAAATTGTCACATGTATTGGAAGTTTGTATTGCTCTAATATTGATCCAGAAAATCTTGCCACAATATATCCTTCCATTAAGTACCAATCAACCAATTATATTATTTTTTGTAGTTGAGTGTAATTTCTACAAGGCATAGGTATTTTAGGCATTAGATTATTTATAATTTCTTGATACAATGGAGCTAAAAATTAGTCTACAAAATGATTGTGGTTCCTTTGAGAATCATGCATCCTTATCTTATTGGTCCAATCATATACGGGAGCCATTTGTTTCCTCAACATTGGTATAGCGTTGAATTTGAAGCTTGTTGGATAAAAACATTTGACTAAATTTGAATAGAAAAAAATAGCACAAGTAGATTGAAAACCTAAATGTCTTAGTGGAACCTCCTTTAATCATTAAAAAAAATTATGCATGGATTCTACAATGTGATCAAGAAAGTTATATTTGATAGGTCTCTTAGGATAATAGATATTAAATACCATTTCAAGGAGGCTTGTACCCACTTCCTAATTTCTATCTAGTTCAAGGAAAAATGTTAGCATGGAAATAGTATCCTAACCCCATGGTTTAAAATTTTCCAAATCATAATGAGGCTTATGATTATTTTTGAATAAGTTACTATGACAATCCTAAACTATTTTAATTAGAAACATATTTTCCTCCTCTTCATTTATTGCTTCATAATCACTAGCAAGCTTTTCTAGATCAATGTGGATGTTTCCAAATTCTTTGATTGTAAACCCCAACATATTTCCAAATTATTGTGTTGTAATGGATAACATTTCTTCTTTTCTATCTTTATTAACAAATAATTTTTTATTATCATCATAATTATGGTTGTACACCATGATAAATTCTAGGCAAAAGAAAACACCATATAACATCATGAGCCCAACTCTAGCTACCCACAATGTAGTGACACTATTAATCAACATTATTTTACTATTTTGAATTTTATTTACAACCTTATTCTCACATAAAAATATAAGCTATAAATTAATCTTACCATAGATTTTAGAATCATAAATATCATCCTATTCATCCATGGAACTTTGGGTTTTAAGCACTCTAGCATAATCTTTTTTTCTATTTAATTTTTCTTTGTCTTTCCCAACAACTATTCTAGTAGTGGTGGTAGACATGCTTGAATAGTGTGAGTTCCCTCTTAAGGAATTATGTTTTCTTAATTCTCTTAATTTATCTTCCCTAAATACAAGATTGAAAAATTAATAAATAATGAAGTTTAGGATTTTTGTTTTTCACTTACTCAGATTTTAATTCTTTAAAAGATCAATACAAAGACATTGACAGGCATGGGTTGGCTATTTTGGAACCCATGATCACTCTAGTGAATTTTAATTGATGAATGGTACTCCCCTTATAATATAAAACTAAAAAAAACAATAGATAATGGCACAAAAAAATTGAAAGAAGGAATAACATATATTTTATTATCACTGAAATGAAAAATAAAATAACAACATAATATTTGCCATCAAAGGGGCTTTCTAATTACATAAATCTGCAAATCTGAAATCTGAGCCACCATATAAATACTTTGGCCTCCCTTATATAGCCACCTTTCACATCCTTTATTTGGAAGGTGTAATTTCCCAAGAATCTTCTAGAAAGTGTAACTTCCTCAAGAAAATATTTTGAAATTTCATTAATTTTGGTAGTACAACTTTGTGGGGTCATAACTTTTGATCGAGCCATTGTATTTTCTATTATAATACCTTTTGAAAAACCTTGAGAGAGATTTTTTGGTAGAAATTAGGGCCTACAAGTTGAATACTTTCATTTTCCACCAATTTTCAGGCCCATCTGAAGCCTCTAAGTGCCTCAAAATTGACTTCAAAGATTTAAATAAGATTTTCAAAAATTGAAATTTTCATATCTTTGAAATGAAAAATTGTATTGAAGTGACTTCTTCACCATTGGCTTCAATCTTCCATTCTAGAGGTCTATGTAAGATTTCGTGTCCAACCATGCATAAATGCAAACCTACTAAATATAGTAACCCTACCAAATTTAGTCCTTATTGAAAAGAAACAACATTTTTTTGGGTGATGCAAGACTGCTTTTACACCTTGGATGCTCTTGCATTAGTAATGAGAAATAACCCTATGTTTTAATGCTCCTAGTTAAAAATAAAATCACTTAGCAATAGAAAAAGTTTACTTTTTTTCATTTTTACAAATATTAAAGTAACTAAAATGTGTTACCTCTAGACTACAGAATTAGTACATTGCAATTATCTATAAACACTTAGAAACAAATTCAATATTTTTCCTTCATTTATAAACCTATTGATTGATCACTTTCGAGAAGAGGCAACATCATTCAAATGTTCCATCCCAAATTTATTCTCAACCATTGATCATTGTAAATCTAATCATTATACGGTAATTCTAGAGGTTTGAGTCTAAAAACCTAGTGCTTTATGCATTTCATTCTGGAATCAAACATTTATGCTTTATGTTATATAAATCTTTACATATGAGTAGAGCATGTAGGATATTGTATAAATGACACATGCCACTTTACATGAGACACAATTGATTCTAATCTTGTTGTGGTGTTATGGAAAGAAAATGATATTCTCAAACCATAAGGCTTACTGAAAATGCTTGGGATTTCACATGATAGCTCAAAGTCACAACTATGGTTCTACATTTATAGAAAATTATTGATGAGGGTGCCAACCTAAGTCATAGAAATCCACACACAATACCGGAGAATCTTATTATTTTCAAAATATGAAATTATTACATGCAGAGGATCTCAAATCCTTGAGTTCTATAATAAATGAAAATTACATAAAAAACTACATAAATTTCCCCTTTCGCAACTTGTGAGCTTCTTTTCCCAAAAACTACCCAAAAAAATTAGAAACTAGCCCATAAATAGCCCCGTTCTCCGTTTGGAGCCTAAAACAACATTCTAATTATGCACCAACTTCCAAAAGCCCTAACTTAAGATCTGACTGTCAGATCTTCAATCATAAGACCTTTTTCGTAAAGCTCTTGCAAATATGAAATGCCAAAAAGTGGGGCCTAAGGGCCAACCACTTTCATTTTTTGCCAATTTTTAGGCCCATTCGGAGCCTCTAAGTGCCTCAAAATTGACTTCGAAGATTTTATAGGGCAAAAAGAAGAAACTAAAACCTGAATAAATTTTAAACCGGGAATGATCTTAGCCTGATCTTTCACCAAAGTGTTTATTTCTTTGTCTTGAAGCTTCCCTCAAATTTTTACCTCCTCACGCCTTCAAATTCACACCTACTAAATATAGCAGTTGAGCAGAAAAAGCAAAAAAGCAATTATGAAAGTTGGAGCTTCTTCTTCGACGACAAAGGGTATTTATAAATGCAACATCTACAAAAAAAACTAAATGAATGTAAAGATATTTTTCGATGATTTAGGATTGCCCTTACACCACTAGATGCTCCTGCATCAATTATGTACCTTGGTTTTGCATCCCACTATGGGGAAGCACATGCTAATAGTTATAATATTCAATACAAAATATATTGCATAATATTCTCAACTTGACCCACCGAAACAACCCAAAATTACTTTGAAAATCCACAAGGCTTGCCTACCATGCTAGGAAAAGGGGAGTTGTGAATATATAAAATGTGCCTATCTTGGTTACCAACTAAAATTATGCAAAATATAAGGGGTATTAAGTCTACTACTGACCTATTTAGGAAACTCCAAGACACCATGATAGCGCAAAATAAATTCAGGAGTCCACAATTCCTCTTTAAGTGCCTCTATCAAAATATAATATGAAAAATTGGCAGGTTTCAATATGAACACGATTAAAATGCTTACTTGGTCACACTCTCTATGAAAGAAATTATCTCCATTAGATCTCCTCATTTTGGTCCAAAACCTAGCTCAAGGGTCAGGTGAACCAAATCAACTTCTTTCCACTTCCACCCATTCTAAACTTGAAGGAAATTGGTCTCTCTTTTACTCTATAACTACATAATTGGAAGTTGGAGAATTTAGAGTTACCCTAATAATAGCACAACATCATCTTATTCCTTAATAAAATTGATAAAATAAAATAATTATCGGAATTCATAACATTGCACTCAAAATTAAATACATTCTATGGACTTTTAATAATTATTTTAGTTAAGCTCACAATCCCTATTTATGGGCTATGACATTACTCATGATTTGTGTGAGGTATAATTTATTTTTCTACACTAACCAAGTAACCAACTATAGTGTAGAAAGTTGTATACCTTTGCAATTTCACACTATGTTTGCATCTCTTAATTTATTGGACTTGATTAAGCTTATAATTTTCTAAATTATGCATTCCATAGCCTTATTCTTACCAATTACTAGAAGCGAAACCAACATAAAACAAATGCATTCAATCATTAAATTTACCCATATTATGTGAGTCCTTGAAGTTTGGTCCAAGATGCATTCCCCCATGGGAAAATGGGTTCCCTTTGTTAGCAAGGACCCATTTTTAAATATGTGTTTAGAGGTAATTTAACATTAAAAATTCAACTTCCAAATGTCATATATCGAGATCTATTGTTTAGGAAATTAAATAAATGTCTATAAATACCTAGTCTTTTCATCATTTAAAACTAGAACACAATTTGGAGAAGAACTTATGATTAAGCAGTATTGTCAAGAGCAAGTCAAGAGTGGCCATTAGAAGATTTATTACAACAAGTCAAGATCCAACATCTTGTCAAATTTTGTCTATGTTCACATCCATGTTATATGAAGGTTAACATTGTTATAGGTCTTCAATAATTCAAGCATTCAAGATTTCAATACAATCAAGAAAGAATGATCCAATACCCTTGAAAAGATGTGTGTATCTTCAGTCCTTCAAGGTAGCCATTGAAGGGTGGTGATTTGCAACACATTGTGATTTCATCATTCCTTCCATTCTATTATTAAATTATGGTTGAAATTGGCATTGTGGAAGTGGGAACACTTACACAAGGTATGACTGAGGCAAGCCCCTATATGGCACAATATTTTTCCTCTTTGTGAATGTGCAAGTTACAAGTGTGAAGAGGATTGAAGAGATCTTGAAGATCAATTTTTTATTGTTGCATTTGTTGTCATAATTCTTGTCAATTGATGAAAAATAAGTTACAAAATTCATTACCAACATTCTGACACATTTGTAGGTAGAAAATAGACACTTATATCCAACACCAAAGGACCCCAAAAGTTTATCAGGACCCCTTTACAAATACTCATTTTCCTATGAGAAAATGAGTCATTATAGGCACATCAAAAATAATATTTCTAAGTATGTTTGTTATCCTTTTCACTTCCTAGATCCACTTGCAAACTAATGTTTCCATCTGTTAATTGTCGAGATCTTGCATTTTAAATATTTGGGCATATAGGCTCATTAAGTTAATCCTTATAAAATATTTCCAATCCATTCCAATCACCCAATAGATGTAGATCTAGGTCTGATTGGCTCACCTTTAGGTCTAAAAGTCATTTGTTTGCACCTTGTGATCTACATCTCAATGAAATTTAAAAAAATGCCCCTTGCTTCCTAGTTTGTTTGCATTCAAGGGCCTATGATCCATTTTTCTTTATTTCATTTTGGTGAAACTGATATGTTAACACTAGAAATTTTCTATAATTGGGTGTTTTTAAACCCTAGATCTAGGTTTTACATTGCATTGTTTCCATTTATCATATTTGCATCATAAAAAGTCATAAAAAAATTGCATTCATATATTGCATTAAGGTTTGTTTCAGTCATATTCAGATCATATTTTCATTCATACTACATTCATTGAGTGGTCAAAATCTGAAATTCTTCATTGCATCTTTCATTTTAAGTCAAAATCAAGTAAAAATTTAGATAGTTTTGTTTCAAATTTGCATCAAATCATCATTTTAAGAATTTTTGCATTTTAAAATCAGTTAATTATCACAATTTAGATCTAAAATTTGTAGTATTTTTTTTCAAAACACTTTCACCTTTGTTTCACACTTGCATCTTGGATTACCTTGTTCTAAATTTAGAAAAAAAATGGAAAAATAATCATTGGTTAACCTATTTGAAACTTGAGAAAGAAACATCAAGAAACAACATAAAACTTCAAATTTTTAGTTTTTAGAACCTTGTATAGGGACCCATTCACCCTTGGGTGACCCTATCCTTGTATAGATCTCTCAAGCAACTTTTTCATAGCTTTTTTCCTTTGTATTATCAATCCATTTCTGTGCTCTATTGTCTAATTTGGTATTCTAGAAAATGTTATTGCATGTGTAAGAAAGATGTAATTTTTCTTGATTTGTTGCAAATTTGGGAAAAATTGTTGCATTTCCTTATTCAAAATCATCAGATCTATAGGACAATTATTTACACTTTTTGAAGCATTACATAGTTTGGTATATTGGTTTTATTTTTGCACAAATTCATAACTCTAGGTTGTTACAACTCATTGCAAATAGAGTATCAGTATGTCTCCTTTTCAAAGATGTGGTTTTGTTATGGTTAAGAATGGATTGCATAAGTAAAATATCCCTACTTATGAGTACAATTTAGGGAAAATAAATGAGTTCATTAATAAACATGTTAGTCATTCTCCCAATATCTTTCCTAATTATGAGAATACCTTGATGCAAGAGAATGAAATCATTGATACATTTCTTAATATCACATTGCATATCCTTCATTCACCCCCTAATATCTCTCCTAATTGTGAGAATATTTTAATGCAAGAGGATGCAAACATAGACAATCATGATAATAATTTTTTTTCTTCTTCGGATACCTCTACTACTTGTGACGAAGGTATCTGGTGTTAGAAGAACCAAAAATTTAGCATCATGAGAATATTGTTTGTCCTTCTCCCGCTACTTCACCCACTTTGGAGGATATAATGGCATAATAATATGGAATCATTGACACATTTCTTAATAACTTTGCCTAGTTTTCATTAATCTCCCAATATTTATCCCATTTGTGAGAATGTTTTTATGTAAGAGGATGAAATCATGGGAAATCATGACAATAATAATTGTTCTTCTCCTGATAGCTCACCCACTTGTGAAGAAGGTACGATGGTGTTAGAGGATCCAATCATTGACTATCATGAAAATATTAGTTTTTCTCTCCCAATACTTTTATATGGGAAGAAATTGTGGCACAAGAGGATAAAATCATTGATGCATTTCTCTCAACAAAAAATAAGATGTAAGGTATAGATGAAGATGCTAAGTTCACATTAGGTCCCCTCTCAATAGAAGGTCATTAAAAAATAGGTAACTCAGTTGAGGTTATGAATGAAAAAGGAATAGTTAGATCTCCTTTAACTAGTGAACCTCCTATTATTAGACCTCCAAAACCTCTAGGTTCTATCTTCAACTTTGCAAAGAAACTAAATAGTAAATATATGTTTTATCACACAATTGCTCACACATATAACATTTTTCAGCATAGTGGTAAAGAGTACATGATCTTGTTGAGAAACTTCATCATACTCTAGTAAAAATCTCCCTTTTTTATTTGATTCACATCACCTACATACATAGGATGATCCAAGAGGTTTTGTAGAAGACTAATGTATCATCTTCTATTAAACCAAATGATGTAGCTACCTCATTTGACTGTATGCAAGTGACAAAGTTGGATATCAAAATCACTCAACATGAATTACCCTTGCCTGAGATCCAAAATAAACATGAATCCTTAATGATAAAGGTCATCATTAATAGGACTCTAGCTAGGAATACTCTCATAGATAATGAAGCGGGTCTTAATGTTTGTAGCATTGAACTCCTAGATAAAGTTAGTGTGGACAAGAATCTTATTCAACCCAATAATGTTAATATTTGTGGATTGTACAATGTTAATAAACAACCATTACGAATGATAACATTACCAATTGAGGTTAGACCTAATTTTCCCACTCTTGTCCATATCATGTCAAGACCTATTTTATACAATCTAGACTATGGATTCATGCCATGAAGGGAATTTCATCTAATATTCACTGTGAGATGAAGTATGAATATAATAACAAGATATACATAGTTTAATAAGATTAAAAAAGTTCTAATTCACGAGTTCAACATGATAATAACACTTCCAACTCCCTTAATACATTGATGATACGAGCCTAATTATATTTCACCTACAACAAAACTCTTAGATGATGATTGTGGTTCATTACATTTTACACCCTCCTTTATGGGAGACTACAAAATCTCACAGGATAAACCTAATGAGTCTTATGTTCAATTTTATCAACTTTTTTCTACATCAACTACATCACCCCATAGTGGTGATGAGGGATCTCCAACTCCCATCCCTCATGAGAGGAGGATAGATTACTTTAAAAAAATTAAAATGGATCAATGTTCTCATGAAGAAGGAAATCCTTCTCTGAAGCATAAAAAATATTCATCGAAGTTGGAAGCATGTTATGGCCTTAGATAGACAATTATTTCTAAACATGGATGTAATGAAAACAAGAAACAAAATGATAGAAATCTAGAGAAGTCTACAACATACTTTTCCGAGTAGATCTAGGTTTCCAACCTTTATTTTCATCTTCATCTAATGCCTTATAATATACTATGTGTATGGAATCTTGTGATGAGAAATAAATTTCCACTACTATTGATCAAGAGACTATCTTATTGAGGCTTCTCAAAGCCTACCTGATTACTCTTCCTCCAAGAAAACATAAGAAAATTTATAATAAAATCGCATTTTGTGCATATCATCGAGTCCATGGTCATTAATATACAAATGAATGTAAGGCCTTGAGTACTAAAATACAACATATTAAGGATTTTGGTGCTCTTCCTTGTTTTGATGCACCTAACTCCACTAAAAAATAATGATCTTCATCCTATCATATTCGTCATCACTATGTGGCATTGGTAGTTTTGATTTTTCTGCTAATTGTCATTCATGGTATTCAATGATCCCACAATAATGGGTTACACTTTTTGGCCAAAAATGACATTGAAATCAGCACTTTTCACTAGATATTCACTTTCTTACACCTATAGTAACTAAACCATTAAGAATTCGTAGATGAATCAAACTAGTGATTTGTGAGATTTTATGTGTAGATTCTAATTATATATTTTTTTAAAAATTGTGAATCCTTTTATGTAACTTTTAATAACTTATATTTTCTACTAAACAACATTTTAAAAAACTAATATAATTTTTTTTTATAGAAATGATACAATTCTAATTTTTAAAATACAGATTTGTCACACCAATATCTAGTGCATGGATATTTTTTCATAATTTTTTGTTACATTTTTTTTTAATTAATTTTTCAAGTCAGAGTAATTATAATTTGGACAGAGGTGTACTTCAGACCACATAAATTTTTTTGTATGATTTTGAATTAACTTATTCTTTTTTCTTAGAATACGGACATTAATACCTAGTGCACATGTATTTTTTAGAAAAAAAATTCTCTATTTTTCTATTTTTTTGTATGTGTGAAACAAAGAACTTGATATTCATTGAAAACCCTACATTCACAAGAAATACAAAATAAATATAATAATCAAATTAAATATATTTAAAATTATAAATTTTGCGAAGCTTATACTAAGGGCTACATACTTAAAAAACATAAATTTTAAATGAATTAATTTGATCACTCAAAAGGTATATCAAAAGTGGTTTTTTATCAGCCTTTTGATAGGTCTAGAGGAGAATTCATTATAGGTATGGTTTCAAACTAATGGGGTTCTAGCCCAGAGGTTTTGATTAAACCCTCTTTAGTTAAAATTATTTAAATGGAACATTTGAAAGGCTCAAATAATTATATTTTCCAAAAATATATGATTTCAGGAAAAAAAAAGGACGTCCCATAAAGTGTAACCCATTATTGGGTAATTAATGTGTTACAATATTAAGTGTGTAATGCCCCACCAAGTAACCTTAAAGGAAGTTGCAATTAACGTCATAAGCAAACCAATTTTTTTTTATAAAATGCATTTAACATACACATTGACTTACTAATTAACAACAACCTCTAAGGCTACAAGGTTAGAATTACTTAAACCCACACATACATATTACATATAACCATAACATTATGGACTTTATGAAATAAACATCATATATCATAAAAATACCTCATAACCTAATAAGATAATCAACCAAGATACAATCTCATAAACATTATCTTAATCCAATAGTTACATCACTCATTCCCAGAATGAGGCAATAGTACTCAAAGTTACAATTACAAAATTCCACCTCATAAACATAAGAGGGATAAAATAACTTATACAAGTTGAAATATTACAATGCAAGGAATTACAACAAGAACCACGAGCTATCCATCTGGATGTCTCGCCACCAAGTACTGCAGATAGATGGCGACCCAACGGTTTTGGTGCATGTTCCACCCAACCAAGTGGTACCCGAAGGGCCACCCCCCATGCTAGGAGATAGTAACAAAATAACATAGACAAAGATTCTACTACCTCTAACCAAAGGCAGACTCATACTGACTCATACTGCTATAACCAACCAAATGAATTAACAAGTACAACTCATTCACCATACAAGTACAAATCAAGTACATCTCCAGCATCACTGACATAGGTCACATTGCTTCCAGACATAATATTAATCAAGTATGTACACAAAACCATACACATAAAACAATTAACAACAGTTGTCCTAGATAGAGTGTCATCGCATAGTAGTCATGAGATCTCCTCTGGGCATCCTTCACGGGCACAAGTAATCCTGGTGGACTCAACCGAATCCTGGCACTCATACTCACTCATGCGGAATCAACTACCTCTCGTAAGGACAAGATAGTTGATCTTGCCATTCCAGGCCTTCTCACTCACCCCAAGTCTAAACAAGCCCTTGCATCTGTGAGTGAGGTTAATTTGTCTTGATTGATGTGAATGCATCCTAATCATATAAGTACATTAATTTAGTTATCACTTGATTAACTCACTTCTGAAGGTTACCCGATTTACCACTTTGGGCTCCGGCCTCTCACAAAAGCCACTCTTCTATTCGACAACACACACCCAAACAATCCACCAAGGGAAACACAAGTGCATACAAACTAGGCATCAAAACCACTCCAACACAAGGAGGATACAAATAATAGAACTCTCTCCAAACATCTTGGAGACAACAAACTCATAGTCCACTCCTCTCATAGGAGGTACAAAACATCCCCGTTCATGGGTAAAATTGAAAAGACGCCATGCACTACCCAAGGGAAAACAACTGGATGGTATAAGAAGCTACAGGAAGAGATGAATTTCTGATGCAAGCCTCCTCCAGAGAATCCAATCCAAAACTCAACAAATGCAAACAATTTTTCCTTCAATCAATTCTACAATCAAAACTTTTTTCAAACCCTTCTTGTGCAATTTTCAAAAATTTCTTCTCTGCTGTAAAAATGTATTTTTCTAAAAACTTTCTCCTCCCCCAAAATTAAAACATGTATTCTTTATAAATCAAAAATACTTAATACAACTCTAATTCACATTACATGAAAATTAGATATTAATTTCAATTTCAATTTCAATTTCAATTTTTACAACCCTAATTCACAATATATGCAATTTAGATATTAATTTTAATTTCAATTTTTACAACCCTAATTCACATTGCATGCAAATTAGATATTAATTTCAATTTCAATTCCAATTCCAATTTTTGAAAACCCACTTTCAATTTAAAATAAAATTTCAAATAATAAATTAATTTCCAAAGTTGAAACTCATTTCGCAAGTAAACATTTAATTACAATTTCTAATTTAATTCCCACAAGTTGAAATTAAATTCCAAAATTAATTTTAATTTTTTTATTTCCTTTCATTCTCTTGCATCACATTCAATTAATTAATTTAATTATTTAATAACTAAATTCAACCCCCTTGGATTAAATTTAATTAATTAAATAAATTAAATATAAACTTTTATCCACATTGCATTATTTGAAATAAATAACCATCAACATGATTTAAATGCAATTATTCTAAATATCTATTTTCAAATCAAAATTCTTTTAGAATTAGATAACATTAAAGCAAGACAGAAAATGAATCGACACACACAACTGACGACACACTAAGGCTAGGGTGTAAACTTGACACATGTTACCTAACTACTATCTCCCATTCAACTTAACCGTTGGATTGACACGCTCAAACCTATAAAACTAGATGGAGTCGATGTCATGTACCTAGAATCTTGCAACCAAGTAAAAATCATACAATATATCCAGCATATAATACACATCGTGAAGAAGGAATTACGAATTCGTAGGGCGCTCGCAAGAGAGTGATGCGAACCCGTCTTCTTCACCAATACACTCATTGAAACTGACGCTTCCATCATAATTCAATAATCTCATAATAACATCTCATGTTAACTTTACAACATCATTAATCCATTAAAGCATGATAAACACTAATTAGGTCAACACATCACACAATAATAGTTGTCGCTCAATAGTAGCGAACAAAACATCATAACAAAATCTATCCAGTATCAAAGTAACTGCAACCAAACATAGCATAAAGCAAACCGAACAAGAAGCAAAACAGAGGGGTATTACATTCTCCCCCCCAAAGATTAGGCTTACTCTTGGAAGCCTGCAAAAAAATCATAGTGCAAACTCCATACAATCACATGTAACCAAGGGTTCCAAACCAAACCACTCCATACCTCAACACATAAGTAACGGCAACCCGTACCGTAAACAACTCAGGCAAGTACACTATAAATCTAGCCAAAACAATCATGGTGAAACAACCATCAACCAATTCTCCAAAACACAAAACTATGGATTATCATACACAATACACATATGTACCAATACACAACACCAACAACCATCACAAGACTACACAAGGGTCCACTTGGACACCAGAAAGCAGCATACCAATCCATGATAGAAGAGTCCATGAATCAAGAACATAAACCATCTCAACTGAATCTAACATCAAACCAGTGGCTTGATAGTGTTAGGTCATACATAAAGTGAGACCATCCAAACAAGACCACAATGACTTGTCTCTTATTGTGTAAGGTGATCAGCCTCCAAGAGATAGTCATCCCACAAAGGTGAGTAGTGGGTTCTAGCTGTGTCCAGCCTCACATACCCTCATTCTCAATGTTTCCTGCATCTACTTCTTCATACACACTCACCAAGTTTTCCTCAAACAACCTTGGAGAGGAATCACAATACAACACATAGCCGACATTGAAAACAACAAAGATAACTAGCTTAGCCACCAAGTTCATAAAGAAGATCAAATTAAAGTTCCATTTCAACAATAAAGAAATAAATACGCATAATTTCAACACTGAATCAAATTCATAACCAGTAGGATTATAAGAAAATAAGATCAAAAATTATGGCTAAACCTTCACATTCAAATATAAATAAAGTGTCGACCCTCACAATCAACTGACAATAATCATCAATAATCGAAAGAAAGTTCACAATCTTTAAATTCCACTATACAACAACTATGTGTTTAGATACTAGCCATAAAACGAGGAAGGAGGAAACAACGTCCAACAAGAATGATAAATACCCTCATGTGATACGGAATGGGCACACTATCCACATGACTAAAGTGTATCCATGACTAAAGAAGACATCATCACTCTACTAGTTCATCGCCTCTGTGGACGTCTAGGCATAACTAACAACCATGCTGCTATACCCAAATCTGAGGGATAAGGCTAACATATATGGATCAAGTATCCTGATCCATCATAAGGGACAGTAGTGGGTACATTTCCTCAGGATTAGTTGAGCTAAGATGCTCTATGCCACAACATGCGTATGCTACACACTCCACCCAAGAAAACTTGTGACTACTACTATCGCTTCACGGATTGAGGATCTAACGAACCAAAAGAAAAGGAGCTACTTTTGGTTACTCCTATATATAGTTTTCAACCACACTTTGGTTGGTCCTCAATCAGGTAACAAACATGCAAACACACAAAAAAAGGTATGGTAACATCCACACCCAACATGACTTTTCCCCATGGATGGGTACCGAGTACCACCATCACATGGACACACAAGCAAATACGGGTTTCCACAACATTTAGACAAGATACCGATACTGGTTTCTTACATTTACAAGGGAAAACAACTATATACATAATCCCATAGGAACATCAAATTTCATAATCTATAGGATTCGTATCATTACTTTCCTACCATAACCTTATATCAGGTTACTAACATGCTACTCTCTTTCACAGAGTATATCATGCTAAAGTAAAAGCCATGAACACTTGATTACTTAACACTCTACTGAAAAATCACATGACTAACATAGTGGGCACAAATGTACCAAGAGAGCCCAGTGTTTAAACCTAGGCTCTGATACCATGTGTAATGCCCTGCCAAGTAACCTTAAAGGAAGTTGCAATTAACGTCATAAGCGAACCAATTTTTTTTATAAAGTGCATTTAACATACACATTCACTTACTAATTAACAACAACCTCTAAGGCTACAAGGTTAGGATTACTTAAACCCACACATACATATTACATATAACCATAGCATTATGGACTTTATGAAATAAACATCATACATCATAAGAATACCTCATAACCTAATAAGATAATTAACCAAGATACAATTTCATAAACATTATCTTAATCCAATAGTTACATCACTCATTCCCAGAATGAGGCAATAGTACTCAAAGTTACAATTACAAAATTCCAATTCATCAACATAAGAGGGATAAAATAACTTATACAAGTTGAAATATTACAATGCAAAGAATTACAACAAGAACCGCGAGCTGTCCATCTGGATGTCTCGCCACCAAGTACTACAGATAGATGGGGACCCAACGGTTTTGGTGCATGTTCCACCCAACCAAGTGGTACCCGAAGGCCCACCCCCCATGCTAGGAGATAGTAACAAAGTAACATGGACAAAGATTCTACTACCTATAACCAAAGGCAGACTCATACTGACTCATACTGTTATAACCAACCAAATGAATTAACAAGTACACCTCATTCACCATACAAGTACAAATCAGGTACATCTCCAACATCACTAACATAGGTCACATTGCTTCTAGACATAATATTAATCAAGTATGTACACAGAACCATACACATAAAACAATTAACAACAGTTGTCCTACATAGAGTGTCATCACATAGTAGTCATGAGATCTCCTCTGGGCATCATTCATAGGTTTCAGCACAAGTAATCCTGGTGGCCTCAACCGAATCCCGACACTCATAATCACTCATGTGGAATTAACTACCTCTCGTAAGGACAAGATAGTTGATCTTGCCATTCCAGGCCTTCTCACTCACCCCAAGTCTAAAGAAGCCCTTGCATCTGTGAGTGGGGTTAATTTGTCTTGATTAATGTGAATGCATCCTAATCATATAAGTACATTAATTTAGTTATCACTTGATTAACTCACTTCTGAAGGTTACCCGATTTACCACTTTGGGCTCTGGCCCCTAACAAAAGCCACTCTTCTATTCGACAACACACACCCAAACAATCCACCAAGGGAAACACAAGTGCATACAAACTAGGCATCAAAACCACTTCAACACAAGGAGGATACAAATAGTAGAACTCTCTCCAAACATCTTGGAGACAACAAACTCATAGTCCACTCCTTTCATAGGAGGTACAAAACATCCCCGTTCATGGGTAAAACTGAAAAGACGCCATGCACTACCCAAGGGAAAACAACTGGATGGCATAAATATTCAACAACCCTTATCATCTAAGTTGTTCTGGAAAACTTATAATCTAAGATTAACACTAATTCCCAAAACCAACAATGCAACTTGACAATATAGCAACAAAAGCATTCAAGTCATCAATCAAATCTAATATTTGGATTTCCTAAATCCATACTCATTCAATAGGTAGTGTTGACAAAGTCAAAGACACGATAACTAGATCATCTAAAATAATCATAACCTCTATTTTCCTTTTCATTATTGGAAATCTAAAACAACTAAACTTTCTTCCCTTTACTGAATACAGAGAATTAAATCCTTTAAGATAATCATGAGGAAGATACTACTTTTGGATATACTAAATCCATATCTCTTTCATAATCCAATCACAATGATTCAATTAATCTAAATAGAAATTAATAAATAACATAATTGATTGTCTCATCAATAAAACGACTCCTTAATTTACTTTTAAATCGACACAAATCCATGCAAGTAAACTCTTTCCATTTCCTAACCAAATCTTACATCTCATTCAATTTTCTATTTAAAACATTCAATCACTTTAATATAATAACATATTGTTTTTCTATCCATTTTCCATATACACAAATCAATCAATTTTTAAATCTCTATTCAATAATATATTGCATACATCTCATTAAAATAAAATACGATAATGAATTTTACACTTAATATATATATATATATGCTCGATATTATATAGACACCAAATATATATATTAATAAATTTAATTACATATATCCTTTAATATTCCATTCAGAATGACTAGATTACACTATGGAACTAAATAAAATATAATAACTATTTGCCTTTTTCAATATAGTTAGTTCCTAAATTTACTTCTAATGCAACCTAACACTATTGCAAACAATCTTTTCAATTTTCTATTCGAAGTCTATGTCTCTTCAACTATCCATTTAAAACATGCAATTTCATTAATATATAAAAATATCTTTTGGCTTATCTATTTGACCACGCATTCATATTGTTTCTAATTAAATCTCATTAATTAAAACAAACATTTAAATATAAATATTTCTATAATTCTTCAATATATTTAAATAACTTTTTCCTTATCAATTTTGACCATACATCTAAAACTTATTTTTTAAATTCTTCATGCAAAACTAAATTACACACACTTAATTAAAATAAGGTAAATACTGATTGAAAATAGTCATGGATATATATATATATATATATATATATATCTCAATATATTTTCTTCATTCATATTAACAAAATAATTATTACTTTTAAAATCAAATAATTACTTCTATTAAAAAATATCTTTTTCTATACATTTTTCACACATACTAATCATTTCTTTCAGAACACTAATAATACCCAATTTGCAAACAACATAATAAAATAAGATAAAATATTATTTATTCTCTCAAATGGATATATACCTTCAATATATATATACTAAATATAAATTAATATATTTAAATATATTTAATCATTAACATATCTTCTATTCTTTATAGAATATCAAATTGATTAATTCGAAATAAAATATCCTTTATCATCAATTTTCCAAAATATATATATATTTTTTCAATTAAATCAAATTAATAATTGGACCTTTTACATATGAATTTAAATTCCACAATTAAATTTTAAATTATGCATTCTTTAAATCAAATATTTAACTTCTTCAATTAAACTTTAACATGTCATTTTAAAATAAACAATAATTTCTCCATATGTTTATAATTTTAATTCCACTAATCTAATATACAAATTTTATTTAAAATAATATAAATAAATATAATACTTTAATATTATAAATTATAATATCGAATATTATTAAATAATATTTTAATATTATAATAACAATACATAAAATATTAATATTTATAATTATCAATTTATTATTATTTTATTTTCAGAGCAGCTATGGGAAAATAACTTAACAGCAGTCTCATGTTTCAAGCATAACTCAAAAACTATGATCTGGGTATTTGCGATTTTTTAACAAGGATAAGAAAATTCCAAGATGCGGAAACCCTTTTAAATTTCCAAACATCCCAGTTTGTGTAAGTGAAGTTATAGGCGACGCAACCAGACCATTTTACTGTGAAAAAATATAACTATCCTATAGATTTTAAAATCCGATTTTTAATAATAAACAGAGGGTTTCATTTTCTAAAACATTCTAAGTGCATTGTTCAATAACTATGTTTGATTTCAATAACAATATAATTGATTTCCCCAAATAATTTAAATTCAACTAAAGTTTTCACAATTTTCACTGAAGAATTTTCACAAGCAAAGGCTGTAAATTTATTTAATTCTTTTCTTCTAATATCAAATTTGTTTTCTAAAACGGATTTAACAAACAAATATTTAATCACTACTATTTAAAAAAAAAAACAATCAAGAACAATAAAATACAAAGAGGAAAACCCGGTACAAGAAGCTACAGGAAGAGATGAATTTCTGATGCAAGCCTCCTCCAAATAATCCAATCCACAACTCAACAAATGCAAACAATCTTTCTTTCAATCAATTCTATAATCAAAAATTTCTTCAAACCCTTCTTGTGCAATTTTCAAACATTTCTTCTCTGCTGTAAATATGTATTTTTCTAAAAACTTTCTCCTCCCCCAAAATTAAAACATGTATTCTTTATAAATCAAAAATACCTAATACAACTCTAATTCACATTACATGCAAATTAGATATTAATTTCAATTTCAATTTTTACAACCCTAATTCACATTATATGCAATTTAGATATTAATTTCAATTTCAATTTCAATTTCAAATTTTACAACCCTAATTCACATTGCATGCAAATTAGATATTAATTTCAATTTCAATTTTCGAAAACCCACTTTCAATTTAAAATGCAATTTCAAATAATAAATTAATTTCCAAAGTTGAAACTCATTTCCCAAGTAAACATTTAATTACAATTTCTAATTTAATTCCCACAAGTTGAAATTAAATTCCAAAATTAATTTTAATTCTTTTATTTCCTTTCATTCTCTTGCATCACGTTTAATTAGTTAATTTAATTATTTAATAACTAAATTCAACCCCCTTGGATTAAATTTAATTAATTAAATAAATTAAATATAATTAATTAATTTAAATATAAACTTTTATCCACATTGCATTATTTGAAATAAATAACCATCAACATAATTTAAATGCAATTATTCTAAATATCTATTTCCAAATCAAGAATCTTTCAGAATTAAATAACATTAAAGCAAGACAGACAATGACTCGACACACACAACTGACGACACACTAAGGCTAGGGTGTAAACTTGACACATGTTACCTAGCTACTATCTCCCATTCAACTTAACCATTGGATTGACACACTCAAACCTGTAAAACCAGATGGAGTCGATATCATGTACTTGCAATCCTGCAACCAAGTAAACATCATACAATATATCCAGCATATAATACACACCGTGAAGAAGGAATTACGGATTCGCAGGGTGCTCGCAAGAGAGTGATGCGAACCCATCTTCTTCACCAATACACTCATCGAAACTAATGCTTCCATCATAATTCAATAATCTCATAATAACATCTCATGTTAACTTTACAACATCATTAATCCATTAAAGCATGATAAACACTAATTAGGTCAACACATCACACAATAATAGTTGTCGCTCAATAGTAGCGAACAAAACATTATAACAAAATGTATCCAGTATCAAAGTAACTGCAACCAAACATAGCATAAAGCAAACAGAACGAGAAGCAAAATAGAGGGGTATTACAAAGTGTAACCATATTTTTCATGGAAGTGAAATGATAGTACTTAGTGTCGCTATCATTGTCTCTATGATTGGGGGTGTTGAATATCTCTTGTGCTAATTTGTCCTTGATGACAATATGTGTTACTCTGGCATCTTGATGGTTACTTACTCAGTTGATCTGCTTCAATTATGTTTGGCATATTTACTTCATTCATGCTATTATCTTTGGTGGAACTGATCTCTTAACTCCATGTGTAGATATAGGTTAAGGTTCTTTTGGTTAAAGGATTTTTGTTCCAATGATCAGGTGACATGTTTCTGGTTTAACAATTAGTTCTATAGTGATTCACTTGTTTATATGTTTTTGGCATGATTCAGTGTTCTCCAGGGTGATATGTTGTGGCTTGATCAGTTTCTAGCATCATGAAATTGTTAATGATTTTTTTATCATATTCAGAGTCATCTTACTCCATCCTCTTTCAGGTAATGGTATTTTTTTCTTGATGCTTGGGTTTATGAGATGCAATTTGTTTTTCAGATTTAATAAAACCCTATCGGGTTTCCTTAATCAAGTGATAATGGTTTATGGTATGTGGAATGGCATTGTGAACTTAGCACTTTTTAGCCTTTATTATACTTCACAAGGCTTTGGAATTTATTTGACATTCAACATTATATGGCATTGGATATTAATGAGGTGGTAATTGGCTTTGATATTATTTGATACCTTTTAGCATTGGAAATTATGTTTGGCACACTATATTATATTGCATTCATGTCTATTGGTTGATATTTAATTAGGCCTCAAGGCCGACAATAGGTATAATGGTATTGATTATTTTTTCATGTCACATTGGATGTGACTTAGCTTTGATCATTTAAAAACAATAATGCTTTAGGAAATCGACATTTGATATGTAAGGTAGTCAAATCAATTTCCTCAAAGCATAATTTGGTTGATGATTTCACATTGTCAATAATAGTCAAAAGCATTAATTCTTGTGGGCATGCAAGTCTTTGATCTTCTCATGGATTTCAAAGGGCATTATAAGTTTATGAATTATCATATCGGTCCTTTCGGACCTCAAATGTTATCACATTATGCAAAGGATTTTGATTTCTTGCTTTGGAAGTTTAGGGAAAACTCTTTATCATTTTCACTGCTCATGGGTTTGGAACCCTACACTGGCTACTAGAATGGAATCTTTCTCTCAACCGTTTCATTTCATTCACTGGATTTTTGACCTTGGATAGTGTATCAGGAATGTTAGAGGACCATTACAATGGTTGATTTACTTTTCTTCTTCCCATCATTGGGTGAAGGTCTGAGATTGGAAGGCGTCTTGGTCGTTTCTTTCTCTATAGATCTAGTAAACTCTTTCATGATAGTGTCTCCATCATTATTCTCAGGTATTATTTCTTTTGAATTTTTTGCAAAAGCATTACCTCTACTGGCAAGGTTGTTAGGAGATATATTTTTTTCCTTCTATTTGGAAAATGGAAAAATCAAATGGGTTTAGTTGTTTTGTAAGTAGATTTGGTGCATGTTGATTTCACTTCTCAAAAATACATATATATTTAATGTATCGTTTTAAATATGCTCTTGCATTTAAAGGATAGTGATCTCTATTTGTGGGTAATCATAGGATCTTCGGTAACTGCTCTTGAAAGCATGATTATATCACTCTAATTGTAAAGCTTTGTTCTTTCAGTTACTAAAAATTTGCAGTTGTTTTAATGGGTATTGTTCATGGGATATATATTGTTTTTTATTTTGGTCCATTGAGAAAAATCTTTGCAGGCCAGTTGTGAAGATTATGTTCAATATCCTCCCTATTTTTCCATACTTCTTTTCTATTCCTATTAGGAGAAAAGATATTTCTCTCAGGAACTTTGCAACATTTGACACTATTGCTCGATAGAAGATTGGTAACCTGATAATCATCTTCATTTTATTCTTTAAATAGAAAATGACAATTGTTGTAAGTTTTACTTGATTGTAATGTTGAAATCTATAAATAGATGAAAACAAAGAGATTAGGGCTTTAACATGACTGAAAATTAAAAAAGAGAAATAGCAGTTTTGTACTAAAAAATTGTATGAGATATAGGAAAAATTACTTTTTCCTCTAAAAATGGGAAAAATAGTGAGTTAATTTTTTTTGGAAAGGATCATGGAAAATATATGAAACAGTGTGTGAGAAAAAGAAAGTGATTACACATCACTGAATATACTTTTTATGAGAAGTTGTATTGACATAGTAATTGAAAACTTAATGAGATTTTCCTCAAGCTTTCTCAAGGCTTCATAATGGGTGGAACTCTAAAGTGTCATTCTTGACATTTGAGAATTCTACACATTGTTTGTCAAGAGGCACTTGATAGAAATCAGGGAAAAAGAAAGATCCTTTGTATCATTTTATGTTTTACTGAAAAAAATAAGAGGGGTTGGTTCTCCTTGAGATTAATGTCTCTAAAAAGAGGGGTTCGTGCTCCTTGAGTTGGTGCTTAGAAATCAGCCTATGAGGCATTGCCAAAAATGATTATTGAAATGAAAGCCTGAAAAATGTAGTAGGTTAAGGAGTCGTTTTTCTACCCCAGGAGGGTATTCCACTCGACATATCTTGTGTCTATTTGATTATCTGTGGTTCATTTGATTTATTTCTTTAATTCTTTAAAATTTTATGTTTCACTATTCTCATTTCAGTTTAAGTGATTGCATTTAATACATGAACGAGTTTATCATTGATAAATGAGAGAATACATTTGGTTTATTACATTTTTAGTTAAAATAGATAAAAAAGGTAAATAAAATTATTTCACCCACCCACCCTCTCAGCGTCTTTTCACTCCAACAATTTGTATCAGAGAGTAGGGTCCTCTGATAGGTCTTTTCAACCTAGGATTGATTTTGGCCTTGGAGTCTATTCAAAATGTCTCAAGCTCATGAAGGCACATCCATAACTAGAGATCCATTATTTGATGGAACTGATTATGTATTATGGAATATAAGAATGGAGACTTATTTAAATTCTATTGACCTCAATGTCTGGAGCATAGTATTGACTAGGTACACTGTACCGGTTACTCTGCCTACTACTTCTGATGAAAAGAAAAGATATGAAACCAATTCAAGAGAAAAAAAAATTCTTCTATGTGCATTGACTAAATATGTCTTTATTAAAGCCATTCACTGCAACTCTGATAGAGAAATCTAGACTAAACTTGAAACTATCTATCAAGGGAATGAAAAGGTAAAACAGTCTAAAGTCCTCACTCTAAAACACCAGTTTGAAGAAATAAAAATGAGGGACGATGAAAAATTAGTTGATTAATTTTTGAGAGTTGATGAAATTGTAAATGCCATGAAGGTTTTGGGAGAAGAAGTTAAGGAATTTGATGTTGTAACTAAGGTCATCAAAACCTTACTAACAAAATTTAAAGCTAAGGTTGCTACTCTAGAAAAGAAGAAACACTTTACCCAACTTACCCTTGACAACCTACAAGGCACTTTGACTGCCTATGAAATGAGGATTAGTAGAAACAATACCTCTGCCAAAGAAAATGCTTTTAATGCTGAAAGAAAAGAAAAAGATGACCTCACTGAATCAAAAAAAATTGATTCCAAAGAATCCCAATTTGTGATGAAACTCAAAAAGGGTTATGGAAAGTATAAGGGAAAACTTCCCTTCGAATGATTTAACTATGGAAAAATAGGCCACTTTGCTGCAGAGTGCCCCTATGGTGACACAAGTAGTGATAACGAAAACCTAAAAAACTCGCCAGGAAAAAGGCCTATAGACCCAAAAATAAATTCAATTTCAAAAAGAAGAAAATTTTGTTTAGCAAAAATGAAACATACTATAAATATGAAGATTAATTAGATAAAGAGGATGAAAATCTATTCATGGCTGAAATCATTCAGCAAGATGGAACTAACAACAATGATGCTAAAGATGGTGAAGTGGATTTTGAAGGGGAACTGAAATGTGCTCTGAAAGAGCTAAGGAAAATTTAAAAACAAATGTGTGCTCAAGAACAAAATACTGCTCAATATATTTCAAAGGAGCAACTTAGAAATCTTAAGATAGTCTCATTAAAAACTCAACTTGAAGAATCCAAGAGAGTTGAAGATTGTCTTCGTATTGGCATAATATTTAAAGATCAAGAAATTAAAAAACTTGAACATGAGATTGTAGATCTCAAAAAGACCTTTGAGAAATATGAGAGCACTCTTAAACTAAATGACATGCGCAGTAAACAAAAACTGAACAAGGACAAAACTGTATTGGTTTTGTGAAAGGTGAATGTTCAAATGACAATGTAAAGGATAATTTTGTTGCTGGAAGAAAAAGTATTGAACACAAACATCCTGATTTTGATAAGGATCATGTTCATCCTTTTAGGAGCAACAAAATGGCTTATAATTCCAACCCTTTCTTTTATGGGTATTGTTACTTTTGCAACAAATTTGGTCACAAGGTGAACTCTTGTATATTTATAAATCCTAGAGCTCCTAGATTTGGTTTTAGGCAGAATCATGGATTTGCAAGACAACTTAGATGTTTTGCATGCAATTCCATGGGTAATTATGCTAAGCAATGTAATTTTGATCAACAGAATAAACAACTGAAAACTATAAAGGTCTAGAAACCCAAAGTTGTCAATAACATAGAATAGATTATGTTAGTTCAAACTACCTTCCACTCCAAGAAAAAAGGACATATGGGTCCTACATAGTGTTTTTCAAACCACATGATAGGTGACAAAGAAAAATTTACTAATCTAGAAGATTATGTAGGTGGATATGTGAATTTTTGAGACAACTCTAGAATTCAAATCAAAGGTAGAGGTTCTCTTTTTCTGAATGAAGACACTCTTATTTACAATGTGTATTATGTAGAAGTATTAAAACATAACCTTCTGAGTGTCAGAAAAATTTGTGATAGTGGCTATCAAGTCTTGTTCGCTTCAAAAGGATGTTAGATAAAATATAAGGTTGGAAAAGCTATTGTTGTTGGAAGAAGGACTAAGGGAAATGTCTACAATTTACTTGACTCTTCTGGAAATGAAAACAATCAAGGTATGTGCTTAATGAGCCATGTTGAAGAAATTTTTTGGTGGCACAAGAGACTAGGTCATATTAATTTTGACAATATGGTGAGAATTAGTAAAAATCAGAATGTAGGAGGTCTACCTATTCTGAGAAAGCCTGATAATGCGATCTATAAAGAATGTCTCAAAGGAAAGAAAAAAAAGGTAATCTTTAAATCTAAGGAACATTCCTCTACTAGACCTCTACAAATTGTTCATACTGACTTATGTGGTCCTACAAGGACTAGATCTATCAATGGTGATAAATATTTCATGCTATTTGTTGATGACTACTCTCATATGATATGGGTTACCTTTCTCAAGAATAAATCAAAAGCTTTTGAACATTTTAAAGTTTTTAGAAAAATGGTAGAAAGAGAGTCAAATTTAAAATCTAAATGTCTAAGATTTGACAAAGGTGGTGAATTCACCTCACAAGAATTCATTGACTATTGTGAAATACATGGCATAAAAAGATAGTATGATGCTGCTAGAACACCTCAATAGAATGGGGTTGTCGAGAGAAAGAACAAGACTGTAAAAGAGATGGCAAGGACTATGTTGAATGGAGAAAATCTTCCAAACATGTACTAGAAAGAAGTTTTTCATACAATTGTCTACATTTTGAATAGAGTCCAGATCAGATTGAAATCCAATTTCAGCCCATATGAACTATGGTATGCTAAACTTGCCTCAATTAAATATTTCAAAATATTTGGCTGCAAATGTTTTATCAAGAGAGATGATGGTAACTTAGGAAGTTTTCAATCTAAGACAGATGAAGGTATCTTTTTAGGATACTCTACTAACAACAAAGCTTTTAAATTCTTTAACAATAGGCTGAATAAAATTGTTGAATCTGTCAATGCCAAATTTGATGAAAATCTGCTTTTAGACATTAAACCTATGCAGGATGATGAAGAGGAAGAATTTGAACTTGATATAAATTCTAAAGGCTTTAAAACTGCAAATCCGTAAACAAAATCAACAAGTCCTAAACTAGCTGAAGAAAAATCTGAAGATGCTAAAATCAGCTCTAAAAAATATGTAACTAAAACTCCTTCAAAATCTCTTGCTAGAAACCATCCTAAAGATCTGATTATAGGAGATAAATCTGCAGGAGTTCAAACAAGGAAAGAAAAGTTATCTATGATGAAAAATCTCACATAATTGAGCTTAATTATTTTTGTTTAATCACTCAGTTTGAGCCCAAAAAAAATTGATGAAGCTCTAACTGATGAATGCTGGCTTAATGCAATGCAAGATGAAATTGATGAAATTGAGAAAAATCAAACTTGGGAGCTAGTCCCAAGACTAGATGACAAAAATGTCATAGGAGGTAAATGGATTTTTAGAAAAAAGCTTGATGAAAATGGCCATATTGTTCACAACAAGGCTAGATATGTTTGCAAAGGATATGCTCAGAAAGAAGGTATTGACTTCGGTGGAACCTTTGCACCAGTAGCTAGACTTGAATCAATTAGAATTTCCTTTGCCTATTCTATTTTCAAAAATTTTACCGTGTATCAAATGGATGTTAAAACTAGCTTTCTTAATGGGTATTTGGATGAAGAAGTTTACATAGAACAACCTGAAGGGTTTACTTGTAAGGAAAAACCCAATCATTTCTACAGGCTAAAAAAGGATCTTTATGGACGAAAACAAGCTCGTAGAGCTTGGTACTCTATATTGGATAGTCACCTACTGTCAAAATGTTTCATTAGAGGAGGAGTAGAGAATAATATTTCTGTTAAAATTGAAGGGTTTGATATCCTAGTTGTTGAAATTTATGTTGATGATACTATCTTTGGTTGCAACAATATTGCTTTGAGTCAAAAATTATCATAGATTATATAATCTGAGTTCAAAATTTCCATGTTGGGAGAACTCTCCTACTTCTTAGGTCTTCAAATATCTCAACTTGAATCTAGTATCTTTCTCTCTCAATGAACATATGCAAGAGAAATGTTAAGGAAATTTCCAATGGATGAATGTCATCTAGTTAGCAATCCAATGGCTACCGACTGTAAACTAAACAAGGTTGATGATTCTCCTGCTATCAACCCAACTGACTATAGGTCAATGATAGGCATCCTATTATATCTAATAGCCTCAAGACTTGACATAATGCAAGATGTTTGCATGGTTGCTCGATTTTAATCATCTCCTAAGGAATCACACATTAATGTTGTTATAAGGATTCTTAAATATGTTCAAGGCACTATTGATTATGGACTCTGGTATCCCATAAGTAATTATTTTCATTAGTGGCATATACTGATTCTGACTAGGTTGGTTGTCTGGATGATAGGAAAAGCAGTAGTGGTGTTGCTTTCTTTCATGGTGATCGATTAGTGGCTTGGCACAACAAAAAACAAGAATCTATCTCACGCTCTACTATTGAAGTAGAATATATTGCGACCACTTCTTGTTGTAAAAAGGGAATATGGATGTCATAGACATTATTTGACATTGGTATTGAAATCCCTAAACCTATTTCTATTATGTGTGATAATACCAGTGCAATCAATATCTCAACAAATCTTCTTATGAATTTTCGCACTAAACACATAGTTGTTAAGTTTCATTTTCTTTGTGAAAAGGTGTTGGCTAACGAGGTTTTTGTGAAATAAGTTCTTACAAAATCAATTGATAATGGTTTATGGTATGTGGAATGGCATTGTGAACTTGGCATGTTTCTAGCCTTTATTACACTTCAAAAGGCTTTGGAAAGTATTTGGAATTCAAAATTATATGGCATTGGATATTAATGAGGTGGAAATTGGATTTGATATTATTTGATATCTTTTGGCATTGGAAATTATGTTTGACACACTATGGGAGTGCATATTATGATGCATTCGTGTATATTGGTTGATATATAATTGGGCCTCAAGGCCAATAGAAGGTATAATGGTACTGATTAATTTTGCATATCACATTGGATGTGACTTAGCTTTGATCATTTGGAAACAATCATACCTTAGGAAATTGACATTTGTTATGTAAGGTAGTCATATCAATTTATTGAAAGCATAATTTGGTTGATGATTTCACATTGTCAATAAGAGTCAAAAGAAATAATGCTTCTCAGCATGCAAGTCTTTGATCAACCCATGGATTTAAAGGGAATTATGGGTTTATGAATCATCATATTAGTCCTTTCGAACTTCAAATGTTACAACATTTTGTAAAGGGTTTTGATTGCTTGCTTTGGAAGTTTAGGGAAAAATCTTTATCATTTTCACTGCTCATGGGTTTGGAACTGTAACATAGAACAAAATCTAGATATGGTCTACAACTAGAATAAATGATATTGATCTTAATATAAACAATATTAATCTAAATCAAACAACAACAAATGAGGAAATAAACATAATGAATAACCAAAAAATGAATTGAAAAGGTCTCACCGAATATCCATTCACTCCTTCGAATTATCTTGATTGCTCTTCTCCATTTTGTTGTTTCAGTATTCTTGCCCTTAGATTTCTCAGTATTGATGCAAGCATAACTTCATTGAGTGTCTAAGAAAAATATCGAAGATAATTTTCTTCTCAAAAGTGTATGATTTCGAGAGGAGGAATAATGATAATGATAGGCCATTTTATAGATTTTGGGTTTTCGAACGATCAACTCAGATTGAAAGAGAGATCGATGAACGAGATTGATGAATGCCATGCGATGTGAGTTCTATGTCAGATAGAACGTGAGTTAGAGCATGATTCAGAAAAGACTATAGGATAAAGATTAAGTTAGAATGTGAGTTAGAACATGAGTTCAATATTTTCATCTCCAGTTAAGAGTCTTCAAGAATAGAAGAACAAGAATTTGAATGTCAAAGAAAAAGTTAGAAGTTGAAGAATAATTCATTCAAATGCAAACATGAGTTAATTAATTAAATAAATATATTTAATTAATAAAAACATCATGCATATGAGTTGGAACTAGTTAACTGACTAGTTCTGATAGAGAGTCCTCTCGTAGAGATAATTAGATGTCGAATCTGGAGATAACTGGAGAACTAAAAATAGATCTTGAGTCAGAAGGTGAGTGAATGTTTAGTCAACTGATTGCCAGAAGAATGTTGCATAAATAAATAAATATGAATTAAATGTTAATTTAATTCAACATTCAAAAATGAAATATTTAATTAAATAAATAAATATCATTTATTTAATTTAACTGTTGTAAAGGTGGAATTGAATAATTAAATAATAAATATTTAATTATAGTTGAAATATGATAAAGGGGGTAATTAAATAATAAATCATTTAATTAAGAAGGAAGAATTAATTAGTTAGCGACATAATTAAATAAATATGATTTATTTAATTAATCAAGTTGAATAAAGGTTATTTATGAATTAATGAATTAATTAAAAATGGGTATTTAATTAATAGAGGAAATATGTGTTAGAAAGGCAATTAAATAATTAACATTATTTAATCATGACCATGGACAATAGAAAATTATGTCGAAAGTGGTGTTCGCAGGCCTAGACCAATTTTCGATGTCTACAATTTTCCCCTCTTTGATACAATGTTGTTACAGCATTGTGTCAAAGAAAATATTCCCCAATCATGCCCCAACATGAAATAAGTTAGGGTATGCCCCCTCAGGAAAATTGACAATTTTTGAAAAAATTTCAAAAAAAATTAAGTAAATGTTCCCGATAATTCAATTTGACAGTTAGAAATGCTATGGAGTTGACGGAATTGAAATTGGAGTTGATACAGATGTGTACGAGTCATTTGAAGTTTAAAGGTTAAGTGGCTAATAGACAAGGGCAGAAGAAATGCCACCCAAACCCTCTCTATAAATAGAAATTAGGTTGAAAACTAATTCATTTGCACCCAGAAGAGTTTGAAAAACTAAGAATTTTCTTTGACTAGTGCATGAAAATGGCACCTATTCCCTATGTTGTGCATCGAGTATATCGGATCCAAACCTTCAGGTGGCAAGCCAATGCAGGACCACCAGTATGTACCTGAAAATGAAATCTTGAAATTTATTTTTGCACGTAGTTTTAGGCTTTGAAAAATTGATTAGCATATGCGCTCCTTCGTGAACAACGCATATGTCATCGTATTCGCCACATTTGACTACGAAATGATGCATTTGCAAAAACACGTCTAGGCTAGGTTAGGAGTTTTAAGGGTTAAACGCATTTGCACCTTAATGCACTGCATATGTATTTATATAATGCATCTGCATGAGGTTTAAATTCATGTGTGGTAGTGAGCCGCATGTGCATTAGTGAAACTTATATATAGGAGATAGATAGGCTATGGAAAATGCACCGCATTTGGTGTTTTGCAACGCATTTGTTTTTTTTACACCACATTTGCAATAGGTAGAAATGAGTGTGGGAAATACAACACATATGTAATATGCAACACAAATGAGTTGTCATGCAACACATTTGTAAGATTGCGCCGCTTTTGTTACAGTGAGCCGCATTTGGCTGGTAAAATTTTCAAAAAAATTCTCTAAGGGAAAAGTTTGAAAATCTTGACATCGTGGTTAAAATCCAGGTTGTATTGGATCCTATATATACATGGGAGACACGTCTAGACACATTCGATTTGAGACACCCATTGAGTAGTGCAGAGATACGGCTTTTATCGAGACTTGATCTACATCACTTTCTATCGATGCCCACTATCTGGGCAAATAGGGGGATGCTTACTGCATTGTGTAAGTGATGGCACTCTAAGACATCGTCATTTCATTTGTTTACTGGGGAGGAAATTGTCACATTGAAGGATGTGTACTAGATATTGAGACTGCCGATTAGAGGAGAGTGGGTGATGTACGATACCCAACATGGATTGATTGAGCTAGCAATATTTTATCAAGTGGATGATATCAGTAGGCTCGACATTGAGCACTATGAGATCAAATAGTCAATGTCGGTAGATATATATGATAGGATTGGCTGCATATTATGCACACTGATAGGGGGGATAGTTTTACCAGATCGATGGGGTCATGGTTTTCTGGTTGGATGGGGTGAGATGTTGGTGGGGATGTTGGAGAGAGAGACCAGGTATGCTTGGGGTCCATGTCTATTGGGGATGTTATATTTTCATTTACATGATATTGCATACAAAGATGCACAGTCATTGAGTTGTGGGACCACTCTACTTATGGTGTGGGCTTGGGAGAGGATAGCTTTGTTTCATCCTCCCGTTACTATAGAGTGATAGGAGAGAGCTCTGTATGTTTTCTGATACATGGGGCACATCACTCAGAGCCATGTGGGAGACACTAGATATTGGAGACATGTTCCAACATTCTAGATCAGTTCACTTGGAGACCATACATGGACTATGAGGAGTGGGTAGATGAGGATATACATTTACCATTTTGTAGACAAACGCATTACCTAATTGGGAGGACTATTTTGAGTGTGCATATTATAGAGAGACATCTACCAAATAGGGTTTTGAGACAGTTTGGCAAGGTTCAGGATGAGCCTTAGAGTAGAGGAGAGTTTTCTCATTCTTCGAGAGAGGTTCCATATTGGGAGCCCATGATTCCTGTTGCTACCATAGAGGCAGAGATATAGGCTTTACAGCCAGTATAATGGGGATGGAGAGACAGATTCGCAGACCCAGGGATGAGAGCTGTGTATGATGCATGGTGGGCAGAGTATCATCCTATTCCATACACCGATCCGGATTTTCCGACACCAATGGAGAGACGGGGCACAGGACCGAGAGAACGGCGGAGAGGTGGAGGTGGTAGAGTTGGTAGAGTCATAGGGAGAGGTGATGATGGTAGAGGTGATAGGAAAGGATGGAGAGGACAAAGAGGGGGTCAGGTAGGTGTACTTTCACCTATCCGAGAGGTAGCGGCAGAGGATGTACCGATGTTGGATATCGGAGGTGGAGTGGATGTATCGAGCAAAGATGAGCATGCTGTCGAGGAAGTAGTTGTAGTGGAGTGAGCCGATGTAGATATTGCAGGAGAGGAGGTCATAAAGGATGTTGATATGGATATGGATATAGACCCGCTAGGTATTCAGGCAGGATATGGGGAGAATGATGTTGAGGAGGAGGCACCGATGGAGGATCAAGAGAGAGAGCTCAAGGATTAGATTATGGAGGGGAGATAGGAGGATGATGCCCCTAGGGATGGTGATAGGGAGACCTTAGAGGAGAGATTGAGACTAATGATAGCACAACTTGATGCTATGAGGATAGAGAGAGATAGTGCTCATACAAAGAGAGACAGTGCCTGCATAGAGAGAGACGGTATCCGGGCAGAGAGAGATAATGCACTCATGGAGAGGGATTAGGCCATAGCTCGACGATAGGAGATAGAGCAACAATTTAGAGAGGTCAGCTGCCTTTATAGTGGGTCTTCATTTGATGGCACGGTACTGGAGTTAGTTAGATAATTTGAGAGAGCTACCTATTATAGGGATTTATATGAGGTAGTGGTGCCAGCAGAGAGATGAGCTCCTAGCTTTTCAGAGGTTCGCAGCCAGAGATCACAAGGCAAGAGTCACACTAGGACACAATACAAAGGGTGTGGTAGGACCATTGACGGCAGGTCCGTATGAGAGACCTTCCACCTGACAAAGAGCACCTTCAATGTTTTTCCCACCACCTTCACCACGTGACAGTAGTGGCAATGGGACACGATGATACTCTTACATATGTAGACATTGTATTTTGATTAGAGAGCCTACAAGCTCGTTTTTATTAATGGAGATATTATGAAATTGTACTATGACACATTAATTTGAGCAATATATATATATGATTTTGGTAGCTTCTACATGATATGCAATTCTATTTTATGGTGATTCATTGCTTCTATATGATTATGTTTCCTAGATGATGTATGCATATGTGTTATGAATGAATGTTTCTACATGATGCATTTATGCAGTTTATGATGTTATGGATGTCTTTATTTACTTATGATAATGGATGTAATGTTCTATATGATGTTATTTATATGTGATGGTGAATTTCATGTAATGTTTCCATTATGTATGATGATGAAATACCTATTATGTAATGATTTCGTAAATATGTAATGAAGATGTTTAATGAAATGAAACTATATGAAATGTTTATAGAATGTATGCAAATGCAAATGTGCTAATGTTTTATAGTGTCACAAGACTTTATCATCATGTCGGAGAAGAAATGTTAGCATGAATGATTTTAGAATTAGTAAGAAATAACGAAGGTTGATTGATTGTAAAATACATGATGTTCGATATTTTTCCAAGTATGCTATGCTTTGCTTGTTATCATCATTGGGTGGGACATGACACAAATGGATATTACACACTATGATATGAGATAGAAAATAGTGTACAAAGTCATCCATATGTGAAAAACAGATAGTCGCAGACAAGGAGTATCTTAACTCATACTAAGGACAAGATTGCCCCAGTCATTTTGTCAAGAAAAACCATGGACAACAAACAAATAAAAGACGGGTCATGAGACGTCATTGCTCCTCTAAATCCTTGAGAAAAGTAGTAACATGACTCAAAAACCAATGCTAAAAAGATAGTTGATAGGCATCAGCCAAAGAAAAAGAGTCTTGAGACATCCTTGCTTCTCTAAATCCTTCAAGGGACATCCTTGAGAAAGCTAGTAACTGGACAAAATTCACAAATTGATAAAAATATAAGACAAAATAAGATATAAAGTCATAAAGCCAAATAAATGTTTTCACCAAAACTTGATCTTGTGGGATTGTTTGGTTGTTTGATGTTTGACATAGCTTAATGTGAGGAATGACACATACCGCAATAAGACGTTGAGTCTGGTTTCGACTTGGTGACTACCTATATAAGGAATGATAAAGCCTGGTTTCAGAAAAGACACATTTCGTATAAGATGTTGGAGCCTGATAATATTGATGTGACAAGCTGCATAAGGCTATGACAATTTGACAACGTTTGTTGACAAGAAAGACACATCTTGTAAAGACATAAGTTGATCATTTTGACAATGTGTTTGATATTGACTTGATGACTATTTGAGATGTTTTGCCTTGTTGTTGCATGACTTGTTTTGATTCCTTGACTGATTAACAATGTGTGTGTGTGTGTTGACCATGTATGACATGAGATGATACCCTAAAGTGACCTAACTGACTGAAGACATGCTTCTAAGTCAATGATATGCAATGTGTGTGATAGTGAATTGAATGTGAATGAACCCTATTGGACTGACCTAGTGTGGTCTCAGGAGCTCATCAATTGATTAGCCTTGCCTATGTTGCACATGCAGAGACCTTGTAGTTCAATACCACCAATGAATTTGAATGTACAAAGAGTCATGAGTTAATGTGTGTGATACATAACAAACCTAGATAGATAGACCTAATGCCTCAGGGGCACATAAATTGATGGCCTTGCCTACATCCCAGTCGTAGAGGCAACATAGTTCGACTATGTCTCCAACTAACTTAACATGATTGACTTGACAGGACTGACTAGACATGACTGACTTGACTCTGTTTTGGGGATTTTCTGACATGTTTTGATTTTTTTGTGTTTTTTGAAGTTTTCTAATGTTTTTGGATTTTTCTTAGGACATTTTTGATGGTGTAATGTTATGTACAAGGTCTTCATGGAAGAGAACAAGGAATTGCACCCAGTTGGGAATAAGACCTATGAGATGGAGTGGGGAGTGTGATAGAATGGATGTTAGATGTCAATCATTCCAAGCAATGAATAGGAAAACTATTTATTATGAGGGATGGTGCTAAGTCTAATTGGAATGATGGTAGACGAAAGAGGCGGGCTGACTACACATAGTGCCTATTTTCTAGGCTTTCACTATGGTACTTATCCATAACGTCACCAAAGCGGTTTTCACTATTGGACGGATTATTTCTCTTTTTTTTATTTTCAAATTTTTTTAGTGTTATAAAGACGCTTGTTTTCCAAGTTTTTTTCAAGGTAACCATTTTTCATTTTTTCATTTTTTTTTGTATTTTCTAGATGAAGACATAGATTCTCAGAATCTAAGTATAGAACATCTATAGATGAAGAATGTTGATAGGTGACAAAAGTGGCTCTCCTTCAAGAGTAGAGAGTTAGTATTCTCTTGATCTAAAGGCTTCTATGACAATATAAGGCCCTAACTAGTTAGGTTCAAACTTTCTTAGCTTTTCACATTCAGCTTGATTCTTGGGATTCTCCATTACAACCAGTCACCAATGTCAAAGTGTCTATTTAAAAATTTCCTATTATAGCTTCGACGAAGATGATTTTGATACGCTTGCAAATGGTCTAGTGCTTTATGTCTTCATTCATCCAGTAATTCTAGATCTTGTAATATGGATACATGATATTCTTCATCATCAATGTGACCCTTCAAGGATACCCGCAGGGAAGGTACTTCAACCTCAATAGGTAAGATAGCTTCGAATTGGAATACTAGGGAATATGGAGTGGCACCAGTGGGAGTATAGATGCTTGTACGGTAAGCCCATAAGGCAAGATTTAGCTATAGGTGATAGTCTTCTTCAAGATTCTAACAATGGTTTTGTTAGATGCCTCAGCTTGGCCATTACCTTGTCGGTAATACGGGGTGGAAAAATGATGTTTGATATGAAACTCTTTACATAAATGGCATACTTCTTGGTTCTTGAGTGGGTCGCCATTTTTTTCGATTATGGATTGGGGTACACCATACCAACAAATGATATAGTTTAAGATAAACTTGGATATTTGTGTGTCGGTGATGTAGGTCATGGGAATAGCTTCGATCCATTTGGTGAAGTATTTGGTAGTGATTATGATGAATTTGTGGCCATTAGATGATGGAGGGTGTATCTTATCTATGAGTTCAAGTCCCCATTGGGAAAAAGGCCATGGTGATGTAATTAGATGAAGCTCCTGTGTTGGTGTTCTTATCAAATGTCCATGTATCTGACATTGTCTACATTTCTTTACAAAGATATATGATTCTTTCTCCATTATAGGCCAATAATAACCTAATCTCATAATATTATGGGCTAAAGTAGGACCACTCAAATGGGATCCGCATATACCCTTATGCACTGCTCACAAATTTGTTTGTGCTTCTTTAGCATCGAGACATCTCATTAGGGAGTTATCTAAGGTACATCTATACAAGGTATCTCCAATGATGGTGTATTTAGCTGACTTACGAATGAAGGTTCGATGCTAGTTATTTGATAGGTCTAGAGGTAAAGTTTGGCCAGTGAGATAGTTGAATATGTCTTTATACCAAGGGGATGTAGGACAAACAATTGTACACACCATCACAAAATCGGGGACATCATAGGTGGGGACCAACAACTATTCAAGCAAAAACTCAAACTTAGGCATGTTACTCAAAATATCCAATAAGGATCCCACGATTGCCAGAGCATCTGTAGCCCTATTCTGAATACATGGTATTTTATGAAAGGAAATATGATCAAATTACTACTTGAAACTGTCAGCCATGCACTTGTAGGGGCAAGTTTCAAATCCTTAGTCTCATAATCATCATTTACTTATCGAACTACTAGTTGAGAATCACAAAAACATGTTGACTCTTAATCTTCCATTGTGTTGCCATTTTTAATCCTATCACTAAGGCTTCATACTCTGCTATGTTGTTGGTGCAAGGGAAAGCAATCCTGAATGATTTAGGAATGGTGTTTCCTTGAGGTGTAACAAATAGAATACCTACTCTTGAACCACATTGTGTATGTGACCTGTCAAATTATAATTTCCAGTTTGTTCTAGTGTCAATGTTAAAGATAAATTCGTCAAGAAAATCCGCTACTAATGGATGCTCTACCTTCATGGATGAATTTGCTAACTAATTTGCAATCACTTGTCCTTTTATAGCCTTCCTTTCCACATATTGGATGTCATACTTGCTAAGTATCATAACCCATTTAGCCAATCGGCCTGTTAATGCTGCCTTACTTAAGAGATATTTGAGGGGATCAATCTTTGAAACCAGCATTATTTGGTAATTGAGCATATAGTGTCATAGATTTTGAGTAGCAAAGACTACCACAAGACATGCATGTTCTATGTTGCTATAGTTTAATTCATATCCTACCAAGGTACAACTAATGTAGTAGACTGCTCTCTCATGATCTCGATCATTGTGTTGTGTGAGAAGAGCTCCTAATACCGAATGAGTTGCTGAAATGTATAGTATCAATGGTTTTCCATCTATAGGCGGCATGAGAATAGGTGGAGTGAGAAATTCGTCCTTGATTTTTTGGAAAGCTTCTTGAAATTTAGGTGTCCACACAAATGGTACTCCTTTTCTGAGAAAATGTTGAAATGGGTGTGTTTTGTCTACCAGTTGTACAATGAAACACCTGATGAACTGTAATCTTCCTTGTAGTGTTCTTAGTTGACCAATTATGAAAGGAGGAGGCATTTCTATGATAGCTCTTACCTTCTCTGGATCTACTTCAATACCTCTTCTAGAAATGATGTACCCTAACTGTTTTCCTAATTTCACTCCAAAGACACACTTCTTTGGATTTAGCTTGACGTTGTAATTCTCTATCCGTTGGAATATCTTGTCTAGAACCTTCAAATGATATGTTCTTGTTTTTTATCTAGCTATAATATCATCTACATAATCTTCCATGAGAGTGTGTACAAATTCATGGAAAATCATAGCCATTTCCCGTTGATAGGTAGCTCCTGCATTCTTAAGCCCAAATGGCATAACATTCCAACGGTACATGCCCCATGGACATGTTAAAGTTATCTTGTGTTGGTCTTCAGCTATGATTTTTATTTGGTTATATCCAGAGAAACCATCCATGTGGGATAGCATCTCGTATCCTATTGTAAGATCTACTATCATGTCTATATTCGGCAAAGGGAAGTCATCCTTAGGAAATTCCTTGTTGATGTCTCTAAAGGAAATAGAAATGCAAATTCCCCCAGTTGGTTTAGTCATTGGCAAAAGATTTGATATCTATTCTACATAGTCTATAGTTCTTATAAATCCAACATCCAAGAGTTTCTTAAGTTCTTCCTTGACTAGTAGAGCAATCTATGGATGCATTTTCCTTAGCTTCTGTTTGACTGGCTTAATACCTAGATGTAATGGTAGATGGTACAATATTAGGTCTAGACCCAACCCAGGCATGTCAGCATATGACCATGCAAAGTTTATCTATCTCTTTTTGAAGAAGTCCTTAAACTCATGTTTTTCTATCTCTGTTAAAGAAGCTACAAAATATACCATCTGAGGATTCTCGTATGTACCTATGTTGACTGCAACAAACTCTTCTACTAGCATTGGTGAATTTTCTTGTTCAATGGTGAGAATATTTAAACCTCTATCCTTGGGTGCATCAAAGAGGTTTTCACCCTCGGATAGATCCTTTATTTTGACTATTTCTTCATCCAAAGGTGTCTTTCGGTTTTCACCTAGGGACTCATCATTTTTCTTTTTATTTTCATTTTTTGCAACTAGAGGTGTAAATAGACTCCCCAAAATATGCTTTTTCATCCAATTCTATGGTAAAACCAGCTTTATTATCCCCTCTTGGTATGCCTTCTCAAAGTCCCATGAACTCAACAATTACTTCGTCATTCTCGAATGTATCTATGATGGGTGTACCTTGTTGATCCCAGTCGATAAGTTTAGGATATATGAGAGCACTTCATCATCGGAGTTTTTAAAGGTAGAAACTGACAAGGTGAATAGAGAGAGGTTGACATGATCACAAAAGTTTCGGATTAAATCCTTCTTATTTTTCTTCCTATGGGTAGGTATATTTTGTTGTTGGACTATAGTAAGGGTTGAGTCATCATAAGATGGTTTGGAAGGTGCCCAAGATGCATGATCAATAGTTTCCAAGTAATAGTATTTATGCCATTCTTCTTTAGACAAGTGCTTCCTAGGATAGGGACTAGTTGGTTTTGGTACAGGTTTTACCTTTAGGTCCAATTCTCCGAAGAGATCATATATGTTCATGCCGCTGGTAGAGGAATAAGAATCCCATTCACAATTGCTTGAGTCAAGAGATTCATCATGAATTGGGGGAAGTGATTCATGAGACTTGTCATAGACTAGGGGAAGTGGTTCGTGAGACTCATCGTAGACTAGGGGAAGTGGTTTGTGAGATGTCTTGATGCCTGCATAAGCACAATATTCCTCTTGAAATGGTAACGAGGTACTAGGAAACCCAATTCAAAGTGGCTCACACCCTAGCCCTAGGTATTTCGGTCATGGTGAGATAGTGATCGATTTTTTCCTTCCATTTTGATGTAATCCTAACCCATTGTGTCTGTCATAGCCTTCATTTTGCATAATCTTAAATCCTTTTCCATATTGGTCCTTAGCTATTTGAATAGATGATGAGGGATATTTATTTTATTCTTGATGCAACTAGGATTTAATATCACCTTGATCCATAATTTCTTCACTTAACTCTCCCCATTTGGTCAATTTTAGTATAGGGGGAACATGGAATATGACTATTTCCTACCTTCTATTTGCCATGGGTAAGCCATATGCCTTAGGTGGAATCACTTGATTGACACAGTATGATGCCTTTATGTAATATTCACCACAACCCTTATCTTGGATCTTGACCTTAGGAGTGGATGATGGTGGTTTGAATGAAATGGACTTAGTAAGACGTGACGGGTCAATGTATAGGGATAAAGTGGATGATGAAGCTTCTTAGTTAACTAGTACTTGTCATTGTGGAATTTCCCTTAGGCTCTTACAATATTGAAAAGGATCTGGATCACCATCAATCGTGATCTTGGTGCCATTATAAGGGAACTTAAGAAATTGGTGATATGTTGAAGGTACATCTTTCATTGCATGTATCCAAGGTCTACCTAACAACAAGTTATATGGAAGGGTGAGATCCAAGACTTGGAAGCTAGTGTTCATAATTTATGGGCCAATTCTGATAGGGAGTGTGACAACTCCTTTGGATGATCTTTCCTCATCATCATAAGCCTTGATGACTATACTCTTGGAAGTTTCTACACAGTCTTATGAGAATCCTATTGCCTTAACCAATTTTAGGGTACACAGGTTCTAACCTACTCCTCCATCTACCAAGACTTGTCTGAAATTGGTTTGATGGACTCGGACTTCAAGATGTAATGGGTCATTATGATCAGACCTTTTGGTTGAGTAATCTTGTTGGTAAAATGTGGCATGATGCAAGTTGGTAAAATATACCACCATTTCTCCGAATCGATTGACATCTAAGTCCATCAAAACAATCGTGTTCCACAAAGCTTTGTCAAGAATGGCTTGATGTTCTGGTGACAAAGTCAATAGTTCCAAGATTGATATTTATGTGGGGGTTTTGCTCAATTGATCAAGGAGATTGTATCTAAACCTAGAACTCTACGTAGGTGGCTCAAAAGAAGGACCTGGAATAGTTATTTTAGTTATGCATGTGTTTACATTACATTCTGGATGCTTCTTAATGATGATGGTATCAACATGTTCATTTGCAGCTCAGAGGCTATATATGGTCTTTCCTTTTCCATAGTCATACTTGGTGTTTGCGTAATTGGCAGATGGATTGTTCTTGGTTCCCAAAATAGAGGTTTTTCCTTTTTTGTGGTCATGTAATGGGTCTATGAAGACCTTATGATCACTATTCATAGTATTTTTCTTCCCGTTTACCTCTATGGTTCCGTTTTCAACAAAGTCTTGTATGATATTCTTTAGTTGGCAACATTGCTGTAGGTTGCATCCTTTTGTTTGATGATAGTCACAAAAAGTGTTATCATCCCACCATGAAGGTTTGAATTGTCTAGGATCATACTCTCTTGATTCAAAAGGTTTGATAAGATTATGCTTAATCAATTCTTTGAAAATCATCTCGATTGGTTGTCCTAAAGGTGTAAATTCACGTGTAGGAAATCTCCTTTGTGGTCTTTGTTGTTGTAAATTTTGGACATAATTAGCCATTTGATCTAGACTGTTCATCATGTATGAATTTTGGTTGTATCCTCTAAGTGTGATAGCTACTCCCGTATGTATGTTTTTAGCATCAACAAGGTCATCATTTGTGACATTATTGTTTCTAGACCAGAATTTGTTTCTATCATTCAACATGTTTGGATGTTGGACAATTGGGCTTCTGCCTGGTACTTTTATTTTTCCTTTGTCAATAAGGCCCTTTTCAAGGATGATCCCCTTTTGTACTAATTCTAGGAATGAAGTGCAATAGTGTACATGTAAGTCACCTCTAAGTCTCGGATTGATGTTTTTGAGGAATATTGTGACCTTTTGTTTTCAGGTTTTTTGACTAGACATCGGCTATCTAGACTTCTCCATCTCTGGAAGAAAGTGGTGAAAGTTTCACCATCTTCTTGTGTCGTGTGGCACAAGGTTGCTATTGTTACTTCATTTTCTACGTTAAAGGAAAAATGTTCGACACACTTCTTAGCTAATTCACCCCTATACCATATGGTAATTTAGAAAACCATTCCAACACTATCCCTATGAGGGTTCGTGGAAATAGTTGCATCAAGTATGTGGGGTCATATGATATGTCTATGCATGTCATTGAGAATTCTATAATATGTTCCAAAGTATTCTTCCTCCCATTATACTTTGGAAAATTAGGTATAATGTATGCATGGGGAAAAGGTTTCATATAGAGAACTTTGTCGAATGGACATGGACATAGATCTTGCCCTGAGATAGCTCATTTTTTAGACATAGACATGTTGTCCATCTATTGTTGAAGAGTTTGAATTTGGTTTTGGAGGACATATACTTGTGTCAAGGACTTGTTGTTAGTGTTTTTTGGATCAATGTGGATATTTTTAAATGCCATGTTTTGTGACAGGTTGTGATTTGGCAAGGGAATGTATCCCGTTAGAATGTTCTGATTTAGATTGGGGATATTTCCTATTTGAATATTCTGACTTGGTAAAGGAATATATCCTATCTATGTATTCTGATTTGGTGTAGGAATATATCATGTCATGTTCTAATTTGGTATAGGAATATATCCCATTTGCGTGTTTTGATTTGGTATAGGAATATTTCCCATTTGCATGTTCTAATTAGGTATAGGAATATTCATGCCAACTTTGGATCTCTTACCAATTGTGTTGGTGTCAAAGGGGTTTGATGAAGTTTCTCCTACAATAAATTGTAAACCTTTTGTTATGTTGAAAGTGGTTTTTTTTACAATTGATGATGTTTGAGTTGGTATGCCGGTTGGTACTGTTGCGGTGATTTGGGGAATTGAAACACTTGATGTTGTAGTTTGCATTGATTGAGTATACTGTCTTTTCAAAGTATGAATATCAAATCCTAGTGGTAGTGTGGCACCTTTCTACTAGAAACTTTTCTAGATAGTGTTGGGGATCATTTGCTAAACACTCATCCATGAAGGATGCAAATTAAGGATCTTGTACTACTACGTCTTTGTCTTCAACATAAATTCCTCCATGTGTGTCCCTAGTGACGTGTTTCTCAAGGAAAGGTCTATGTGGTCTTTCTTTCCTTGATGGTTGATTTTTTAATGGATTGACAAATTCGCTAGGATCCAACATTGCTTTTTGTTTCTTTTGGGACCTTGTTTCAACCATGAAAAGTTGCTCAAAATGGGGTAATGCAGACTATGTCTAAAAGGTGATATTTCCTATGTCTATATTTTTTTTATTTCTAGATTTTGTAACAACAAAGGATGTTGCTAAAATTGATATCTAAAATGATGTATACTAAGATGATGTATAATAGGATGGACAATATGCAAAATATTGAGTAGACTATGATGATAAATGAGCCTAAGATAGGTATAACCTACCACCTATGTAATAAATGCATGCAAGGATTTGTGTTTGACCAAGGAACCTAATTTTAGGACAAGGACAATTGACAAGGTGAATTTCCCAAACTAGACTATTGAGCTAGAAAGATTCACAAATAGGACTAAAGTGACTAGGTTCAATGACAAGGAAAGTTACCTATTTCTACGATATGTGATTTCCTAGGAAGTTTCTATATGCATGCAAGTTAGGATGACTATGACTAGGACATTGACTGTGACTAAGACGTATATGACACCTAATGATGCAAGGTTTTTGAGCAAAAAATTTCAAGTTTCTGTCCAAGGTTGATCTTAAAAAAACAGAAGTGAAAGTGATAGTGATGTTTCAAACTCAGTTTGTCGTTTTCAAATTTTTCTGTTGATAGTCAAATCTGGTTCACCTAACAGCTGTGGTTCAACATTTGACAGATGTGGTTTACAATGATGCATGTGGTGATTTGACTAAAATTTCATTTCAAACATCGACAAAGTTTGGAATTTTTTACGAATGTGGTTTTTCTAACAGATACGGTTTTGTTTATAACAAATGTGGTTTCTTAATATGCATGTAGTTTTAAAGATGGACTCGGTAAACCTAAAAATTTTGATAGACACTTGCGGCTTGAAAATTGATAGATGTGACTTGCATGCACACATGCGACTCAAATTTTGACAGTTGTGGCTTGTAATATCCAAACTGTGGAAAATGAAATTTTTTTGACAGACACATGCGGATTTTCCCCTAACAGATATGATTCACTAGGATAAATATGGTGTTTAACATGATAGTTGGGACTCACATTTTTGACAGTTGAAGTTTTTTGAATGTTGTTTTGACTAACTCTATTTGTTGATCAAGATTTTTGATGAATACAGCAAAAAGAAGCACATAAATCAATGTATTTTCCATTTGTGATGAGAGGACAATTAAGACCAAAAATATTTACAACCTAGGCTTTGTGGACAATACTTGTTGAGTTCTTGCTTAGATTTCTCTAGCTACACATATTTATGGTAGATGAATAGTAGCTTGACCCCACTAGCTCCCCTCTACGACACTCACTTATACAGTGTAGCCAAGCTACTATACCCATGAAACTCCCATGGAATACATCTCATCTCAACACATAAATCGTAAGAATGTAAGATGACTTCACAGGGCCGACCCTGCTATGCTAGCAAATAGATGGGATTTTGGAAAATCTACAATAAGGTGTTTAGTAAGGGCGTTCCATTCGTGGGGCACTATCCAACGTCGATGAGAGTACATTTTTTCCATTTCATCTGAATAGTGTGTGTGATTCTTGGGCTTTCCCCAAGAATCCACTTTTATGTATCAGTTGGAAGTCGCTTGGTGTCTAGCGTGCTACCGGTCATAGTCGTCTTGGGGTGAGTACTTTTTCCCACTAAGATAGGCCCAAGTTCTAGAGTCAATAATTGTTTCTCTTACACCTAGGATCGCATGAATGTGTAAGGGGAGAGGATACTTCAATATATTGAATCGTGAAGGGTTACATAAATGTGCTTTCGCACCAAACAAAGAAGACAATGATTATTTTTATTCCAAATGATAGTTATCTATCTACCAAAAAAAAATCTTGCTAAATAAATAAAGACAAACGCATTAGGTCTTGCATGCAAATTGATTAGTAGTTCATGTTTTTGGTCTCTTCGACTTTCCTACTGTAGAAAACAATGGTTTGGTTTTTATTGTCTTCTATGCTTCATCCTTAAAACACTGAGTTAATCCACCTTAACACAACTATCAACAAACATTAGCGAAAATAAAAACAACCTATATAGCAAGAATGAAAAAATGAATGTACGGAAATGACCAAAAAGGAAAAAAAGTGATTACCAGGAAGATGCAGCGTTTAGAGCCACAGATGTGGCTCTATTTTGATAGGCAGATGCGGCTTGATGTTGACAAGTGGATGTAGTTCATGAATTTGTTGATAGGCGGATGCAGTTCAGGACGTCGCGGATGCAGTTCGGGATGACAGATGCATCACTTTTTTTAGCAGATGCGGTTTATAGATACAGATGCATTGGTGTGTTGAGCAGATCCGGTGTGTCATATGATAACTTGCAAAAATGAAAAACAAAAAAATGGAAAGATGAAAAGATGTGCGAATTGGAAGCGTGTTCACGTCGGGTTCACCAAATGTAACATAGAATAGAATATGGATATGATCTACAACTAGAATAAATGATTTTAATCTTAATCTAACCAATATTAATCTAAATCAAACAACAAAGAATGAGGAAATAAACATCTTGAATAACTAACAAATGAATTGAAAAGGTCTCACCGAATATGCGTTCACTCCTTCGAATTATCTTGATTGTTCTCCATTTTTTTTTCAATATTCTTGCCCTCATATTTCTCAGTATTCATGCAAGCATTAATTTTTTGAGTGTCTTAGAAAAATATCGAAGATAAGTTTCTTCTCAAAATTGTATGATTTTGGGAGGAGGAATAATGATAATGACAGGCCATTTTATAGATTTTGGGTTTTCGAACGATTGGCTCAAATTGAAAGAGAGATTGACAGATGAGATTGATGAATGCCATTTGATGTAAGTTATGTGTCAAATAAAATGTGAGTTAGAAAATGAGTTAGAAAAGACTGCAGGATAAAGATTAAGTTAGAATGTGAGTTAGAACACGAGCTCAAGATTTTATTCTCCAATTAAGAGTCTTCAAAAATAGAAGAACAAGACTTTGAATGTGAAAGACAAAGTTAGAAGTTGCAGAATAATGCATTCAAATAAAAACATGAGTTAATTAATTAAATAAATATATTTTATTAACAAACACATCATGCATATGAGTTGGAACTAGTTAACTGACTAGTTGTGACAGAGAGTCCTCTCGCAGAGATAATCAGATGTCAAATATGGAGATAACTAGACAACTAAAAACAGATCTTCAGTTAGAAGGTGAGTGAATGTTTAGTCAACTAATTGACAAAAGAATATGACGTAAATAAATAAATATGAATTAAATGTTAATTTAATTGAACATTCGAAAATGAAATATTTAATTAAATAAATAAAGATCATTTATTTAATTTGACAGTTGTAAAGGTGGAATTGAATAATTAAATTATAAATATTTAATTATAGTTGAAATATGATAAAGGGGGTAATTAAATAATAGATCATTTAATTAAGAAGGAATAATTAATTAGTTAGCAACATAATTAAATAAATATGATTTATTTAATTAATCAGGTTGAATCAAGGTTCTTTATGAATTAATGAATTAATTAAAAAGGGTTATTTAATTAATAGAGGAAATATCTGTTAGAAAGGTAATTAAATAATTAGCATTATTTAATCATGACCATGGACAATAGAAAATTATGTCGAACGTGGTGTTCGCAGGCCTAGACCAATTTTCGGTGTCTACAGGAACCCTACACTGTCTGCCACCATGGAATCTTGCTCTCAGGTATTTCATTGCATTCACTAGCTTTCTGAACTTGGACACCATATGGGGAATGTTAGAGGACCATTACAATGGTCGATATTTGTGTCTTCTTCCTATCGTTGGGTCAAGGTCTGAGATTGGAAGGCATCTTGGCCATTTCTTTCTCTGCAGATCTGGTAAACTCTTTCATGATAGCATATCCATCATCATTCTCATGTATTCTTTCTTTTGAATTTTGGGCAGAAGAATTACATCTACTAGCAAGGTTGTTAGGAGATATATTCTTTTCCTTCTATTTGAAAAATGGAAAAATCAAATTGGTTTAGTTGTTTTGTGAGCAAATTCGGTGCCTGTTGATTTCACTTCTAAAAAATGCATACATATTTAATGTATCTTTTTAAATTTTCTCCTGCATTTAAAAGATAGTGAATTTTGTTCATGGGTAGTCATAGAATCTTCAGTAACTACTCTTCAAAGAATGATTATATGACTTTGGTTATAAAGCTTCATTCTTTTAGTTACTAAAAATTTGTAGTTATTTTAATGGGTATTGTTCATGGGATATATATTGTTTTTGATGTGGGTTCATTGAGAAAAATCTGTGCAAGTCACTTGTGAAGATTATGCTCAATCTTCTCTCTATTTTTTTTCATACTAATTTTTTATTCTTGTCAGGAGAAAAGATCTTTCTCTTAGGAACTCTGCAACCTCTAGCACTGTTGCTTGATAGAAGATTGGTAACCTGATAATTATCTTTTTTTTATTCTTTGAAATAGAAAAATGACAACTGTTGTAAGTTTTCCTTGATTGTAATGTTGAAATTTGTAAAAAGATGAAAAAAGAGAGATTAGGGCTTTAACATGATTGAAAATAAAAAAAGAGAAGTAGTAGTGTTGTACTAAGAAAATGAATGAGATATAGGAAAAAATACTTGTTGCTGTAAAAATGGGAAAAACGGTGAGTTAACTATTTTTTTAAAGGATTATGGAAAATGTATGAAGCAGAGTGTGAGAAAAACAAAGTGAGTACACATCACTAAATATACATTTGATGAGAAATTGTATTGAGATAGTAATTGAAAACTTAATGATGTTTTCCTCAAGTTATCTTAAGGCTTGATAATGTGTGGAATTTCAAGTGTCATTCTTGACATTTGAGAATTCTACACATTGTCTGTCAAGACACACTTGACAAAAATCAAGGAAAAAGAGATATCCTCTGTATCATTGTATGTTCTACTAAAAAATAGAAAAGTGGTCGGTGCTCCTTGAGATTGGTGTCTCTAAAAAGAGGGGTTGGTGCACCTTGAGTTGGTGCTTAGAAATTAGCCTATGAGGCATTGCCAAAAATCATTATTGAAATGAAATCCTGAAAAAGGCAGTAGGTTAAGGAGTGGTTTTTCTACCCCAGGAGGGTTTTCCATCTAGAATATCTTGTGTCTATTTGAGTATCTATGGTTCATTTGATTCAGTTCTTTAATTCTTTAAATACTATGTTTCACTATTCTCATTTTAGTTTAAGTGATTGCATTCAATACATGGATGAGTTTATCATTGATAAATGAGAGCATACATTTGGTTTATTATAGTTTCAGTTAAAATTGATAAAAAGGTTAATAAAACTGATTCACCCCCCCCCCCTCTTAGTGTATTTTCACTCCAAAAGGGGGGCAAGGATAACTAGTTTTTGGAGGTGTGCATCCTTGTTAAGGATCACCTCTTCCCCTCTTTCTACTTAAAATACCAACATGGCAAGTATGTTGACATTTTAAGTTGGGGGCATACATTAGCCTTATTGGTTTCATAATGTAATAGTTGACCTATTAACATACCCCCTTTGGTGATGGAATTTTTTGTAATTCCCCCTGAGGCATGTTTATCAATTCATTTGTTGAGACATTAAACATTTTTTATTTCATGGAACCTAGTATAATACAACTTTCCCACCATGTTTTTCATTTTATTAGCTTCACTTTGTTCATGGGATGAGCCTAGTGTAAGCATTGTCATAGAATTTTTTGTACCGCCTTATCAAGGTTGTAAATGAGTACAAACCTATAGACCTAGTGCATCCTTCCCATTTACCCACATTTTTATGGAAATACCTTGTAGACCTAGAGTGTGTCTCATATTTTACTTTTTCTTGGGGGCTCACCTAGTGAATATTATACTTCAATAGTTGTTGTGATTAATGTATTTCATGTCCACCTAGCATAACATAGTTTTTTTTCTAGTGGATCCATGTGGCCCGTGAGTGATGTGTATCACTTCAATCCTCGTGGGAGAATTCATTTATTTTATGGATGGCATTTGGTATTTGAAACAATTTAAGACTGAGGTCTCTTTGCCTTATCAAATTGAATCCTTTTAATACTAACCTATTGTTTTTTCATGTATGTTTTATGTGTCCTCTTCATGTCTACACCATTTTTATATTTTTCTTGTTTCCATTTCATCGTCATCCACATGGTATATTATGTTCAAGTGTTTTCATCATGTATGCTTTGTGTTTTCTAACATGTATGCTTGTGTATCTTGTCTTATTTCATATCATACATGCATGTTTGTTCATTTTTTGGTTTTCCATGAGATCTTAGATCCTAGGGTCTTACACAACCTTCCTAATCCTTTAGCATCCTATCTCTTCAACATTTGTGTACTTAGACCCTTCTTCACATATATTTCTTCACTTTAGTGTAAGTTTGAGCATAATTTAATAATCTCACTAAAGTGGGGGCTAAATATAGTGTAGAAAATTGTATACCTTTACAATTTCACACTATGCTTGGGTCTCTTAATTTATTGGACTTAATTAAGATTCTAATTTTCCAAAATATGCATTCCAAAGCCTTATTCTTACCATTTTCTAGAAGGGGCGCAAAGTTTTAAAAAAATTGTTCTATCATTAAATTACCCTAGATTATGCGAGTTCTAAAAATTTGGGCCAAGACCCATTCACCCATGGGTAAATGGGCCCACTTTTTTAGCTAGGACCCATTTTAAACAAAATATTTGGAGGCAATTTAACATAAAAAATTCAACTTGCAAATTTTGGATATTGAGATCCAATTTTTGGAGAATTAAATAAATTTCTATAAATACCTAGTATTTTGATCATTCGAAACTAGAACAAAGATTGAAGAACTTATGATTAAACATTATTTTCAAGAGCAAGTCAAGAGTAGCCATTAGAAGATTTATTGCAACAAGTCAAGATCCATAATCATGTCAAATTCTATGTGTGTTCATGTTCATGTTATGTGAAGGTTAACATTGTTGCAAGTCTTCAATCATTCAAGAATTTAAGCATTCAAGACAATCAAGAAAGAAAGATCAAATAACCTTGGAGAGATTCTATGTTTAATTTTCCAATCCTTCAAACCAACCGTTGAAGGGTGGTGAGTTGTAGACAATTATTATTTCATCATTCTATCTATTTCATTATTAATTTATCATTGCCATTTCCATTGTGGAAGTTGGAACAGTTAAACAAGGTATGACTGAGGCAAGCCCTTATATGGAACACTATTTTCCCTCTTTTTGAATGTGCAAGTTACAAGTTTGAAGAGGATTGAAGAGAGCTTGAAGATCAATTTTTCATTGTTGCATTTTTTTGTCACCATTCTTATCAACTGATGGAAACTAAGTTATAAAATTATTTTTGGAAATTTCAAAAAAATTGTAGGACGAAAATAGAAGCTTAGATCTAGCACCAAAGGACCCCAAAATTTGATCAATACCCTTGTACAAAGACCCATTCACCCTTGGGTGAATGGGTCCTTGTAGGCATATCAAAACCAATTTTTGTGAGCAGTTTTGTTGTTCTCTACACTTCAAAAATACACTTGGAAATTATTGTTTCCATATGTCAATTGTTTCAATATTTCATTTTAATATTAGGGAATATAGGATCATTAAGTTAATCATTCTAAAATATTTCCAAACCATTCCAGTCCCCTAAGAGATGTAGATCTGACTCTAATTGGCTCACCTTTAGGTATGAAAGCTAATATTTTGTACCTTGTGATCTACATCTCAATGAAATTTAGAAAAATGCCCCTTGCATCCTAGGTTCTTTGCATTTAATGGCCTAGAATCCCTTTTTCTTTGTTTCACCAACTTTAATCATGTGAGTGCAAGTTACAATGTTATTTTGATAGAAATTTGGCCACATGTAGACTATACAATAAGCTAACAAGGAGTAAGCACTCAAATGATATGAAGTCTATTATAAATATTATTTTGATTGATATTTGGATCCATGAAATCATAATGTACAATACATTGTGCATTTTTTGATAGCATGTCATCAAATCATAACATTTTATTGCTTTGTATCAAAAGAGGAAATTATTTCTTATCTTTAAAAAAAATTATATCGACACATTAAATTACGAACATCATGAAAGTACATATGACATTAATCTATGGTTTTGCAACCACATTTTCTTCAATGAAAAATAATCCCATAGAATTGTGGAAATCAATAACAAGATAATACATGTCATAATTTTTGTCATTTTCATAGCTTCCATCTAAGTAAATTTTACCTTACAGATTAGTGAAAAAGGTTTTCTAAGTGAGGGGAACTATGTTAAGCATGGGTTCACTTAAGTGATTAATTTTTAGCACATGCAGAAAAGTATTTTATACTTGAGCACATGAAATCTATTTACAAACCTTTAATAATGTACGTGAAAAAAAGTTAAAACATTGATCTTTGTAAATTTAATGGCTCTAGGGTGATTTCAAAGGTTTGAGTTCCCAATTCTAGTGCTTCAAACATTTCATTCTAGAATTCAACTATAGTCTTCCATCGAACGTTCATCAAATGATGAAAATTTTGTGTATATTAATTTTTATTTTTTATTACAACTTAAGTTAACATAATACAAAAAAATAATCATGTTTACATAAACATTGAATATGACCACAAAGTAAAATATTAACAATGATTTCCATACCATGATAATATTTTGTTATAGATGATTAATAATTTAATTCATAATAAAATTTATATTGAAATTGAAGCAGTTAAAGGGGTGTTGGGCCTAGCTCGATTGGCTAAAGCATGTTTTTGTAGGAAAGAGTTCACAAGTTCTAGTCTCCCCACCATCCTCATGGTACTAGAGGGAGTGTCATGCCAACGCCAATGGTCATGTAAAAATATTTCACCAAGCACACTACATTTTATAGGGGGACAAATAATCAACCAATTGCTACAGTCTAAAAGAAAAATTGAAGCGGTTAAAAAACACAGTACATCAATACAAAAAACCAATCTGTATATCTCTCACTTGAGCTTGCAAGATTAGAAGGTGATAAAAAGAGAGGACATGCCTATGGGTCCTCTTTATCATGCTTTATAATAAAATGAACATAATTAAAAATATAATACAACTCAAAAAATAATGATTCAATGACAATAGAATGAAAATCATTCATTTCTCTACTAAAATTAGAAGGCTTGTCATCAACAAGTCCATTGACCATCATATATAAATTTGAGACACTATTTCCACCATTTAGTAGCTTGTCTCTATCAAGAAAGAAACTCAATCCTACCATGGATAAACTAGAGCTAATATTGTAGCTCTTCAAAGCTTTAGAAAATTTAGAAAATAAGAATATAGAAGGTTGTAGATAACTCCCAGTGAGTAACTTGAATAGTTCTGCACACCAAATAATATCCATTATATTTGAAATAAATAAAGAAGCAACCTCAAATGGGAGAGCTAAAGGATTATTATGAAGCTAGTGTCTACCAACCATTGTTGTAAAAACTAACTCCATTTGATCACATTGATATAAGAAAACATGATGTAGCTTCTCCCTCAAGAAAATTAAGTTTTCTCTTACTTCCTAGTAGTGACAAGGGATGAACACTTTGAATTGGAACCCCATTTGAAGCCAAAATAACAGAATTATACAAGGAAGAAAAAATAATAGAAGCTCTTAAGTAGATAAAAAGAGAAAAATCTTTGAAGTAGGAAAAAAGAACAGAAGCGGGAAAAAGGAAGGTTCGGCCATGAAATATATAGCTAAAAAATTGAAGAATGAAGACATCAATAATTTCTAGTAACACGTACCAATTAAAAGGCTTGTTGTACCTTAAGCATTATCAATATCCACTAACAAGTCACAATTAATTTTTCTCACTTCTGATCAGAACTTATAAATATGTTGACACTTATCTCCATTGCAAAGACTTTATGTAGGAATTTGGTTGTGTGGAAAATTCTTCCAAGAATAGAAATATAACATTTTGTATTTTTTCTACCCATGTCAATTTTTAATTCACAAACAAGTTTAATTCTAATAACATAAGAGAATTAGTGAATTTTTATATCAAATTAATATAAAATAATGATGTAATAATATAAAAAAATATTAATATAAATAATATAAATATACATATTAACATTTATATATTTAATAACGTAGCACATATAAAGTTTCTTGCAAAGTGTACATAATAAAGTTATTGAGTAACAAAAACCTACTAGTAGCAAAATGCAATATTCACATACGTTTATAAAAATTATGAAAAATTTCTTCACATGCACTTATCAAAATTGTAACAAAACTTCATTGCTCAAAAAATTATATCCCACACTGACCAAGTAATGATGTCCCACTAAAGTGAAATTGTAGAAATATGACACAAAAGGATGTAAAGTTATAGTGGCTCCTTCATTTAAGAAGTGTGGAATATCCCTTGTGTTGGAATTTTTAACTGCAACCCACATGTATTTCCTAGAAGCTCCTATGAACTTGCCACATTCAATAATAAAAGTCAAGGAAAAGTATGGCCAACTTAACAAGAATAGAAATAAGGCTAATTCTCCTACACTTCAGACTCTGTAAAATCTAGGAGGGTATTCCCTTAAAATGTGCTCTTAACATACAACATATAAATGATTCCTTTGCACACAAGAAAGCAACATATAGATTCCCAATTAATGTTAAAGGATGAAATCCTTCAAGAAATTGGCTATTCCTTGAAAAGGCTCGGGTCCAATTAATAGAGAATCACAAACTCAACTTAAAATATATTGATAGGAAATTTTTTGAGTAAAATATCCTGAGGTCATAACACAAAACATGAAAGAATAAAAAATGATCAGAATTCGAGTGCCATATCCCAACACATGGATTCAAAAGAGAAAACTAAACTATAGGGTAAATTTCATTTTGAACACTTATGATCTATTATGAATTGCATTACAATCCATACATCTATACCTGATTTTATTTCTTCTTTATGAATCCTATTTGTTGTATTGCATGAACTTACTAGTTAATTAAAGCATTTAATCGATCCTCTGAACGAGAGCTATAGTTAAACATAATTCAAAGTAAAGATTAATGAATATGATTTGGGATCAATATTCCATTAATAATCCATGTAACATAGCACAATAGGAGAGAAAATAAAATCCAAATATTCACGAGCTTGATACAAACATGCTCAAGAACCCCATGATTAACTAAGTTCTCCAATCTAACTCAAATAAAAAATACTCTTGATGATGTCCTCAGGAAAGTAGAAATTATGGGAAAAGGTTCTTGTCTAATGTTTTTCCTTCATTTGAGAGATAAAACCCTCAGGATCATGATTCCTGGGGTACACAGTCCTTAGCTTATAAGGCCCAAGTAATGTATGTAACTCCTTCCATCCTCCCTTTGCCATAACAAAATTGACAAATTTTGTATATTCAAGGAAGAAAGAACCCTTCGTCTATTCAACTAAAAAGTGTACCTCTTGAGTGTCTCCCAACTGCCTCATGATTTCCAAGAATCCAATTCTAAGAAACACCTCCCTTGGTAGAACATTTGCATTGACATTGGTGGCAAAAACCCTGAAAATTGTTGTATTATGATAGGGGATAATGTCTCCCCAATTGTGCATTATGTTCAATTTGAGTCTCCTCTCCATCAGCCTCAAGAAGTCATGAATTTATTTTGGAATCCTTGGGGAGTCACGAACCAGAGCCTTCCTTAATTTAGATCCAAAGAAATTATGGAAAGTTACATAATCAAACTTATGATCATGCATATCAAGAATCCTAGTCCAATATTGCACTAGAGAGTCCCCTTCCAAGGCTAGTAGCCCTCCCAATTTCAATAGGAACTTGTCCCATATTATATGGAGCAATAGCCAAATTCTATGCTTGTGAAGGAGCCTTAGACTGGTCAAATGGTGGGTCAGGAATAGTGTGGCTAGAACTTGCTTGCTTGTGAGACCTTGTGGTATCCATCTGTTACTTTAATAATTCCAATTCAGTTTCCAACTCTGCTACCTTTTGTCATCTCCTATTATACTCACTCATAATGTCACTATATTGGTTTCTCAGAGTATCTCGGTCATTGGTCAAATCTTCAACGGTTGCCTTGGTGAATTTGGCAACATTTACGACCATATCAGTAGCTTCCAATGCTAGGGTATCAACAACTCTCCTCACAACCAAGTGATCATTGAATTCAAATGGTTCTGCAACAATTGGTTTTTTAGATCCATTGGATAGAGACTAGATTACCAAAGTATCCCATTCCTCACTAAACTTTGATCCTTTGAATTCCAATGTAGCCTCCTCTTCAGTAGAAAGAAGTGGCTTATCGGCCCTTATTAATGTGTCAAACACCACAACATCAATGATATCCTATTCAGGAAGTACAAATACTCCACTATTTTGTACAAATGCCCGACCCTCCTCTGGTGTTATTTCTCTGAATTTGTCTCTCATATGCTCTCTGACCTTAGATTGAATTACCTTCTCTGGGAGCTTTGGATGTAGACTTCTCTCATGGGCAACCTTCTCAACATATAATGCAGTATGTGCTCTCCACACAAAATCTTTAAAAGCACGATTTTGAATAAAAGAGTCATCCATCATGAAATCTCTACAGGATTCTATTCTCAAGTCATCATTATTTGTTATTCCTTTGATTTCATCTTTTCCTAACCTCAAAGTAACTACCCTTGAACTAGTTGCAGTGCCAACTGGGTCTAATGGCATCTCATGATGCATTTCTTCTAGAGTCACAATAATGCCATCATCCTCATCACCATCACCATCACCATCAACCATCTTTACTCTTTCAACATTCTGCCTATTTGGTGATGGTGGGCAAGACTTCGACAAAAAAATTGGAGGAGAATCCAAATCAACAATATTTGGCACTAAATGCCTTGAAGAAGATGGTGCAGTATTTTTAGCAGTAGCTTCATCCCTACTTCCCCCTCTTCTAGAAAAATCATTTATCTTCTTTTGAGGCTGATAAGTAGGCATCTCCTCTAACCTTACTTCAAGGTACTCCTCAATTTTTTGTTATTTTTTGTGAGTTCAATAATTCTTTATGAATCCTATTTGTTATATTGCATGAACTTACAGGTTAATTGAAGCATTTAACTGATCCTTAGAATGAGAGCTATAGTTAAACATAATTGAAAGTAAAGAACAAATGAAGATTAATGAAAATAATTTGGGATCAATATTCCATTAATAATCCATGTAACATAGCACAATAGGAGTGAAAATAAATTCCAAATATTCACGAGCTTGATACAAACATGCTCAAGAACCCCATGATTGACTAAGTTCTCCAATCTGACTCAAATTATTTAAAAAATGGACTTAAAATTCATTCTCTCAGAATCACTAGACTCTTATTTCTCATATTTTGGATATTTTCAATAGACCTCTCTCTCGGCCCAAAATTTTCTTTTATAAAACAAGGGATCCAAGAAGCTTCAAGTGGGAGATTACACATGTCCATTTGTAATTGAATGGCTAACTCTTAATTCAGTTACAATTCCATTATGGGAGTGGAGAGCATAAGAAAAGAATCATCATTAGTTGATATGGAGGAAAGAAATCATCATTCCAAAGTCCGCTCCCTTTACAACAAAGGCATGCTTAACCCTTATAGTACTAACTCTACCTCAACACCTTGTACTCGAAGTCAAAAGGATTATGCAATTTTAAATTATAATATCTAAGGCCAGACATGTATTATACATAACCAAGTTGCAATTATCGACTATAATATTCATAATTTGAGTTCATTAGTGAACAACATTTTCCATAATTCAAACTCCTCCTCGGAAGGCCACTGGAAAGCCACAACCTAATCAACCTTGTTTCAATAGGGAGCATAGTTCACCATTATTGATGTGGCCTTTTTATCAAATTTATGTAAGAAACTAGTAATAAAATACAACTTCTCCAATGTATGCTCTAGCATGTGGATGTCAACATTTTTTCATATCGCATGCGTTTGAGACATCATTATATTTTTCATTTGATTATTCCAAACATGCAGGGGTTTGACTTCATCCCGACTGTGCAAAATATGCGAGAATGGGGTCATATCCTTTCCATCATATACATCTTTAAACAATTTAATATTGGACTCCATAGGGGGGAAAAATCCCTAAAAAATTTTCTCAACAATTCCTTTGACCAATTGATATGTTGCTATAATAGTAGGATATTTATCCCCATTTTGTTTCTCCCCCACTGTCATGAATTTCAACTTATCCATTCCAGGGCTCCATTTGTTCAACAATCGGATGGCCAGTTCGTTATCCTTGGAAAAAAAATTTAGTGCTTGTAACATTAGGACATAATTTGCATGAACTTTGTTTACCTTACTCTGGACCCTTCTATTTAAATGTTTCAAAATAGTGTCCATTATTACTAAATTGCTTCTCCTTGCTACATCCCAGATTTTCTTTACCATCTCCTTATACTCTTCAACCTGATGAATCAATTTATCCCTAGAGATTCCCCCTCTAGGGCTAGTATCCCTCTCTATTGCAATAGAAACTTGTCCCATATTATATGAAACAATATCTAAAGTTTGTGCTTGTGAAGGAGGTTGAGACTGGTCTACTGATGGGTCAAGAATAGTGTGGCTAGAACTGGCTTGCTTTTGAGACCTCATGGTATCCATTTTTTACTTTAATAAATCCAATTTAGTTTCCAACTCTGCTACCTTTTATTGACTCTTACTATACTGAATAATAATGTCATTATATTGGTTTGTCAGAGTATCTCGATCCTTGTTCAAATATTCAATATTCAATGGTTTCCCTAGTGAATTTGGCAACATTTACAACCATATCGGCAGCTTCCAATGCTAGGGTGTCAACAACTCTCCTCACAACCAAGTGACCATTCAATTCAGATGGTTTCGCAACAATTGGTTTCTTAGAGCCATTGGATAGAGACTAGATTACCAAAGCATCCCATTCCTCACTAAAGGATGATCCTTTGAGTTCCAATGTAGCCTCCTCTTCAGTAGCAAGAAGTGGCTTATTAGCCCTCCTTATTGTGTCAAACACCACAACATCAATGATATCCCATTCAGGAAGTAGAAATACTCCACTTTTTTGTGCCAATGCCCGACCTTGCTCTAGTGTTATTTCTCTGAATTTATCTCTCATCTATTTTCTAACATTAGATTGAATTACCTTATTTGGGAGCTTTGGATGCAAACTTCTCTCGTGGGCCACCTTCTCAGCATATAATGTAGTATATGCTCTCCACACAAAATCTTTAAAACCACCACTTTGAATAAAAGAGTCATCCATCATGAACTCTCTACAATATTCTATTCTCAAGTCATCAATACTTGTTATTCCTTTGATTTCATCTTTTCCTAACCTCAAAGTAACTACCCTTGAACTTGTTGCAGTTTCAACTAGGTCAAATGGCATCTCATGATGCATTTATTCTAGAGTCACAAAAATGCCATCATCCTCATCACCATCACCATCAACCATCTTTACTCTTTCAACCTTCTGCCTCTTTGGTGATGGTGGGAAAGCTTTCTCTAAAAAACTCGGAGGAGAATCCATATTAGCAATATTTGGCACTGACTGCCTTGATGAAGATGGTGCAATATTTTTAGCGGCAACTTCAGCCCTACTTCCCCCTCTTCTAGAATAAACCTTTATCTTCTTTTGAGGCTGATAAGTAGGCCTCTCCTCTAACCTTATTTTAGGGTACTCCTCAAATTTTTTGTGATTGTCTGTGAGTTTATTAATTATTTATGAGTCCTATTTGTTATATTGCATGAACTTACTGGTTAATTAAAGCATTTAACCGATCCTTTGAATGAGAGCTATAGTTAAACATAATTTAATGTAAAGAACAAATGAAGATTAATGAAAATCATTTGAGATCAATATTCCATTAATAATCCATATAACATAGCACAATAGGAGACAAAATAAACTCCAAATATTCATGAGCTTGATACAAACATGCTCATGAACCCCATGATTAACTAAGTTCTCCAATCTTACTCAAAAATTTTAAATAACTGGACTTACAGTTCATTCTCTCAGTATCCCTAGACTCTTATTTCTCATATTTCACATATTTTCAACACACCTCTCTCTCGGCCCAAAATTCCCTTTTATAAAACAAGGGAGCCAACAGGCTTCAGGCTGAAGATTACACACGTCCATTTTTAATTGCACAGATAACTCTTAATTCAGCTACAATTCCATTATGCGAGTGGAGAGCATAAGACAAGAATCATCATTAGTTGATATGGAGGAAAGAAAGCATCATTCCAAAGTATGCTCCCTTTACATCAAAGGCATGCTTAAGTGTTATAGTACTAAATCAACCTCAACACCCTATACTTGAAGTCAAAAGGAGAATGCAATTTTAAATTATAATATCTAAGGCCAAACCTATATTATACATTACCAAGTTGTAATTCTTGACTATAAAATTCATAATTCGAGTTCATCAGTGAAGAGATTTTTCCATAATTCAAAATCCTTCTTGGAAGACCACTAGAAAGCCACAACTTGATCATCCTTGTTTAGATAGTGAGCATAATTCACCATTATTGATGTGGCCTTTTTATCAAATTTCTCTAAGAAACTAATAAAAAAAAGAAAAAATTTCCAACGTATTCTCTAGCATGTGGATGTCAACATTTTTGCATATCTCATGTGTTTGATACATCATTATCCTGTTCATCCGATCCTTCCAAACCTGCAGGGGTTTGACTTGATCTTGACTGTGCAAAATATGCAACAATGGGGTCAAGTCCTTTCCATCATATACATCTTTTCACAATTTAATCTTGGACTCCATAGGGGTGGGAAATCCATAAAACTTCTTCTCAACAATTCCTTTAACCAATTGATATGTTGCTATAATAGTAGGATATTTATCACCATGTTGTTTTTCCCCCACTACCATGAATTTCAACTTCTCCATTCTAGGGCTCCATTTTTTCAACAATGGGATGGCCAATTCATTATCCCTTGGAAAAAAATTTAGTGCTTGTAACATTAGGAAATAATTTGCATGAACATTTTTGAGCTAACTCTGGACCCTTCTATTTAAATATTTCAAAACACTATCCACTATTACTGAATAGCTTCTCCTTGCAAGATCCCAGATTTTTTTTATCATCTCCTTATATTCTTCAACCTGATGAATAAATTTATCCATAAAGAGTCCCATCCAGGGCTAGTAGCCCTCTCTATTGCAATAGGAACTTTTCCCATATTATGTGGAACAATAGCGAAATTTTGTGCTTGTGAAGGAGGTTGAGACTAGTCTACTATTGGGTCGGGAATAGTGTGGCTAGATCTGGCTTGCTTTTGAGACCTCATGGTATCCATTTTTTACTTTAATAAAGCCAATTTAGCTTGCAACTCTGCTACCTTTTGTTGACTCTTATTATACTCAATAATATGTCATTATATTGGTTTGTCGGATTATCTCGGTCCTTGGTCAAATCTTCAATGGTTTCCCTAGTGAATTTGGCAACATTTATGACCATATTGACAACTTCCAATGCTAGGGTGTGAACAAGTTTCCTCACGACCAAGTGACCACTGAATTTAGATGGTTCTGCAAGAATTAGTTTTTTAGAGCCATTGGATAGAGACTAGATTACCAAAGGATCTCATTCCTCACTAAAGGATGATCCTTTGAGTTCCAATATAGCCTCCTCTTTAGTAGCAAGAAGTGGCTTATTGGCCTTTCTTATTATGTCAAACACCACAACATCAACGATATCCCATTCGGGAAGTAGAAATACTCTACTTTTTTGAGCCAATGCCTGACCCTTCTTCGGTGTTATTTCTTTGAAGTTTTTTCTCATCTATTCTCTGACCTTAGATTGAATTACTTTCTCTAGGAGCTTTGGATGTAGACTTCTTGCATGGGCCACCTTCTTAGCATATAATGTAGTATGTGCTCTCCACAAAAAATCTTTACAAGCACTAGATTGAATAAAAGAGTCATCCATCATGAAATCTCTATAGGATTCTATTCTCAAGTCCTCATTACTTGTTATTCCTTTGATTTCATCTATACCTAACCTCAATGTAACTACCCCTGAACTTATTGCAGTGTCAACTGGGTCTAATGGCATCTCATGATGCATTTCTTCTAGAGTCTCAATAATGCCATCAACCTCATCACCATCAACAATCTTTACTCTTTCAACCTTCTGCCTCTTTGGTGATGGTGGGAAAGCTTGCTCTAAGAAACTCAGAGGAAAATCCAAATCAACAATATTTGGTATTGACCTCCTTGAAGAAGATGGTGCAATATTTTTAGTAGCAGCTTCAGCCCTACTTCCCCCTCTTCTAGAAAAAACCTTTATCTTCTTTTGAGGCTGATAAGTAGGTATCTCCTCTAACCTTACTTTAGGGTACTCCTCGATTGTTTATGATTGTTTGTGAGTTTATTAATTATATATGAATACTATTTGTTATATTGGATGAACTTACTAAAATAATTGAAGCATTTAATCGATCCTTTAAATGAGAGCTATAGTTAAACATAATTCAAAGTAAAGACCAAATGAAGATTAATGAAAATCATTTGGGATCAATATTCCATTAATAATCCATGTAACATAGCACAATAGGAGACAAAATAAACTCCAAATATTCATGAGCTTGATACAAACATGCTCAAGAACCCCATGATTAACTAAGTTCTCCAATCTGACTCAAAACTTATAAAAAACTTGACTTACAATTCATTCTCTCAGTATCACTAGACTCTTATTTTCCATATTTTGGATATTTTCAACACACCCCTCTGCCAGCCCAAAATTCCCTTTTATAAAACAAGGGAGCCAACAACCTTCAGGCTAGAGATTACACATGTCCATTTGTAATTGGATGGCTAACTCTTAATTCAGTTACAATTCTATTATGTGAGTAAAGAGAATAAGACAAGAATCATCATTAGTTGATATGGAGGAAAGAAAGCATCATTCCAAAGTACGCTCCCTTTACATCGAAGGCATGCTTAAGCGTTATAGTACTAAATAAACCTCAACACCCTATACTTGCAGTCAAAAGGAGAATGTAATTTTAAAATATAACATCTAAGGCCAGACCTATATTATACATGACCAAGTTGCAATTCTCGACTATAACATTCATAATTCCAATTCATCAGTGAACAAATTTTTCCATAATTCAAACTCCTCCTTAGAAGGCCACTGGAAAGCCACAACCTGATCAACCTTGTTTCGATAGGGAGTATACTTCACCACCATTATTGATGTGGCCTTTTTATCAAAGTTCTCTAAGAAACTAATAACAAAATAAAAAATTTCCAATGTATTCTCTAGCATGCGGATGTCAATGTTTTTGCATATCTCATGTGTTTGAGACATCATTATATTGTTCATCTGATCCTTCCAAACCTCTAGGGGTTTTAATTCATCCTCAATGTGCAAAATATGTGATAATGGGGTCAAGTCCTTTCCATCATATACATTTTTTAACAATTTAATCTTGGACTCCATAGGGGTGGGAAATCCCTAAAACTTTTGCTCAACAATTCCTTTGACCAATTGATATGCTACTATAACAGTAGGATATTTATCCCCATATTGTTTTTCCCCCACTGCCATGAATTTCAACTTCTCCATTTTAGGGCTCCATTTGTTCAACAATGGGATGGCCAATTCATTATCCCTTGGAAAAAAATTTAGTGCTTGTAACATTAGGACATAAATTGCATGAACATTGTTTAGCTTACACTAGACCCTTCTATTTAAATATTTCAAAACAATGTCCATTGTTACTGAATTGCTTCTCCCTACTGCATCCTGGATTTTATTTACCATCTCCTTATACTCTTCACCCTGATGAATTAATTTATCCCTAGAGAGTCCCCCTCCAGGGCTAGTAGCCCTCTCTATTTTAATAAAAATGTATCCCATATTATGTGGAACAATAGCCAAAGTATGTTCTTGTGAAGGAAGTTGAGACTGGTCTACTGGTGGGTCGGGAATAGTGTGGCTAGAATTGGCTTGCTTTTGAGACCTCCTGGTATCCATTATTTCCTTTAATAAATCCAATTTAGTTTTTAAATCTGCTACCTTATGTTGACTCTTATTATACTCAATAATAATGTCATTATATTGGTTTCTTAGAGTATCTTAGTCCTTGGTCAAATATTCAATGGTTTCCCTGGTGAATTTGGCAACATTTATGACCATATCGACAGCTTCCAATGCTAGGGTGTCAACAACTCTCCTCACAAACAAGTAACCACTGAATTCAGATGTTTCTGCAACAATTGGTTTTTTAGAGCCATTGGATAGAGACTAGATTACCAAAGCATCCCATTCCTCACTAAAGGATGATCCTTTGAGTTCCAATGTAGCCTCCTCTTCAGTAAAAAGAAGTGGCTTATTGGCACTTCTTATTGTGTCAAACACCACAACATCAATGATATCCAATTCGAGAAGTAGAAATAATCCACTATTTTGTACCAATGCCTGACCTTGCTCTGGTGTTATTTCTCTGAATTTGTCTCTCATTTGTTCGTTGACCTTAGATTGAATTACCTTCTCTGGGAGCTCTGGATGCAGACTTCTCTCATGGGCCACCTTCTCAGCATATGATGCAGTATGTGCTCTCGACACAAAATCTTTAAAAGCACCAGTTTTAATAAAAGAGTCATCCATCATGAACTCTCTGTATGATTCTATTCTCAAGTCATCATTAATTGTTATTCCTTTGATTTCATCATTTCCTAACATCAAAGTAACTACCCTTGAACTGGTTGCATTTTCAACTAGGTCTAATGGTGTCTTATGATGCATTTCTTCTAGAGTCACAATAATTCCATCATCCTCATCACCATCACCATCAACCATCTTTACTCTTTCAACCTTCTACCTCTTTGGTAATGGTGGGCAAGCTTTCTCTAAAAAACTTGGAGGAGAATCTAAATCAACAATATTTGGCACTGATTTCCCTAAAGAAGATGGTGCAATATTTTTAGCAGTAGCTTCAGCCCTACTTCCCCCTCTTCTAGAAAAAACCTTTATCTTCTTTTGAGGCTGATAAGTAGGCCTCTCCTCTAACCTTACTTTAGGGTACTCCTCGATTGTTTGCGATTTTTCCCTTTCTTCCACAACCCTTTCATCTTTCAAAGCCCCAACCAAACTCTCAAAATTATCAATGGCATACATTGCCCTGCTAAACTTATCCTTTGCATTAGGTATGAGATTGAAACCAAATATTATCTTGTGCTTACTTTTTACCATTTTAGAGTAGGGAATATACATTTCCTTTCTCTACTCTTGTAATTCCAAATAAAAAATACTCCTGATGATGTCCTTAGGAAAGTAGAAATTGTGAACAAAGGTTCTTTTCTGATGTTTTTCCTTCATTTGATAAATAAAACCCTCAGGATCATGATTCCTGGGGTACACAGTCCTTAGCCTATAAGGCCCAAGTAATGTATCTAACTCCTTCCATCCTCCCTTTGCCATAACAAAATTAACAAATTTTGTATATTCAGGGAAGAAAGAACCCTTCGTCTATTCAATTGGAAAGTGTAGCTCTTGAGTGTCTCCCAACTGCCTCATAATTTCCAAGAATCCAATTCTAAGAAACACCTCCCTTGGCAGAACCCTTGGATTGACATTGGTGCCAAAAACCCTGAAAAATGTTGTGTTATGATAGGGGATAATGTCTCCCCAATTTTGCATTATGTTAAATTCAAGTCTCCTCTCCATCAGCCTCAAGAATTCATGAATTTATTTTGCAATCCTTAGGGGGTCACAAACCAAAGGCTTCCTTAATTTATATCCAAAGATATTATGGAAAGGTACATAATCAAACTTATGATCATGCATGTCAAGAATACTTGTCCAATATTGCACAAGAATTTCAATATTACCTTCCTTCTTCTTTAACTCCATATCTCTTTCAAACATAGCCTGACCCCTATATAAAAACATGTGGATTAACAAGGAAAACCACCTGAATCCAACCCAATTTATCCCCTCCTTTAAAGACACCAGACCCGTGTGCATTTTCTTTGCTAGGTAAGAGGCAAAATCATACACCACATCTAAACCTGGGTGTTGGAGATTTACTGCAATATACATAATATCAATAGGAAAGGTTGTCCTTAAACTAACTCCAAGAACTTGACATAAAGCACAAACAGTCTTCTTGAAATAATTGGAGAAATAGTCCACAGGAAAAGGTTCAGGCTCATTCTTGTCGATCACTACCTTCTTCTGATTTTTTCCTCTTCCCAAGACACCCAAATGAGGTATCAAAAGGGATGTTTTGAAAAAATCATTAGTATTTCTATACTCCTATATGGAAACCTCAAGGTTGACAGGAACCATATCTTGACTTCATTCATGCAACTTGAAAATATTTGTGATTTCTTCTCTGGTTACCTTAATGATCTGCACACCAACATGAGTTCTGAAAACTCAAGTCATGGGGTGATATCTCGCAACAATATCCTTTAAAATATCTACATCCATGTAGACATTAGGCACCACCAACTTATCCAAGTCTAACCTCCATGGGTTACACAAAGGGACCGAAAAATTCCCATTCCCAAACCAATTGGAGAATAATTGCCACCCAGTATATGGTAACTCGACATCTTGAATTGCACACTGCTAGTATATTAGCCCTTACAAAAGTAGGGGTCCATAGAAAAAAACCTTTCCCTCCTGCATCTTGTTTATAGAGGGATTTAACAAATCAATAATATCTTGGGAGAAAGACCTGGTAGTGGTTTTAGAACTAGAACTTCGGGCCTTGGGTGCCATTTATATCAGACAAATGATAACTTGAACTAGGTTTTTCTTATTTTTCAGATGGCAAGCAATTGAAATTTTCTCCCTTTAGCCTTAAGTAGAAAAATATCTAACGATTCTATAATCCCGAGCAATTACCTAGACAAGATCTAAAGGAAAATCTATTCAAACAATTCTTTAGGAACAGAGTCGGAAACAATCACTAATTATTCAGTAAACAACCATAAAATCTTTTGAAATTACAAGAAATGGTGTACGTGCTACTTATGGTTTCATTCGTAGAACATCCAGGGAAGTGAAATTGAGAAATCCCAATAATGGCTTGCTTCACTCGATAGTAGGCAATTCTTCCTCAATGTAGAGATACAACATAGAAATAGCAATTCACAAATTTTAGCATTTAATTATGCAGACAGAGTCGAACTCGACCATTACTATTCACTCACACGAGATAAAATGGCTATAGTAAAACACCAGTTTATTTTGAATATGATTCATTGATCAAAAGAAATTTTGGTGAGGAGAACAACTCAGATTAAGTCAAAATAGTTTGAAAATGCCACATCCACTTTCCAGTCACCAAACAAACTGGAAATTCACCTATCGGGCACCACATCAGCATGGAATGGGCCCCACCTTTGTCATCCAGAGTACAACACCAAATTCCACGTGTCAACAAATCGCACACCTTGTAGAATTATTGAAACTGAAGTTTTAATTGCATGAGGTCAGCGAGGGACGACCATGATGTAGCAATATAAAAACAACTATCAACATCAACATCCATCATTAGTTGGTAAGCAAAACTAGTGCCCACCATCAAATGTGATAGGTGGCAGCATCTCACATGCCTCACACCATATTTATGATGTAAGAAGAAACCTTGCGAGGTTTGCAAGGAATGGTTAAGATTAAAAACACTTCATCCAATGGTCATGCAATCTGCACATGCGAAAATTTAATCTTAAAGAAGGGGACCGAATAGGTGGACGAGGAAATGACCCTTGAGGTCAAAAATATTATTTAATGGTTAATCTAAATAATTCATCGGCCCAACACTATGGAAATATAATATTTTCATGACGCAAAAGACCGAAAGGACGGGTAAAAGGGTCCAATAAAGTCACAACCAAAAATAGATAAAAGACCACTTAAGCGACCAACCACTGTCAATAATAAGTCAATGGTCAAAAATAAAACCGATGACCCAACCAACTAGAGCTGAGGACAAAATAAACCTACAAGGGGAAAAAATTAAAAGCTCCACCACCTTGGTGTATGGATTTCCACTCCAATGTGTGCAATAGCCAAAAAATCCCCTAGGCCTCCTAGATAATCATGTCAAACCATCAGACTCATAAGGAATGACACATCAACCTATGAAACTCCAATGTCTATTAAAGAAGCCATGAATCCTGAAGAAATATTAGTGTTCACCCAATATCTATCTATGGCTTCTACAAATTTGAATTCCAACACCATATTCATAAAAACTATAGTCCATCTATTGTGTAACCTAGAATATATGTAAGTCTTTGGCTAGTAATTGCTCCTAGGGAGGATAATTATTGTCAAGGACTAGTTAGACAAATTGGTTTATCAAGTTCCATAATGATCAACTTCATGAGTAATTCCAACTAAATCTATAGAAAAGTTTGGAAATTTTTTTTGCATCCCACTATGGTAAAGCACAAGCTAAAAATTGAAACATTTAATACAAAATATATTGCATAATATGATCATAGATCTTTATCATGTTATCTTACCTCAATTTACATGTTTTAAATTTAATTGAAAGATAATCCAACTTTACAATTGTTGCATTCACACTTTTTCATGGGAGAGCCATTGCAAATTTTGTTTGGATGGATATTTGACTTTCGGCAAAGTAATTTGAACCATTAAAAATATAGAGAATTAAATGAAGTGTTGTTCCTTAATCATTATTGATATCCACTAACAAGTCACTATAAATTTCTCACTTTTGATCATAACTTATAAATATGTTGGCACTTGTCTTCCTTCCAGAGAATTCATGTATTGTGGAAAATCTATCCCAAAATAGAATGATATATAGGATTTGATATATTTCCCATCCATACTATGGTTTTTATTGGCATACTAGTTTAATTTGCATAAAAAATATTTCACTATTTTGAATAGAAGTTTAATTTTCCAAAAAAAATATTTCATTGGTTTGAGTAGAGGTTTAATTTTCCAATGAAATTATTTTATTGGTTTGGGTACAAGTTTAGTTCACTAACATAAATATTTTATTGGTTAAAAATAGGTTTAATTTTCCAAAAAAATATTTTATTGGTTC